>CM029598.1:91584863-92117363 GCA_017311375.1 Mytilus coruscus
TGATCTTTTCTGGACGGTTACATGTATCTGTTCCAGCATTTAAACACTGATTGTTTTCAACATCTTGCTTATTGCTCGCCAAAGTTATCCCTAATTGGGAATGAACATCAGAATATAAAGTAGAAAAATCAAGTACATGAAAATTAGGAAAATATTTTAACATACTTATACAATAATCTACAATACTGCTATTTCTACATGTTAATTTACCATACTGTCTATTATCACCAATTCTACCATTTACAATAAATAAATTGTTTCCTTTACATAAATCTAACAATCGTTTCCCGTATCCATTTTTACCCTGTCCAAAGAATTTCTTTATTAAATTCACCAAGCATATACACTTTATTCTCTATAAAATCTGTTAGATTATTGGTATGTTTATCATTATGTATAATAACAAAATCGTCGTCGTCCGCTGTTCGTCCGTTAAAATCTCCTAGTAATGACACATATTTATAAGTATTAGAAAAAATAATATGTTCATTTTCTAACTGACTGTGGTGGAATATATACTATGCCAAAAACTATATCATCGTCAATACTAAGTAAATCTGACGATACTTTGAACCAAAGAACAAACTGACTGTCAGTTGTTAACACTTTAATTTTATTTGCTATTTCTAATTTGTATCCTAAAGTTTTCCCCCCTGACCTATTTCTTGACACTTTCTTTCTATTTTTCATTTTGAATTCATAACCTGGTAAATCAATGATATCTACATCGTCAGTTTTTGTTTCAACTAAACAGATTATATCGTTATTTTTTAACAAGTGATTCAAATTCAGGGTAGTTCAATCTTTTTTTAACACTCCAACAATTTAGACACAAGATATGGATAACTATTCATTTGACGTTTTCGTAGAACAAAGGTATATTACATTTAAGCTTGAACAACACTGCATGTATTTCGAAAAAAAACTATTTTTACACAGAGAAATTATGTAAATAAATCGGATACACTGTACGGCGAATAGCGGCGAATTGTTGTTTACTGTACGGGGATAAGAATAGGTACTTTTTGCTATCATTGTTTCTTTACTTCGAGGATACCTATATATCCGGTGGTGATGCTTTCTCGCTGCGTTGAAGACCCGTTGGTGGCCTTCGGCTGTTGTCTGCTCTTTGGTCGGGTTGTTGTCTCTTTGACATATTCCCCATTTCCATTCTCAACACAGTGTATTTGATTTTAACGAAATAAATCTGTATTACTGAAAAATTATTACACCAGGGTTTTCGATATCACAAACTTGTCAAAACATTTACTAAATATTATCATCGGTACAAGGACATCATTCGTAAATATACATCAACGTGCAAACATCTTATATACGTTCAGGTATTTCACATCCCATCTTTTATGGTAATATTCTATACAAAGCACAAAATTTGTCATTCACCTCAAAAGATAACCAAACCTTTAAACAGGCTTATTCAGAAGGGATATATAGTCACGATACTGTTGTCAGGTCATTAAAGATGTAATTTTTTGGAATTAATGCTGATTCAGTCATATATAGCTAGGTCTTTGCTTCGGAAATAAACACATTTATTCTAAAAACCAGTTGTTGGCATGATACGGGTTATGTTCTTCTCGTATATTTTATGATGGTAAACCGTATGATACTAAACCCCTAACGGGAGGGATTTTGCTTGAGTTTCATATATGATGAAGACATGATATATAATCATTCAATCAGTTTAATTGAGTTCTGGAGCTGGCATGTCAGTAACTGCTAGTAGTCCTTTGTTCATTTATGTATCATTGTCATTTTGTTAAGTTTCTTCTGTTACCTATCCCAACATCGGACTCGGATTTTCTTTTAAACTGAGTTTTACTGTGCGTATTGCTGTGTGTTTGTTTATTCTACATTGGCTAATGCTATAGGGGGAGGGGTTGAGATCTCACAAAACATGTTTAACCCAGCCGCATTTTTCGCCTGTCCCAAGTTAGGAACCTCTAGCCTTAGTTAGTCTTGTATGTTTTTTTAATTTTGGTTCATTTATATGTTTCGGAGTTGAGTGTGGTGTCCTTTTTCGCTTAACTAGTATATATTATTGTTTAGGGGCCAGACGTAGCCCGCCTCCGGGTGCGGGATTTTCTCGCTGTGTTGAAGATCCGTTGGTGGGCTGTGTTCTGCTCTTTTGTCGGGTTGTTGTCTCTTTGACACATTCCCCGTTTCCATTCTCTATTCTATGTTAGAGTTTTTAGAGACGTTACACATTTCAATGAACGAAATCTGTATTATATCTTTGACCACTATAAATGATTACTTAAAATCTTTACTAATTTTTTTTCATATATAGGATATCATATTCTTATATTTTAATACTATATGTTGTTTAAATTCAAATTCAAATATTTTATTGGATAACGCACATATGACAAATTGCGTAATCCAAGTGTACAACATACAGGACAAATACAAGAAGACAAAATTAATGTTTAAAGAGCCGTTTGTAATTAGGTTTCTTAAGGTACAGCAAAACTTCCAAAACCAAATAGTTTTAAGTAATTTAATTGAGGTAATGAAATCCCGGGCTCAACAATTTACCAGTAATTCATCGATTTCGTTTTTTGAAATCTATTATAAACATGATAAAGTCCCTATACAGATACGGGCATATCGAACGAGTTGGGATTTATATACAACGTATAAGCATGGGAAGATGGTTCCAAATTTAAGAAACATCATTGTCAAATGAAGGAAAATTAACAATATGAACAGAAAAACCATCACTTTTCCCTTTTTTGTTTTGTTTCCATGTATTATATGTCTCTGGTGCCATATATATAATATGTTTACAAGTCCCTTTGTGATCCTTTATATTTTCTTCAGTGGAGCAGATCTAAAAGAGGGACAAAAGATACCAGAGGGACAGTGAAACTCATAGATCGAAAACAAACTGAAAAAGTCTCTGATGCATGATTTTTATTATTAATTGTTTTGGCTTTTAACTAGCTGTCAGTAACTGCGAGTACTCTCAAATCGTACTTTCTTGTTTATTTGACCTGTTGATACTAATTGTAATGCTTTTTTGTTATTTAATGTTATTCAGGGTTATATCTGGTCTATATACCAGCTTTGATAAGTGTTTGGTACTAATATAAATTTCCACTTCGTACTATGAACATCAAAATTATTTATTTTGTTAAAATATTTCCTTTCTCTATTGTAACTGTATACGTATACCTAACAACAAAATTATTTTATTTACCTGTGTTTAAAGTTATTGCAAATGGCTGATATTTTGTTCGAGCATATTGTTTTTCTTAAATTGTTTAACATTTCATACCGATATAACATGTTACTTTTATTATTCTTCCTTAGTTTATTTATTTTGAATTTACATTGTATCATAGGTCAAATTTATTTGTTCAGTGTATGTTCAATGGTGTTAATATGTCCTTTGATTGAGTTAAGCTATTTCAGTTGATATTTTATAGTGTGTTTTCTATGTTGTGATGTTACACTATTGTTTCAGAAAAAGGGTGAAGGTTTGGTACCATTAAAACGTTTAAACCCGCTGTATTTGTTTGCACCTGTCCTAAGTCAGGAATCTGATGTTCAGTAGTTGTCGTTTGTTGATGTGGTTCATAAGTGTTTCTCGTTTCTCGTTTTTATATAGATTAGACCGTTGGTTTTCCCATTTGAATGGTTTTACACTAGTAATTTTTGGGGCCCTTTATAGCTTACTGTTCGGTGTGAGCCTAGGCTCCGTGTTGAAGACCGTACTTTGACCTATAATGGTTTACATTTATAAATTTTGACTTGGATGGAGAGTTGTCTCATTGGCACTCATACCACATCTTCTTATATCTATTGACAACGCCATGGCCAAAAATAAAAGACAAACAGACAAATAATAATACAGATGACACAACATAGAAAACTAAAGACTAAACAACACGAACCCCACCAAAAACTGGGGGTGATCTCAGGTGCTCTAAATGTATATATATATATATGTGGTAACCTTTATTTTATTGCATACTGAATGTATCCCCACAAAACACAAAAACGTTCAGGAAATGTTCCTGGTGGAACGTTTCTGTTTCGTTGTTAAAACGTTGTGATTTAACGTTGTAGGAACGTAAAAGTGTGGACTACCAGTTACGTTATAAGAACGTTATGATATAACGTTATGAAAAACCAATCTGGAACCTTTCTAGAACCTTGTGTAACCAATCTGGAACCTAAATAGAACCTTGTGTAACCAATCTGGAACCTTAATAGAACCTTGTGTAACCAATCTGGTACCTTAATAGAACCTTGTGTAACCAATCTAGAACCTTTATAGAACCTTGTGTAACCAATCTGGTACCCAAAATTAACCTAGTCCAAGACAACATTTGTATGTTGGCACAACAATGGCCCAACTTATCTACATGCATTGGCCTAACGTTTTTTTTCTCTCCATCTTCCTGAACAGGCATGCAAATTTTGCCACTGGACGTTTAAGCAACCAACAATCAATCAATCTTTCTCTCCAGGAATTGTACTTTAGAATTTTACCCATATTTGAATGAATTCAATCAACACATTCATGTTACATATTTTTCTTAAATAATGAACACAAAGGTATGAATACATATATAATTTATTCTAGCTAAACAACCAGCAAAAAGTTAAAAGTTCAATTTGATGTATCTACACGTTGCTTAATCAGATCTAGAATGAAAATTATAAAGTCTATTCATGATAATTCAGTACTGTCAGATATATGTATTTCACCTCATACAGTTATTTTCCTAGTTCTGTATTCTAACATGGTTTTTATTCACAAGAATGTGTCTTTTGTTTTCTGCTACACTTTCTTTTGTCACTATTTCTGACTCCGTCTTATGTTTAATTCTTATCCAGTATAGCAAATCTTCATAAAAGTTATTTCACTGCCCCTGTAATAAAGTAATGAATAAATGAGTACTCAATGTATACTTCTTACGGATATACTAAATCCTAAAAAGATAAGCAAATAGACAAAAAATACATTGTTCCAAGTGTCCTGGTACAACAAAAATATGATAAGTAGAAAACATACCCTTTGTTAATATTTTACCTAGACTATACAAGACACAGCAATAGGCATAAGGCATGCATTATCATAATGGTCAGACTTCGCCGTGCTAGCTAAGCTAAGCAGGAAAATTGAGGGTAGATATGGATACAGAAACAAAACAATGTCAAAAATCCGATCTTAATAATAAATAATTCTAGTGAAAAAATTCGAAGTCAAATCTAAATACACATCATTAAGATTTTATGCATATATATTTGCGAATTTCGAATCCTATATGGCATAAAGGACGGCTATTATGTTACTTACTTTAAGTAATTCATTCTGCATTTTGTCCCATCTCCATTTCCATGCATTTTCTAGTCAGAATATTGTCTATGATTCCTATTATTCCTTTTGCACTCTGATTTATTTGTTCTTCTGTAGTCCTCGAAAACCTGACCTATAAATTTATTTTAGAATGTATCAAGAAGAATATCTACTTCAAGTAATTCATACACGAAACTGTCTGTCAATATTTAAAGATTTTTTCGTTTATAAATATCCTAAAGTATGAAGTAGAAATAATTAAACAACATTTCTGAAACAGTACGTAACAAGGTACAACCTACAAAAACCTTGAAAATGGTTATAAATGCAATCTTCATGTTTCACAAAGATTTATGAAATAAAATATTGAAATATTGGTAATATACAATTTGTTTAATGGTACTAATGTTCAGTGGCAAATTGTCATGTTTATTTAGAATAAGAAATGCATGATTAAACAAAATCTATTTCACCCGAAACGAAGAGATCAACGTACATAATAAATTGATAGAAATTAAATGTTTTACTTTGGAAAAATTACATCCCTGAGATTAAAAACATATTGTATTTGTCATTCATAATCATATATATATATACTGTGAAAGTTTTAATTGTGGGTATCAATTTTCGTGGTTAGAGCAAAAGTTACATGTTCGTGGGTTTTTAATTTCGTGGATTTTAGTTTTCTAAAAAAAAAAAAAAAAAAACACAAATAGTGCTTAGAATTGAAGCCATTAGAAACGAAGATTACAAATTGTCTCGATTGAAGGGAATTGCAAAGTAAACATTTAAATTGTTGCACCCGCGTAGTGATGACACTAATTAACCTGAGATCGAGTGATCAACAGATTAAAGACCATCAAAGGTGTTAATTAGGCCATAAACATGTCACTTAAAGAAAACAGTTACATAAACAAATGCTACAAATGTACATTAATTGTAAAATTAATTCTTATCAAAAGCAAGCCCAGCATGAAATTGTTATTTCCCGTACAAGAATTTTGAGGATATAAAATGAACACTTTATCATAGCATATCATCACCGGAAATCTGACTTTCATCGATCAAAAATATTTTTTATGAGAATTAAAAGATCAGAAGTTGTACAGTTTAGGTTTTTAAAGATTAAATGGGTATAATCCTGCATGCAGTTGTAGTTCATAGTGCATTTGCCCTGAGACTACTATTATAGTAGTCTCAGATTTGTTGATATTCAATGTTTTCTCTAGATCATATCGGTAGTCAAACCTACATGGGAATCTTTTCATGTCTTGATCTGGACACTATTGTTATATTTCGTTGGACACTTAAATTCGTGGATAAAGTCATCCACGAAAACCACGAAAATTGGTTCCCACGAATAAAAGTACTTTCACAGTATATCAGAACTTTTAAAGTAACAACTTACATGTTCCTTTCTCTTTAGATGATGTCATTTCTTATTTTGTTTTCTTTGTTATCACTGCTTTCTTACAAATACACGACAGGAAATAGCCTCAAAAGTGACCATCCCATTACACTTAGATTTCCTATAACCTTAATTACCATAGCAACTATCTTTGAAATTTGTCTAACATCTGGTCAACATCTATGGGTCAACCGGCCTTATCAGAATATGCTTCATTAACAAAATGGCTGTATCAAATATCATTCTGTATATAATTGCTAATTATGTTTCACAAATAAAAGTTGAATGTAAAAACCAATTATTTAAAGAAAAAACCGGTTTTTTAATGTTTTAAGATATATCTTCAATATCCCTTTTTACAATATTTTAGTTAAGAACTGATATAGGTGAGTTACATGTAAATATCAAGATGCCAGTCCTTATGAGGACCCCCTAATCCTTAATGTTGTTTTAGTCTAATTATCAAATGTTGGAGAAACGATAAGATAAGATAAGATAAGATAATTTATTGGTTCAAAATCCAAAATTATAGGATTGTTACCAAGACAATAGACATTGACTATACATAAATATCCAAACATAATCTGACCACATTTATAAACATTATATATATAACTGTATATCCTCCATTATTAAAAGAAAATATTGTTACAATAATAAATGAATGTAAATAATCTCTGCTGAGGAGGTGGTACCACAAAGTTATTAAGTACTCAATAAAGCATTTCTAGAATTATACATGGTGCTTATGAATTTTACAATAATTTTAATTATATCAGTCTCACCACAGGTATACAAAAATTTAAATCTTGCTTCATTAGTCATATTTAAAAAGAGGAACTATTTCACTAATTTTGGAAAATAATTGTTCTCTAATTGTATTTAGTTTTGTACATATTATAGTGAAATGAAATTCATCTTCTACTTCTAAAAGACACAAGGGGCAAATTCTTTCTTCTACAGGTGTTTTAGTGTGTCGTCCTTGTTCAATTTTAAGAACACTATTACTTATGCGAATTTTGGCAAAATGTCCTATTACTTTTCTGTCAATATTTAACAATAAATAGGTTTCAATTTGTAATTTTCTTTAAGCTGTCTATATGTTCTGAGCTTATTACCGTGCAATGATTTATCATCACAAAAAATATTTTCTTTCCAATAATTCAGATATCTATCATTAAGTTTGGTATGAAGTGCATAAAATAAACGCCTTTTTGAAATAGTATCATGATTTTCCCAAACATGTGAAAAATTTAATGTAGCAAGTAGCTGTTCTATCTTTTCGCAAATCCATTGGTTAATTCCAGGTTTGAACTATATACATCTTTAAGTAAACAATTATTACCAGATTTTATCACATGCAACCAGAAGCCAATTGACAGTTTTAATGCTTCTATAAAAACTGGATACATACCAAGTTCAGCTAGTACTGCTAAATTGACAGCTGTTTTATTTACTCCAATTAAAGTTTTTGCAAATTTAATCTGAATTTCATTGGTAGCCAAAGACCAATATTTTGACTCTAGATTTGTAATATCTTTAATCATATATAGAGACCATACTTCACTACAATAAAGAAGTATAGGTTTAACACAAGCATCAAAAAGCTTGAGGTGAGGTAAAACATTAATATCTTCAGAAAATAACAGTTTTCTGATACAAAATATAGCTTTTGAAACGTGACTAAACCCATTAGCGAGATCATACTGTTATACATGTAAAATAAATTCCAGTTGTTCTTAAATAAATGAAATAATACATAATAAGTTCAAATTCAAAGTGTTCACTGCGGCTATTTTTTATTATTCAAATAAAAACGATAAATATTGAATACAAAATAAAATTATATTTAATTATATTAAATTGTATTCGTCGGGATAACTCATCTGTTCAAAGGACATAATGGAGTTTTACTATAAGGGTTCTTGTTCATGATAGTTCATAGTTCGTATAATTTCATATAATAGAGACTATAAAGATATTTTTATTCATATTTGGCGAAACGTATTTAATGATAAATGATAAAGTATACATTTACATTTAAATAATAATAAACGATTCGCTGTTGAATTTTTTTCCACCCGTACAACATTTTTCCATCATTTGTATTTCGATAATATTTAAAGAAAATGAAAAGGTGGTATATTAAAAAAGCTCGAAATTGTTATATTGTCAAATGAATTTTATTATCAGCAGGTACCCTGTCGCTTGACAGGTTCAATCCACCATTTTCTACATAAGAAAATGCCTGTACCAAGTCAGGAATATGACAGTTGTTATCCATTCGTTTGATGTGTTTGAACTTTTGATTTTGCCATTTGATTGAGGACTTTCCTTTTTGAATTTTCCTCGGAGTTCAGTATTTTTGTGATTTTACTTTTGATTGTCTTTCCTATCTCCAATTACGATGTCTTATATATGCTCAACAGGATGCCACTGTTTGTTTTATTAAACTGTTTGTTTTATTAAATTGAATCTGAAACAATACAACTTGTGTTAATTGGTGACATATGTACATGGTTTTACACTAGTAATTTTGGGGCCCTTTATAGCTTACTGTTCGGTGTGAGCCTAGGCTCCGTGTTGAAGACCGTACTTTGACCTATAGTGGTTTACATTTATAAATTTTGACTTGGATGGAGAGTTGTCTCATTGGCACTCATACCACATCTTCTTATATCTATGTAATGAATGTATGCACGGTTTGTTATGGAGTATCATCCTGTAATGACATTACATCAATGTGGTTCAACTATTAAAACAAATTTGAGAACTCGAAATCTAATGCAAAAATCTTTCAAATCACTCTTTTTAGGGAATCGTGTTCCTCGCTCTTAAGTTTCTCTTTTTTAAGGAATCGTGTTCCTCGCTCTTAAGTTTCTCTTTTTTAGGGAATCGTGTTCCTCGCTCTTCAATACAATACAATATGCTTTATTTAAAAACACTCCGTCACACTGACAACAACTTAGAAATGAAATATATTAATAATTACTTTTAAAATACTTTATAATATTTTCGTTAACTTTGATACGAATAAAGATACATTCTTAAGTACATTAATATTAACCAATGATAGTAGTCCTTTCATTTTGCTGCACTGGGATATTTAATATAGTATTCTGGAATACGCTGATTTCTGATACTTTTACTAAGGGTCATCCATAATTGTGAACCATTTTCCAAAGTGTACAAAACGTACACTTGGGGGGAGGGGGTTAAAAAATCAACATTTTTACCGTACGCTTTTTTTTTATTTCCGGAATGCTTGATTGCTTGCTTTCAGTGTTATTTCTTTGTATATAATCTGCGTGTAAATGCATCTATCCCATTCATTAAAACCAACAAAACAACAAAATGGTATCTTTATACTCTTTATTCTGACAAAACACAAGCATCACAGATAGATGTCATCAAATATAACAGTCAGATATGTTTCAGTTTATTTTCAATGCAAATTTCTATATTAAACTAAACTATAATAGACAGGATCTTCTTTTTATTGAGAATGATTGATTCTTGTCTAGAAATCTGAAAATGGTTGATGTACACTTTTTGAGGGAGGGTGGGGGGTCTGAAAAAGTGTATGTTTTGTACACTTTGGAAAATGGTTGACAATTATGGATGACCCTAATACAGAATTGCATTCAAATAAATAATGGTATTCATTACCAATAGCATTTAAACACAAATTACATGTCCTCTCGTCTTTTGGAATATTGTACCATCTACCCAGCTCTACTGGAATTTTTACATTACAGCATCTTAATTTTGAAATATATTCACGCTCGATTGGTGATAATTGTACAAGATAGTTTTCTAAGCCAAACATTGTTTTAAAAAGACCATAAAATTCTCCTCTGGATGAGTTGTCAATTTGACTATGCCAATTTTGAATGAATGCATCTTTAAGTTTATCTTTCAGAACGATTTTTAGTTGATTTACATCTAATGGTAATTGCTGAGTCCAAACATAGCTAAGTCCGGAATGTCTAAAATCGATTTAATATAGTCAATCCATTTGAACATGTGATCGTCTTTTAAGTTGAACATAATTTGATAAAGTATACTGCTTAGTTTATTTTCATTGGAGAGAAGTTTGTTCCAAAAACACACCATTCTACATTTTATAACGGTATCTATTGGTGTACATGTACGACCAAGTTCTCCATATGTCATAAAATTTGGTGTCGAGGATCTAATTTTCAACACATTCCGACAAAACTGTAGTTGGATTTTTTCCAGCATGTAATTGTTTCCGAATCCCCATATTTCACACCCATATGTCAGAATTGGAAGTATAAGTGCATCAAACAGTTGTAATTGTAAATCGACAGGTATTGAGAGGTTACGTATCTTTGATCATCTTTGTATAAAGACTAAAAAGTGTTTTCTGTGCTTGTTCGCTAAGACGTTTCTTCGCTGTTTCAAATGAACCATTGTGTTAAAAGTTAGTCCTAAATATGGATAAAAATCTTGAATTCCAATAGACTGGTTAAATATTTGAAACTTTGGTAATGTTCGTGATTTCCGTTTGCAGAACACAACAACCTTTGTCTTCGATAAATTAACGTTTAACTTCCATCGGACACAGTATCTTTCAAAAACATTTAAGGCTTGTTGCATTGATTCGACCGTTTCAGATATAATTACAGTGTCGTCGGCGTACAAAAGAACGAAAAGTTTTATATAGATATACAAATAATTGCGGCAAATATTTTCATAACTTGCAAGTTCTGAACATCATTTTCAGCAAAGAAAGACTCAAGATCGTTTAGATAAAGAGCAAATAAAAAGGGGGATAAATTTTCTCCCTGTCTCACTCCAATGTTACAGTTAAAAACGGCTGAGACTTCGTTATCATTCCTAACGCACGATTTAACATTACTATACATGCTATATATTACCTTAAAAATTTTCCCGGAAATATTCGCCTTTTGTGATTTTATCCATAAAGATGTATGACAGATTGTGTCAAAGGCTCTCGAAAAATCAACAAAAGTGCAAAAGAGTTTTTTTCCAAGAGCTTGATAAATTGATATTAATGAATGTAATACAAATATATTATCCAATGTACTATAACCTTTTCTGAATCCTGTTTTAGCCTCGGAAATCAGATTGATCTCAATTAAAAGTTCCCCAAGTCTTTCACTTAAGATCGATGTGAAAGTTTTCCCCAGACATGACACTAAAGTTATTGGTCTGTACGAGCTAGGATCATATATATTGCCTTTATTCTTGAAGATAGGTTGAATAATTCCCATTGTCCATGAATCTGGGACCTTCCCAGTATTTAAAACAATGTTGAATAACTTGTGATAGATGGGCAACACTTCCTTAACCGTATGTTTAATATGTTCATTCACAATACCATCATATCCGGAAGCCTTATTGTTTTTAAGTTTTTTGACGACATTAAAATTTCTTCTTCTGTGATTGGAGAATTTAAAATTCTGTTAATGTTTTCTGGTGGTACCTTTGTTAAATCTATGTCTGAGTTGTCTTCAATGACTTCATCTTGGCTTAGACGTTTAAAATGTTCATATAAATCTTCAATTTTAACAGCATCAGTTTTATTTGATTTGTTGGTATCTATACTATTTAGTTTTTTCCAAAGCCGTTTTGGGTCAGATTTAGCCAGTTTTCTAAGATCTTTCGCGGTATTCATAAAAATTTGGAAGTCATTATAGCTTCGATTTAGTTCTTTTTATAAGATTTACTTGCTTCTTTCAGAGCGTTTTATTTTCTTCACTCTTTATGTTCCCGTATCTTTGTCTAGCCTCTTAAGTTTGACCATGGAAGTAAATTGATAAGTGTTATCTGTGTATAGATAGATATAGAATAATGGCATTTTGTTTTGATACTGACTTTATCAGCAAGAATATCAAGCGAGCCCGTTAGGGCGAGCTGATATTCGAGCTGATGAAGTCAGTATCAAAATTAAATGCCATTATTCTTTTATCGGCAATCTGTGTTAATTCTATGTTTTGTTGTAAAGAATAAGGAGTAAATGAAATAATAAGTAAAACTACTTTCACGCGTACAAAACGTTGGGTTCGTTGTTCGGTTGTATGAATGAAATCGCGTGCATTTCATTGATAAATTGAAGCGGATGGACAAGAACATGTGACGTTACTGCACTGATACATGACGTCATTGCCTAATATTTTGAGTATCAAGTCCTGTCCATGATATTGAAAATATTAGGCAGCAAGATCAAAGGGAAATGTTCTAATTGCCGATAAATAGTTTAATTTGCTGCTTTTATTTTTTATTTCTTCTTTTAATTTGTCATTTTCTATATATATGTTATTTTACGTAATGGTGCAATACAAAACACATGTAATTAAGTTGACTCTCGGTAATTTTAGAAATACACTGTTTAAAATGTTCTTGTGTGAAAAATGTAACGCTTACAACACATTGAATGTTGGTTTCTGTTATAATGATGAATGTGTTGTCATTGTAAATGAATATTAAAAGCAGATTGCTGAAGACCTGGTGACAAGTTTTAACCCTCTTGCTGCCAAAGGGACATTTATGGCTTCTACACACAAAACTTGTTGATTGTGTAGAACGTCAAAGGTCCATGGTAACGTCACAATACAGAGGGCACTGACAAAGTCAAAAGACGGCGCCAAAAGAACGATTTTGGCGGGAATGAAGCAAACTGAATTAAATGCATAATTTGTATACTTAAAACAGATGTCAATAAATGATACAGGATCATAAGCTTGTTAGTACTACAATACTAACTTATTTAACGTGTTTACTAATTACGTAGTTCGTCATTTTCATGCAAAATGTCGCATACTTTCGAGAAATTTGTTAAATGTTTTTTTTCATATGTCTTTTGATCAGAATATCTTAATTAATAATCGCATTCCTTATAAATAATCACATAAAAGGTAACTGTTATACTTGATTACGCGAAATATTAATATTCACAATACACGCTTTATTTAAGAGAACTGGAAAATTTCTTTAGGGCTCAAATGCTTCTCAGTGAAGATTTTTTTTTGTAAAAGTACACAAATGTTATCCGATATACTTGTATTGCCATACGATATTTCAATACATTTTATACCCGTTTCATCATTGAATCACTAAAAATATTTATTTTCATTCGAAATGGGGATGTTAAATTAGTAGGTGACCCAATGATTTCTTATCCTATCCTACATATCCTTTCCCAGTGGCAACCTCAATTTTCAGCCATTCATCACAGATCTTTTACTTTATAAGACCCACTGAGCAACAGATTTATTGTACATTAAATTTCAGACGTCCTTAATTAATATTGCATGAAATACTTGCCACTGAAAGTTGAGAATAGAACAATTTATCAATCAACAGATTTTAAAAGATATTTCGTGTATGCCAATTACAGTGTGTACTTCATCATAGAAAATGAAAATGAATTATTATTGATTCAGGTTCACTTGTAGACAATAGAAATTAATTTTAGAGAATTTCTTCCCTCGTTTTTCTGTTGTTTTTTTTTTTAAATTCGTATTTTCAAACATTTCTCTTAAATTTTGAGCAATAAGTGGTCAACAAAATAAAAATAAACATGATTAAAAAATAAACAAAATGAATATGGATAATAACGTCTATTAAAATTATTTTCTCGCGTACCGAAACAAGGCTTTGAATGAAAATTTTAATCTGACACGTTTGATACTTCACAACAAGAAGTAGTTCATAGAATCGACTGCTCGGAGTTTTTATTTATTTTTGTTTGCATTGTATATAATTATTTGAGAGATTTTTTTAACGGTATTTATCAATTATAACAAGGTTTACTAAGCTAATCGGATAACAAGGATAAATATATTTTAGTATTTTAGAGGTGGTTAAGAATCAGTTATGCATTTCATTTGACAAAGATAAAACAGAAGCGCTTATAAAGCTAGTAGCACAGTCGGAAAGCAAGCCCTTAGAAACGACCGTTGTTGCTACTTTCTTAAGACAACAATGGGACTGATATTAAAACCCGCCATTCTGAAATTGCGTTAATTTCGCGGAAAAAATAATTTGGCGCCAATTTAGAAATTTTTCTTTTTCTGTTTCTTACTTGCCATTAGGGTCAGAAATACATTTTTTTCGATTTTTAAGCATGGTTCACATTATTAAAGAAAATAATACTTAAACATGTTAATTTGGCCGTCTTTTAACAATTACGTAACGCCGTTGATCGTCGTTTATAAATAATGCGAAATTGTCTGTTATTTTTCCTTCTTTTTTCACAGATAAACAAAGATTATATATACTATTTAAAAATCAATAATACGTATCTCGAAGTTAAAAACAAATCAAGTCTAACGTTCTATCAACCCTTAGGAAACCCTGTTCGAACTAAATTCCAAACGAAAGACATTTTTGACATTGTAGTTTTTGGTCTTACACATCGATGTCAACTTGCTTCTGAACACAATGTACACACATTTAGTGTATTTGTTTGAAAAAGCAATGGCGAGTTCAGCTGTGAATATTTGATTGGATTAATTATTCTCTTTAAGTCAGTGAAATGTTTGACTTAACTAAAACAAGGTATGGAAATTTTATACTGTCTTTGCACAACCTTAACTGCTTAATTAAGATTACTAAACAAAACTCATTCATTGTTTATAATATTATAAAAAATTGTGATGAAGGAA
Organism: Mytilus coruscus; assembly: GCA_017311375.1. NCBI lineage: Eukaryota > Metazoa > Mollusca > Bivalvia > Mytilida > Mytilidae > Mytilus > Mytilus coruscus. The sequence goes on from CM029598.1 coordinate 91,600,261, forward strand.
TCCTGCAAAAGTAAATAAAAAGCCTTGTCCTAAATTTGAACTTAAAACAATCTCTTTCAGACTAGCATTTTAATCACTCTTATTCAAAGCATGTTCATACTGACATGAAGTGTGACTTACTTTTGACTTGTGATCTAAAACATAATTGTTGACTTAGCACTCAGAAACTGCTCTGAAATACTTTTATATAAATATAAAAAATATATTAGACCGAGTCTTTTTTGTTCTAATTTATTTTCAAGTTCATGATTAGAACCATTTATTTATTGGTTTAGTGTTTTTTTTTTATAATTTGAGTCCATTCATTAGAACTTGCATGGAATCAATGAGACAAAATTTATTGTTATATTTAGTTTGTTCATACACTGATTGCAAACTAATTTCATTTTATTTCAAATAATGAAGAATTTACATTCAGAATACTTTCATTATGATCTCTTTTAAGTTTAAATGAATAAGGTATGACCAAGTATCAGTAATGAAAAGGAATTCCTGTTTTTGATCATTTTAATCCTGCCTTGATCCATTATTCATGAATATTTTGGCTACCCCTTGTAATAATGTAGTAGAAATTTATTTCTGTGTTGAATTAATTTGGCTACAACAGTAAAAATACTTATCAAAATATAAATATTACCTAAATTAACTCTTTGAATAATAATATTATGGCACATAGGGCCTATTTCACTGAGACTGAATTCTGAAAAGTGATAAAATGTCTTTCTCTAATTTTTTTGCACATGTCTTTAGTATCAAAATATATTTAATAAAATTATTTGAATAATATCCACGTGTAAATAACAGCATATGGTGCTTAATATAATAAAGTTTGTTCATGAGAGTGTCAAACAAAGGGACGTAACTCGTAAATTACTATCGGCCCCGCTTCGTCAGAAATATCGACACATCGAAGTGGCACATTTGCGTATTACAGCGTATTAAGTGGCACAAATTTGACATATCATAGTCCAAGTTATGTTACATAACATAATTTAAATTCAGCATAGCTTACCGAGAAGTTAAGAAAGAAAATTACGATTTCAATTTCCTGTGACTAATTTTTTTGGTCAACACCTAGACTTTGAAGACACATTTTGAGAGAAAAAATGAGTTTAATCCATAATTGAGTGAATCAATATATTTCTTATATACTCAAGAATGTTCACTTAAAAGCAAATTAGTTTTAATTCATGCAAAACACTACAAATTCCAAAAACGGGCTTCACTTTTTGGTAAAAATGCCCATATATGGTAATCACATGACTTTCATTGTTGCTTTAAGAAATGGGGTCAAACCGGGGTCAGCTTTCCGACTGAGCAATGGGTATATTATTTTCATTTTTTTTGAAGACAAGAAAGATAAAAAAAACTATATTTCAAGGTTAAAAGTTGTAGTTTTAAATAATATTGTATTAAAAACATCTTTTATCACAATCTTAGAGCAATAGTTTTCATAAAATTACTTTTACATCGCTTTTCATAATTACGGCTACATTGACGCGGGAAAAATTATGGACGGCGGGAAAGCGCTGTTCTACAGAGAGGCACAAGTTTTGCAACGTCACAGATATGAAACGTCAAGATGCTTTTGGCGCGACAAAGCAAGAAAAAAACTCGGCAGCAAGAGGGTTAATCTTATGCACAGCAAAAGAGGCCCTTCTTCGTTGATATATTGTGTTTTCCTTGTATTTCAAAACACCTTTTGTCTGGTATACGCCACGACTCATAAAATCTAACTTATATTTATTAATTTATTTTGTCCGACGAATTTGTGTCCCTGACTTTTTTTTTAATTTAAACTGATTAGCCGTTTTTATCGTCTAAAAGAAAGTGTACGTTTTATTGTCATGCACCAAAAATTACCGAATGACATGAATTTTTACTTTTATTTGTCATGAATGTATCATCCATCATGACCCTCATACAGTGTGTTGAAGTCGAGCACATTTGAAATGTTAATTAAATCTAAAAAATCACAGAATCATGTTAACTATTCAACTTAAGTTCTTTATTTTGATTAATTTTAAATTCATGACTAATGATGCTTGATTTAAAAAAATATAGATATATAACAAATGAATTAGTATTTTATCATTTTATATATGTTGTAGCAGGGGTGGATCCAGCCATTTTAAAAGAGGGTTCCAACCCAGGATACAATGGGGTGGAGTCCAACCATATGTCCCCATTCCAAAGCATTGATTGTTAAAAAAAGGGAGGGTCCAACCCCTGGATCCCCCCCTCTGGATCCGCAACTGTGTACACATAGGTCTAATGAATAAATACAAACAAACAGGTTATTCATGGGACCCTTTTCATGGAAGAAAATACTGTTTTAATTTGGGTGATTATTCTTTAAAAGAATTTAGTATTGCTGGACAAAAGACTGGCATCTCATGCGAAATTGGCAAGAGTTGGCAGTATTGATAATGGACAATTAACATGGTAAAATGAAGACCGTACTTTGGCCTATAATGGTTTACTTTACAAATTGTGACTTGGATGGAGAGTTGTATCATTGCCATTGGCACTCATATCACATCTCTATATATCTATTAACTATAATTGCAAAGATATAGATTTTAATAAAGATTTTTTTATATATTTACCTATATAATATGTTAAGTAAAATTTTAAATAGGTGAAAAGTCTGCAGAAAAAAATGATGATGATGATGATGATGATGATGATGATGATGATGATGATGATGATGATGATGATGATGATGATGATGATGGATTATCTCCTCCTGATCAAAAGAGACTGAAAAAAACTTGACATGGCATAAATGAATTTTAAATGTACACTGAAGAAGAAACTTAAGACTGTACTGTACTACAACTAGTAAAATTTACTTTCATATTCTGTTTTACAATTTTCATTTTTGACATAATTATTGCCTCAAACACAGACTGTATCTTATTTTCGTTACATTGACAACAGTCAGTTTTTACTAATCCATTTTGTCATAACCGCTATAGGGTATAAGATGAATATACTTAAGACAAAAAATTCATGAAATATTTAGAATTACATATAATACAATGAATAAAAAACACATAGGCACAAGTGATGCTGAGGTGAAGGTGTAAAGAAAATAATAATATTGAAAGTAGATCTGTCTGTCAGTCTGTCTGTCTATTCATCAGTCTTGTTCTTGCTATCCCACCCCTCTGAAACCATATCAAAATCAAACTGTGTAGGTTACTGTTAACGACATAGTAAATGGATGTGCAAAATGACAGGAAATTATGATTCAATTTTTATTCTTCTTAGAGTTATGCCCCTTTGAACTTAGAATTTTGGTCTAAATATACTACTGCAACAGTTAGTTGTAGCAACTCATCTGAAACCACATAACAGAATGTCACGAAACTTTGTAGTTAAATAGGACATAATATGTATATCTACAAGAACTTATCTTTTGTAGGAGTTATGAGTCTTTGAACTTAGGATTCTGGTGAGATTTTGTTTGTTCGGTGACAATGTGGGGGCATGGGGTACATGAGCATGCTTGCTACGATTCTTTAAGTTTCAAAATTGGAATAACAGCTTGAATGAATAAGTTTAAAAAGAGATGTGGAGTATATGCCAATGAGACACATCATAACAAAACAAAAACAATAGGAAGAGATCTTGATATGATCTTCAACAGATGCCTATGTAATGTCAAAATCATTAATGTGACTATAAGAGCAAAAAAAATCTTCAAATTGATTTCAACTGTGTCTGTTACTCAAATATTAGAAATAAAATTGGTGACATTCCAAGATTATTACAAAAAACCTGTATCCAAGACTGCAATGGAAATGACTGTAACAGAGATCTTCATTCAAGAGTCTTACTCTTTTAATCTTTTACTTTACACCATTTATGGATGAAAATAAGAATTTTGTTTAAAAGAAGAAACCATAGGTTTTAAAAATACACGATCTTTCTCTATAACACATCCCAAACATCTACTTTTATTCTAAACTGTGGGATGAATTAGAAATTGACCAACACTATCATGAGGTGCATCAAGTTTATATAAGATTTTTTTCTGCAAGCAACCAATAACAACTTTGTTTGTATATTGGAAATAACTATTCAAAGAACTGATTATGGTCCCACACAACAGTCACAGATTTGGTGGATTTATAGATTATAGTTGATCATCTCAACGAGATTGATTTTCTCGCTTGAGCCGGGACGGCGAAAGCGAGAAATGCAATCGAGTTGAGATGACCAATGATAATCTGTTTATCGCTATTTTACCTATGACGACGTTGTCACTTTCATGTCAATTTCATTAGCAACGCCACGTGCCTGCATAGTTTCTAGCGATAATTTTCCATCTCAAGCGAGTAGCATGATATGAAAATTATCACAAAAAAAGATCAAAGGAAAAATGCACAAAATAGCGATAAATTATAATATTATAATGGATCATAATGTCTCTACTGTAGATGAATAGCTTACACGTATCTAATATACTAATATGTGTCTGTCCATCTGTGTCAGGTTACTTTTATACTATTTAACTTACGTTAACCAAACTTGGTATGTAGTTGCATCATGGGCTTCAAGGATGTGTCATATCCAAAAGTCAGGTCACTCATAATTTTTGTACCATAGAACTTAGGTAGACCAATTTTGTTATGCTGATACAACATGGAGATTGGGGTGTATCATTTACCAAAGTAGGGTCACTCTGACTTTGAAATTGTCCTATGACCCCCGTGATAGTAAAACGTTTTCTGATTTGTGTTTGGTGTATAACTATTCTTCTTTATCACATTATTCTGATCTTGATATTAACACCAAAACACCAAAAATCAATCAATCAAACTTTTAAAATATGCTGAATCTACTCTTGTATTCAGATTTTGGGAACCGTTTTAAATTGGTCCACATTGGGGTCTAAAGTGTCATCAAAAATTGCATTGTTGAGGTTCTTTGATATGCTGAATTTAACTGTGTATTTGGATTTTTTTTATTTTTGCCACATTTTACTATGGGTCAACATAAGGGCCCAAAGGGTCCAAAATTAACTTTGTTCATATTGTAAAACGTTTTTTTTAAATGAGTTAACCTAAATATCAGTGTTTAGGTATGTACTCATTTAAATGTTTTACTGAGACAATATCATGCAAAATTTTCAAAAATTATGCAGGTTATTGAGCCTCATGTTTTAGGTTTTACTGTTCATTTTCCTTTAGGGAATGCTTTATTATCTGAACACAATTCTCTTACATATTTTGAGAAACACCTTGTGTCAGGTTTCATTTATTATATTTTCTACCCAGCCAGTTACTCAAGTATGAAGTGAGTAGATTTCAAGTGAAAAGATTTTTACCTGTACGTATGATCATGTGACTTACAGGTTAGGATTTGAATTCAAATTAGTTTGATCTTTACTTGGACAAAGACTTGCATTATTTCCTTAAAATTTTTGAAGACATGAAAAAGATTAAAGTTTCATGACGAGTTTAAGGTATTTAATGTAGTAATAATTATTTACTTTAAGGATTATGTACCCTTCTGTTGATTCAACATGTTCAATGCTAAACATATGGACATTTCATAGAAAATCCACAGCCTTTCCCCTTGTAATCTAATATTTGACAATTCAATTCGGTGCTTGATTGATAGACGATAATTGCATGCAGTGCTAGCAATGATTTCCTTAAAACAAAATTATAAAGTAAGATATTGGTTAAAACAAATGTAAATACGGACCTATTCAAGTACACCTTCTAGGGTGCGCTAGACTAATGACTCACCTGGAGTATTTTTGGAATTAAAAGGTTATTTAGGACTTTTTGTAAACAATAAACGCCAGCACACCATGGACAAACAAGTAAGTAATCTATGTTTAGAATTTTATAACGAAAATCTCAGTATTAAAGTCTCTTGATTTTCTACAAAAATCTGGTTTTATTTTATCTTATCTTATTGTCTCAAAATTCCCATTTTCTATCGAATGCAATGAAACTATAAATAATAATGCTTTGGTCGAAGTTTCCCCTTGGTATATGTACAAAATGGCCAATCTCTACTGTCCAGAAAATTACTTTTAAAGTATTAAAGATTTCACAAATTTTTCATACATAATAAGGTTGGATGGGAAACACAATGATGACTCTCAACCATTTCTTCATGTTGGTTTATTTATTTGAGAAGTATAAAATTTTTTCATTGACTTGTTTTAATATTAAATGTTTCTTTTCAGTTCTTGGATTCTAGGAACTTAAAGTCATCTAAATTGGTATTAGATACGAAAACCAGACACTATACGCCATTATATAGATTTTCAACAATGCTAGACTCAGAGTATATACAGTCAGGACAAAAGTGAGTTCCCACTGAAACGTCCTATCATTTCAACTGAAATCAATATTTTCAAAGAAATTGTGCTTTCAGTAGCTATTAAAATGCCACAAAGGTCAGTAAAAGACATTTAATTAAACAAGGAGGTTATAAACACCATCTCCTTGAGTTTATATATATAATAAATTGGGACCATGGTATCTATTTGGAAAGCTTATTATATGTAATTTCCTTTGGTTTTAGTTCATCATAATCATTTGGCAAAGTTGGCTGTGTTTACTCAACAAATGTAATTTTCCTTTTCAAAATCTAAGGACTATGGGTAATCTCATTGGTTGTACACCAAAAAAAAACAACGTTATATCATTGATTAATTTTCATTTTTAAGATTTTTTTAAACCAATCATAATGTTTTTGTATATGCTTTTGAAAATATTACAGCAAATTGATCACAGAAAAACCAGTGCAGCTGAAAAAGGCATATATATATGGAAAAGTAAATTGAATTTTGTATTTCAGAGAATTTAAAAGACTATCCACAACATTCTCATTTTGATGAATTGTTAAACCACAGAAACTTAAAGAAGACCTACAGAAAACCTAGGCTGTATAGTATATACAACAATATAAAAGAATCGGCCAGTTGCGTTCATCTATAAGGTTTGTATTGGTTGAATATTACATTTCCCTTCATCAATTTTCAACATTAAATTGATTTTTTTTTAAGTACAATATTAATTACCTTGCTTATTAAAAAGGCTTTGAAAGGCATAAACATGTTGAAAATATACTGCACAGCCCTGTGTTTTGAACTTTGTAAAGAATAATAGTGTATATGAACTTAAGATTCCAGGATATGATTTTTGTCTCGCTTGACAGAGTAAAAAAGCGAGACATAGGTATGCTGTTTTCAGCGGCAGCGACATCAACAATGTATTAGTTTGTGATAAGGTCTAGTTTATGGGGAACCACTAGTGGTAGGTTAATGATAATAGGTCTGCAGTTGTATAAGCAATGGCATATCTCATTTCCATGGAGATTATTTGGCCCTGCCCCTCAGTCATGGTCTATTGACTTTGAAACTTTTGCTTAGTTTTCATGTATTAGTTTGTGATTAGGTCTGTTTATGGGGAACCACTAGTGGTAGGTCAATGCTATTTGGTATGCAATTGTATTAGCATTGGCACATCTCATTACCATGGAGATTATTTGACCCCACCCCCTCAGTTATGGTTTATTGACTGAAATTTTGCTTAGTTTACAATGTATTAGTTTTTGTTAAGTTTGTCTAAAGGAAACTAATTATGATAAGTCAATGGTATTTGGTATGCAGTTGTATTAGCTTTGGTACATCTCATTTCCATGGAAATTGCTTTGCCATGTACCTTCAGTCAGGGTTCATTTACTTTGAATAATTGCAAAACTTACATGTTAAAGTGTTGCTATTTTAATTTCAACATCTGCATTATTGAAATTACAAAAACGAGACATTTCTCTGTGATAACAGTTTATTTACGAAACTTTATAGTAATTTTTTTTTTATCCTTAAAAGGAGTTCCTTTGAAATTGCATTGTCTATATTTACAGAGGTTCAACCTATAAGCTAACAAATCTGAACAGAAAGAAAAAACAAATGACTGGGTTTGACAGAATAAATAATACTGGTATTAATAAGATGATGTGGTATGATTGCTATTGAGACAATTTCTGTTTATAAACAGCCATAGGTCATGGAACAATAACCATAATCGAAGTTAATGATACTTGCATGCAAACAAAATTTTGATCGGTTATTTGTACAGGACAATATTAATATCTTTTTGAGATAAATATACATGTACTGTAAATTCAGAAATTGTTGCATGCATTTATTATTGCGAATTTGTCATTTTAGACTAAAATGCAATTTTATTTTTTGTGATATTGAGAAAATCCTGTATAACAAAAACATTGCAATAATTTCTAAATTTACAGTATTAGAATTTAAGTGAAAGATAGCAATGATTAAAGGAGATGCATCAAAGAAAACATATGACCATGATGACTGTCTTAGATTGAAATTTTTTGAAGAACCAGAAATAATATAAGTTTACACCCTTTCAAATATTATATACAGAACCGATATTTTTCAGGAACCCAAAAATTGAGCAATGACCTTGAAGAGTAAGCAAGTGTACAGTAAGATATCCATCTTTGTAGTTACCAAAGAGTGTGGTAAGAACTTGTCTATAATTATACATGGTAAGTATTTTTTTGTTGGTTAAAAATTATGCATCAGGACACTATAATTTTTTTCTTAGATCCTCATTAGGAAAAAAGGGGATGCAGATATACATCTATGAAGCAGCAACCCAACGAAAGTATTTTTTTCTTATCTCTAAGCCCATCCTTAGAAATGAATTGAAAAGTGCTCAAATTTTTAGAACTGTTGATATGAAAACTTGTGCAATGCCTAAATCAAACTACATAATTTCAATCAGAATTATTTTTTTGAACGGCTTCAAAGTTTAGATTTGCTAATTTATGTTCTTTTAAACAAAACTACCAGATGCAACTAAATATTTTTGAAAATCTATGAGATGACACCACTTGAAAAAATCAATCCTGTTATTTTTTAAATACTTTATCATTGGCCTTTAACATTGTTAATTTATCAATTGCTCTGGTACTTTAATTTATTCAAATTTTACAAGTGAATGGAAGTTGTTTTGATGAAAATCACCTTTACGGAGGTAACTTTGATAGCTTTTCTTATGTGTTTTAAATGAAGCAAAATTTCATTTTAAAAGAAACTGAATTTCTTCTCTCAATTGTTCCTATTTGTAATGTCTTTTATATTCATAATTGATAACTGAAGATAAAGAATTACAGAAATTGGTTCTATAACATAACCCTTTGCCATGCTTACATCAACACATTTTTTTTCATTTTCCACAAAAATAAGGCAGTGATGTAGGATGTCATTCTAACAAAACATCACAGCATGGAGACCCACATCATCACACTAACATGTCAAAAGTGTATCCTACTTCATAATGCAAATATTATTTAATAATGTTAATATATAAGTTTGTGAAAAGAATTTTATTTAAAATTTTTTACTCATTTCTACTCTGTAGAGACTATTTCACCAGCATTTTGACTGATGCACAGAGACTTCTGACAAATAAGTACCGGTACTCATGATCAATAGAGTTGAATGCACTATTGGCGACCTGGTTTGAGGACGTGGAAAGCACTCTATCATTGTTGGTAGTTTAAAGTGCTTTGATCTCTTAGATGAGGTCTCACATAGAAACATATGTTCCTTAGTTTCATATAAATGTTCAGTGCATTATAACTGCCAGATATCTGATTGACTTTGACTGTAGACTTATTTTTAGTGTCTGCAGAGTTTAAATGAGTTTGATTAAAACCCAGCTTATCTATTCCAAGTGTTGAGAAGATTTGATTTCAATATTCCATTAATTTATATTTTTTACTTTTGATAGCAAGGCTGAGGGTTTATGCACTAGAGTAAACTTTTTTGGTCAAAGAGGTTGTCACTGTTCCTCAACAAAAAAATAACGAACAAATTTGTAAAGCTAAGCTAAAGACACGCTTAGGAAAGACTATCTTTTTCTTTGAGGTTGAAATGGTTATAAAAAAGGTTTAATTATATTGTGTAATTTAGCCAGCTTCCACTCTTTTTTTAAAGTTTGAAAAAAAAACCATTTAAAATATTTATCCCTTAAAGGGTAACAGGATTTTTTTTAAACATTAATTAAAATGAAATAATGAAGTAATAATTTGATTTAAGCAGCCACTTGGGTAAATTTTGTAAAATTGAGCTTAAAAACATAGCTGATATATTATTGTTTTCCAAGACGAAAATTGAACCTCATTTTGGTCTGTATTGCATGCAACATTTAATTTGACCAATAGTAGTGGATGGTTGCACATATGTACAGCATGGTCAGATCTTTAAAGTAAAGAAATGTCAAAATTTAATAAAAAGGAAGCAACCACAAAAAACAGCATCCCTGACTAATTTGGTCCCCATAAAATATTCTTTCACAGGTAAAACTAAAAATTTTATGCTTCCATTTTTGACTAGCTTGAGAGAAATTTTCTTCGAAAAGTAAAAATCTTATATTATTTTTTGACAGCAGTCTTATTCCCTGCAAATTATATGGTAAAGTGAGGTAAAAAAAACTTTGAAAAAAAATAATTCAAGTTTCTATAAAGGTTTAAAGTTACTTAAAAGAACTAAAAAAAAGGTTGTTTTATATATAATAATCTTTTTTTTTTATATGTTTATGTGTAATGCATATTGTATACTTATTGACTGTGTATGAATGTAGTAGTAGTAAGTTTATTGTCCCTCATGGTGCAACTATTGTCCCTCATGGTGCAACTATTGTCCCTCATGGTGCAACTATTGTCCCTCATGGTGCAACTATTGTCCCTCATGGTGCGACTATTGTCCCTCATGGTGCAACTATAATTGTCCCTCATGGTGCAACTATTGTCCTGAGGCGTAGCCGAGGGCAATAGTTGTATTCGAGGGGACAATAAACTTACTTTTCCACAAATATCCAGTCCGTAAGTGTTTTATTATATCAAAAAAAGACAACAGACAATAAATGGTTGTGATAAATCAACTATCGTAATATATAAAGCAGAAACCCAACCATAACGTTTACTTCATAAATATTCTGAAATGCTAAGGCTACATCTTGCACTGACGTCAACCCTAGATACAATAGGTAAAAATTACTCTCCCCGGTATTTTCAAAATCCTCCATTATAGCTGCATTGGAAATCCCGTGAAATATAATGAAGCTTGCAGTCAAGTAGTTTCAACAAGGTCCAATAGTTGGAAACTATTGACCGGTCCAATAGTTCAAAGCTTGTAAGTCAAAATATTGTGTACTTATTTTATATAGAAAATGATAATTGAGGTATAATAGATATTTATATTTCATTTCAGGGGGCAAAGTTACTTCAAAGAATTGAAATAAGGTTGGTTGATCCATTTTATTTTATGTTTTATGTGTAATGTTTTATATGTATTTCTATTTCATTTTAAGGTTTACCAAAGACATATAATTTATGAATTTTATTTTTGTTACAGATGCAGCTGGGAGGATGTTTCAGTCATAGACCTTGGATAGACTCCGTTGTAGCAGACTAGGGAGAGTAGCATATAGTTCTCGTAACGCTATACAATAGTAACAAGATCATTCTACTCTGAGATTGTAAAGGGCCTGTTTGATAGAAGTGACACCAACGTTCTCCAAAACTATTAATTTATGAATTTTATTTTGTTACAGATGCAGCTGGGAGGATGTTTCAGTCATAGACCTTGGATAGACTCCGTTGTAGCAGACTAGGGAGAGTAGCATATAGTTCTCGTAACGCTATACAATAGTAACAAGATCATTCTACTCTGAGATTGTTAAAGGGCCTGTTTGATAGAAGTGACACCAACGTTCTCCAAAACTACTAATTTATGAATTTTATTTTTGTTACAGATGCAGCTGGGAGGATGTTTCAGTCATAGACCTTGGATAGACTCCGTTGTAGCAGACTAGGGAGAGTAGCATATAGTTCTCGTAACGCTATACAATAGTAACAAGATCATTCTACTCTGAGATTGTTAAAGGGCCTGTTTGATAGAAGTGACGCCAACGTTCTCCAACACTACTAATTTATGAATTTTATTTTTGTTACAGATGCAGCTGGGAGGATGTTTCAGTCATAGACCTTGGATAGACTCCGTTGTAGCAGACTAGTGAGAGTAGCATATAGTTCTCGTAACGCTATACAATAGTAACAAGATCATTCTACTCTGAGATTGTTAAAGGGCCTGTTTGATAGAAGTGATGCCAACGTTCTCCAACACTACTAATTTGTAAATTTAATGTTTGTTACAGATGGGGACCAGAGGCAGATTCAGTCATAAACCTTGAATATGGCTTATTAGAGATCTGCTTCGATGGAATTGACAACAATTTTCTCAAACACATCACTAATCTTTATTATCTGTTTCCATTACAGAGTTTATACAGAGAATATAGGTATACCATATTTTTAATTTTTTTTTGGTCCTATGTTTGTAAGTTTGTCATAAAGAAATTGTATGTGGTATTAATGTCAATGGGATAAAACACACAGAAGAAAATAAGTTAAATACCTTTATAAGTATGGATGAAGAAAGACAGACTACCCCATAACCAAAAGAAAGGACAGACAAAAATATACAAAACAATACACAAACTGAAAAATGTACAACAACCCAATCAAAGACCAAGGATGAACTCAGGTGATCCAGGAAGTTGGAACCAAAAGAAATGACAGACAAAAGTCTACAAAACACTAAACTGAAAACTAAAAATGTACAACACCAAGCCAACCAGAGACCAGGGGATGAACTCAGGTGACCCAGGACAGAAGTACTACTAGGATGGGTTTTTTACTACCAGGACAGGACAAAAGTGGGTAATTAAGTAATTGATATGTTAACAAATTTACAAATTGACAAAGTCAAGGGTGTTTTTTTCATTCATTCTTTCTTCAATTCTAAATTTTAAATGTGACAAGATAAAGATGGCACATAATTTTCAAATATAGTTTTTTAGAATTATTATTCTTTGTTTGTTATTTTGAAGTATCTTCATGTTTGACAAAATTTTAACTTCAATTTAACTTAAAAAAATATGCTCCAAAATTTATTAAATTGATACACCTTTTTTCTGAAAAAGGTATATCTATTTTAACATTGATGTGAGTCAAGTTAAGATAATGATGACTCAGTCTTACTCCATGAAAAGCTGGTATCTTGCATTATGAGGGGCTGTAGCAAGGGGTGCTACCAAAATTTGTGTAAAAGAATAAAGCTTTCACTCACTGAGTCAGAAAAATTACTCATTAATTCCAGAGTTCTGATAAGGATGAATCAAATTCCCATGAAAAGAAAGTCCTTATACTGAATTCCCTTTGGCTTCAAAAATAAATAACCTTGAAGTCTGTAAAAAAATACTTATGCCCCTCCATGATGATAGAAAATTTTGAAATTTCACTGAGTGAAGGGGAGGTAACTCATATGAAATGAATTTACAAATTTGAAAGAATTTAAACTACATGATCCAATTGAGCTATACATTTGTAAAGTAAGACCCAGGGACCATGCTCAGAGAAGTCATTTGTGGATATTATTTTACATTAGGGAAGTTGAGTCAGTACAATGTGTGGATACAGCCATTTTGAAAAGGGGTTCCAAACCTAGGAACACCATGAAACGTTCACATATTAAAAAAGAGGAATCAGAATAAAGGAGGATTCCAACCCCAGACTCAAAATTTAGATATTTATGTGAAGTATTTATCAATTAAAAATATGACTGGGTTCAGATTATTTAAATTTCATATTTTTACTCTTAATATGTACCGGTATTTAGAACAAAATTTGAATGCAGTAATTTTTTAAATATCTCAACTTTTGAAGATTTGAAAATGCACACATTTACTTCTACTACTACTCCTATGTGGTTAATCTGCAGGCGAAATTTCTATAACACAGATGTACTGTGTGTGTCATCCAGTACACCCCAAGTTAAAAATACTTTAATTCTGAATTAGTTATTTTTATATGAAAAAGTCTTTTATATTTGTTGTAAATATTCACCATTAAAATTTCTAATATTTCTGAAGGATTATGATGAGCAATTTTTAATTGTGAAAGTTTTCATGTTATTTATTACAACAGTAGCCAAATGATCATTTGATCCATGATAGCCAAGTACCTGTACTCAAAACATGTCTATCTTTTCTTCTTGAATGCAGTAAAAGATTTGTCCATAATTTTTAATAGTTAAATTATGCATCTATTAATGTGCAACAACATAAGAAGCAAAATATAGAAGTTGGAGATTAACCCAGGGTATAATGCCTTCTTTATATTTGGGGTGTTAATTTAATATTAAAAGTTATCAATACAGAGATGATGATAGTTGCAATAACTTCAGATGAAGTTTATCCTGGTTATGATTAATTTCTCTGTATTTTCACCACTACAGACTGTCATTTGATCCAACGATTGAAAGTTTTTTTTAACATTGTCTTAAAGGTGTATCAGTGCTTTTTTTGTGGTGAAAAAAAAAGTAAAATCACAAAAATACTGAACGCTGAGGAAAAGTCAAAACGGAAAGTCCCTAATCAAATGGCAAAATCAAAAGATAATGAGTAAATGCATTTTTTTGGTTCTTCGTTAAAAAAAAAAGATGTCATTTAAATTAAAATTTAAGATTTATAGTGAAATAATAATTTTCCTAAAATTTTTATATTTTCAAAGCATTGTAGTTGTCAGATTATAGAATAACATAGTACTTGAAATTGATTTAAACTGGTAGTCTAGTGCATGCAAAGTTCCGAAGCGAAACATTCTTTATCTTCAGAGTTTTGGTGTAGACTTAACAAATATCAAATGATCATTTCAGAAATACATTATGCTTGGAGCGCTGCGTGTCTTTACTAACATATAACAAAGCTGCTTATTGGTGTTTAAGTAGTAGGGTTGGTTATATCTTCTGTTTGTTTCGGTTGTTCTTTGGATGGTTCTTTGGTTTTGAGGTATTTAGGTGTGGTGTTTACCATTCGAAGGAATCTATATATGTAATTCTGAAATGAAAATATTTGATATTTCTAGTCATAAAAAATAATCAAATGTTTGAGCATAAAGCTGCTTTGAACTTTGAATCTGTACAATTTTCATACTTTCTTTAATTTCTTATTTTCAAAATTGAAAATGAATATCTTCAATCAAAATCAAAATCTAAATTGTATTTGACATATTATGATGAAATGGAAAACTAGAAAACATATTCTCGTAAATTCAGTTGAATTCAGGGAAGTGGAAAATGATCCCAACAGTTTTTAGATATACTTTATCTTCTTCAAAATTGTTTCTGGGTATCTACATCTTTAAAGCACTGATCGCTATTAAGATAATAAAGAAGTAAAATACATTTTATAACAGTCAAGCCATAACGAAAATTCTGCCATACAAAAAGAATTTAGATGTTTAATCTACATTTATTATAGAGTTATAAACATAATCGCAAAGGTTATTAATTCTTACATGACTGAAAGCTTGTACAAGTCTTAATATTTGGTGAACAATAATAAATTTCTATGATATATATATTATTATCACTATTTTACTGAATTTTCCTTTGATCTTACTGATAATTTCCTTTCTCAGCATAGTAGAAAGATATGGAAAGTATCTCTAGAAACTAAGGCTGCACATGCCATTGTCAAATAGGATAAACAGATTATCATTGGTCATCTCAACTTGATTGTTTTTCTCACTTTCGCGGTACCGGCTCAAGGGAGAAAATCAATCTCGTTGAGATGACCAACAAAATTTATGATTTCCAATACCCTAAAAACTTCATTTTGAGTTATCTGAAACTATCATCATCTCCAAATGAAGAGTTATCTAACTTATCAATCCCGATATCTTACAGTAGTTATCTCCCTTTGCTTCAAGCTTCTCAACCTTGGGTTAATTTTCAACTCTCACCTTCAACACTAGGTTTTCATCCACAGTTTCCAGACATTTAATGATAACTTCATTATTATGAGACCATAATTGACAACTGGTATTAATGTTTTAATTTTACTTGTTAGTCCCATTTAACAATTGCTCATTGTAATTTGTAAAATTAAATTGTCTTGAGTTTAAGCATTTCTTTGTAAAATTTCCTGTTTAATAGAAAATTAATCTTTTAACTTCCCAAGCCATTCTGTGATCAATATATTAAAGGATAATTTTGTCCAGCTTCTTGAAACAATTTTTCTTTTTTGCAATCAAAAGTATTGACAGTGAGCAGGATCATTTCAAGATCACAAAAAGGAGCTGAAAACTGGTCTATTTTATTCTATTTATCATGTGTACATGAAAAGGAGTAGGTTGTACAACACACACAAAATTTCATCTCAAATTTCAAATCATAAGTTTGTTGAAATATAGCTCATTTTATACAATTTAGATCTTTTATTGAAAAGGTATTAGACTGATCTTAACCCTATCTTACCGTTTGAATTACAACATAAATTAATTTGCTCCTTGGTATCAAACCATTCTATCTTTTTCAAATTTGGTAATTACAATAATGGTAAAGCACTTGCCATCATAAAATACTTTAAAAAAATAAAATAAGTAAAACCCAATTATCAATAACTGACTGCAGCTATTCTTCATTGGATCCTTTTTGAAACTCATGGCCAGACAAAGAGTAATCTAAGAGCTTGACTCTTTAACAGGGATCCAACTTTAGCCTCATTAGTTCAAAGGAGTTTTCCATTAGTCCATAATAATTAAGAAATAATTGTTGCAAGCTATACTTTATTGTAGTTTTAACATGGGTAGGCATTATATACATGATTATTTTTGCCTGAGCGATAGCTTACAATCAGTTCTGTTAACCAAGCAGTTTTAGATTTATATTAGACCCTGTTTCAGACTTTGGGGATTTAATCACTAAAAAAGTTAAAGATAACCAGACTATTTTAGATTTAACTGGTAATCTGTTTTCTTTTCCCAGTAGCAAAAAAGAGCTGATTCCTGTACGTCTGTATATTGGCTGCTTTTGGTTCTTATCCATTTAAGGAACCAATGATTCTGTACGTCTGTATATTGGCTGCTTTTGGAGGAACCAATGATTCCAGAGTGCAGTAACCTTGCCTCAGTCCATTATTGTCAAGATATCAGTGATTTTCCTTTTTTTCTGACAAAAGTCATTGGAAGTAATCTTACATAAAACAAATTTTGATATAACCAATCAAAAATGCTGTCATAAATAATCTGGGAACAAAAAATTTTACTTTTTCAATTGTAAATTTTGCTACTATTTTTCTTTTCAAGTACAAAACTTAAGTAAAAGTAAAAATCTATTTTATTGAAGTATTACGTGCCATTTGAGTTTTGAAATTAATTTAAATTATAAAGTATTGAAATTAATTTTATTATAAAGAATCAGTATTTATATCATTTCTTTGAGTTCTTAATTTTTTCTTTCTAAATTTTTTATTAAATCTAAAGATTTCATTCTTGATACATGTAATATCATTTTGCATCATATTTGTATTTTTTCATTTCAGCTTCTTTTTCTTGAACCACTGAAACTTCACAGAATAATTGCGTACATTTTGAAGTTGTGTACCTGCTCATATGAAATTGTTTGAGGAATTTCCCCCCATTTTTCCCTTAATTCTGATCTTGATGATTGTTTTCCAAAATTTTCAAAGATGGTACTGATTTTGTGTAATCAACTCTTGCAGTTTTCAATCTCAATCTTTTTAACTTCACACAATGATTGTACAAATATTTAAGTTGTCCACTTGGTGCTATGGAATTGTTTGATAATTTTTTTCCTGACTTGTGAACTAAGTAATTTTTCATCAAAGGTAAAATAAATAGTTTTTAACCCATATCTTTTGGAATTTACAGAGAGTTTGCAAATCTATAGAGGCTTTTACAAATTTTGGGATATATATAATACATGACTACTATGTACATGAGTAGTAAACCTTGAAAATGAGATATTTTTGATTACTATTCAAAATATTTAAAAATGTTGATTTATATGTGTTTATTATACTATTACTACACTGTACTTTTTTCTTACATTTGTATAAGTATTTTCATATCAGATGTCTGGTAACTTATATAAAAGCTATTATCTAGAGCTCTGTAAATAAAAAAAAATGTAAACATAGTTCTAAAATATACTTTTAATGAGTGGAAGAAATTGTGGGGTACAGAATACATTTCGTAAATTATCAAAATACAAGTTACCTGTTTAAAAGCATGTCTGGTATTTTTACAGTACTTTTAAAATTAATTTAATAAATTATTTGTATTTTAAATTGAGAATTTCTTCAGTTTCCATGATTGGAAAAATAATGAGATGCCTTAGAACATTCTGGTGACTATTGTACATTTTGTAATGTACAATGGAAAGGACATTTCATTACTTAGATAAAATGGATTCAGTGGACTGATTAGCATAAAAAACTATGATGGAAAACCTTTGAAAGCAGCCAGGATAGCAGCTCCAAGGAAGATGGTCAAATAAATCTTCAACCAAGTCTGAGGCTTTACCAAGAAATTAAGAAGGCAAGTTTATTTAAGCCAAATATTTTGTATACATTTTCTAGAAATATTGGACAAGAAGTGCATATTAAGACAACATGCCAGCACCCTTCTGATCTTCTGCATGCAGAACACCATTGATGTATTAATTTTAATAAGTTTTATAATTTAAGTTACCATTTTCTTGAACAAGATTTTCGATCAAAATATTTAAAACTTCAAGGGGAGACAAGTACAATTAACAGCAAGATTTGTTCATTCAATGGGATATAACTTAAATTTGCACATCACTTTTGTGCAGTTAAATTCCAAACAAAAACCTTTGACTTGTTTTATTTTTATTATGTCAAGTTTTCTGTTTAGTCAGGTAAATAGTTACTCCTTGCTATAGATCAATGACATTTTGTATTTATTTGCATTACTAACAAATTATCGAATTAATTAGCAATGTTGCTAATCATCAGATGTTTTTCATTTTCCGCTGCTAGGCGAGACATCTCTGTCAACAGTTTATCTTACAAACTTGTGTTGATACTATTGTGTACATTTTGTAAGAAATTAGAACATTATATGGTGACTTTATATTTATAGAGAAATGGATTTGTAAAATATATAATGTGTCATTTTTAATTCTTTTTAGGTTCTTCTGTGATATGTTTTCATGGTGTGGGAATAAGACTTGGTGGTCTAATACAGCTAATACGAAGGTATGTACCAGTATGTTAGTCCTGTTTTGAAAAAAGAAAAAGTATTATAAAATGTATTTGGAAATAGCATGTGCTCTAAGCGTGAAGGTTTGTAGGAGTTTGGTAAGAAGTCTGCTTTCTTTAATTGCCTTTAAAGGAGTAAATTTAATTATCTGATTTGATTATGTAAAAGTTTGTTGGGATGCTGGTTTGCTGTTCTCAACTTCTATTACATATTTATAGACTTTTATTTAATTTGCCACTGGACATTTAGCAACCAACAATCAAATGAATCAATCATTCAAAATATGGAATATACATACAGTATATCAAAAATGATCCTTTTAAACAATCTTGAATGACTAATCATTTTATTTTTCAGGTTAGCATCACAGCTTGTCTGTAAAGATTGAAGCTGGGAGTGGGCATTGGAGCTGACTTTTATGGTAAGAACCAATACAAAAAAAAACAATATGTAAAAAAAGAAATATGTTAGACATCTACCATTGACTTGTTTTTCATCCTTTTCTGCTAATAAAGACTGGTAGTTCAAAAAATATATCAGCAATTCACTTTTAAACAAAGTAAGAGAAAGGTTTTATGAATCATGATTATAATGACCAGTTATTTATTATTTTGCATTTGATATTGTTTCAATTTTCAGATTTTGACAATTACGTTTAATTCTGTATATTTCTTTTTCAGGTAACTGTGGCTGCATAAAAGGGCTATGTGATTTTACTGTAACAGTAAAGAATGTAATTCAGACTATTTTTGTGTATGTTTGAGAAAATGTTTATAATTTTTACAAAAAAAAAAAAAATTATGTACAGGTTCTCCATTTTCAACAAGATTGGATGTTGTAGGTTAATAGGTCTTTCAAATTTCAAAAATTACTTTCTATTTTCTGTTCATACTCATGTCTAGGCAAAACACTTCCAGTAGTTTAAGAATGGAGAATCTAAAAAAAAGAAAAAGAAAAGAAAAAAAAAAAAAGTTCAATTATTGAAATGTTTTTTATTTTTGCAAATTGTAATATATTTTTTCACCTTTGTGTCATTTTTAGCTGAGTTTATAACAAAGGGTATATTATTTTAAGAATATTTTACAAGAAGCATAGTTGAAGAATATCTTGATGAAAGTAGATTGATTGATTTTTGGTATTTAACACCACTTTCAGCATGATTTGCTATATCTTGGCTGCCAGTGTTTATTTGTGGAGACAGCCTGGTGAAAACATCCCCTTCAACAGAGAAACTGGCAACTCTAGTCAATTAAGATTGACGTTAAACACACCTACAATGTGAGGGTTCAGAGTGTTGACAGGCTAGTGATACAGTAGTTGAACTACTTTGACCATTCAGCCACCATTACTCCATCCTCACTAAATATGTTATTGAAATGTGTTGAATTTTTGTAATTTAATTATTTTTTTATTTTGATTACCAGTATACTATTTATGTTTTTTTGTTATATATAACAAAGATGTGGAGTTCTAACAGGGTGAAATTTAGGTCAAAGGGAGGTAATTTATTATACTGTGTTTAACTTCAAATACTTGAAATTCCCTCAATGTTAGATTTTTATTTACTTGGATACTCACATTTATGCACTTTTTTACATATCAGATGTTTTCTAGATAATAGAAATTTAGGGTGGGAAAAATTATGTGTCACTTAAAATAATTACATGAAATTTTTCAAAAAGTTTATTAATTGAAAGTGCATCTGATATTTTTTATGTATGTTACTTTATTTTCTAAAAACAAATGGACACAACATAGATTGACAATAAGATATTGAGAAGAACCACCTTGTCAGCCAGGATAGCAGCTCTTAGGAAGATGGTCAATTAAATCTTCAACCAAGTCTGACTCTTTACCATGAAAATAGAAAAGGCAAGTTTATTTTAGCCAGATCTTTTAAGATAACAGACCCTTCTGAAATATTGCATTTAAAACACCATTGATGAATTAATTTACCAGTTTAGTATTTAAAGATACAAGATTTTCTATTAAAATACCAATAGTAAATCCTAAAAATAGTCATTAAACTTTAAGAAAAGACCAGTACAATTTAAAACACGATTTTGCATTCAATGGGAGATAACTTTGTAAAATATTCAGATATTTTTTGTGCAGTTTAATTTAAATCTGACGTTTTTTTACTTTTCTATCTTTTATATTGATTAAAAAAAATGATTTTATACAATTGTCTACCTGCAATAAGAAATCAGAACAATATTTAGTAAATTTTAGGTTATCGGTAACACATAAATTGATTTACAAAATGTATAATGTGTTGATTATAATTTCATTTCAGGTTCTTTCTGAGACATGTTTTCATGGTGTGGGAATAAGACTTGGTGGTCTTATACAGCTAATACAAAGGTATGTACCAGTATGTTAGTCCTGTTTTGGAAAACTCAAATGTATTATAAATATTTTATGGAAAAACAAGATTTGAATGCTTAAAAGATTTTTACAGGAATCTACTCTTATTATTATATCAGTAACCAAATAAGAGTAAAGTTTAGGATCTGAATTGTTTACATAAAATGTGTTGGCTTGTTGGATTGCTGTCTCATCCATGTTCTTGACATATATAACACATTTTAAGACTATTTCTATTTAATGATTTGCCACTGGACCTTAAGCAACCAACAACCAACCATTCAATCTATTCAATATACATACATAATACCAACAAAGAACCTTTTAAACAGTTTTATACGCCCGTTTACGGATGTATTATGGTATACTGTTGTCCGTCCGTCTGTCCGTCGTCCGTCCGTCCGTTGTCCGTCCGTCCGTCGTCAACATGTCGGACATTAACTCAAAACGCTTCAACCAATTTGCATAAAACTTTGGTGAATTGTTTATATCTATTGACGTGAGCTCCCTTTCGTTTTTATAAATTTTAGATTTAACGTTTCGAGTTATGGGGTTTTATTCATTAAAAAAAGGGGAGTTTTCCAGTTTTCGGACAATAACTCAAGAATGCTTTCACCAACTTGCAAGAAATTATGGTGAATTGTTTATATCTATTGACATGAGCTCCCTTTCGATTTTTATAAATTTTAGATTTTACGTTTCCGAGTTACAGGGTTTTATTAATGAATTATCATTTTATATTTCAGGTTAGCATCACAGCTTGTCTGTAAGGATTGAAGCTTGGAGTGGGCATTGGAGCTGACTTTTATGGTAAGAATCAATACATAGATTTATGAACTTTTCATCCAAGAGCTTTTAAAGCCCAAGATTTTTGTTAGGCACAGATGTAAATCTTACATAGTAATGTCTTCTTTACTTATAGTTGAATAAACAATTTAGAAGGAGATATAAAGATATATAAGGAATTAGTCAAAAGTATAATGTATAATGCAAAATCTTGGGATTTCAGTTTTTTGTTATCTATAGTTGTCCCCATTTATGAAAATATGTAAGTGTGGTATGTATGCCAATGAGACAGCTATCAACCAGAGACCAAATGATGTGGATGCAACTAAATGTCACCCTATGCCTTCAACAATGAGCAAAACCTATATTGTATAGTTAGCTATAAAGGTTCAACATGACTAAATGTTAAAAAATACAATCAAGTATGTTAATAGCCTGATATACTATAAAACAATGTTAAAAAGATATTTGTTAAGACATCAGCCAATCACTTGTTTTTCATCCTTTTATTGCTAAGAAATACTGGTACTTTAAAATTTATGTCAACAAATCACCTTATAACAAAGAAAAAGAAATGTTCTATACATTATAATTGTAATGCTCAGTTAATTATAATTGTTTTGCATTAAATATTATTTCAATGTTCATGAGTAATGTATATTTCTTTTCCAGATAACTGTGGCTGCATAAAATGGTTGTGTGATATAACTGCAACAGTAAAGAATGTAATTCAGACTATTTTTGTGTATGCTTGAGAAAATGTTTATAATTTTTTTACAAACAAAAAAAAAAAAAAAATATGTAAAGATTCTCCATTTTCAACAAGATTGGAAGTTGTAGGTTAACTTGTATTGGACATTACAAAAATTCTTTCTATTTTCCGTTTATACTCATGTCTAGTCAAAATACTTCCAGCAGTTTAAGAATGGATAATCTAAAAGAAAAAGAAAGAAAAAGAAACAAAATGTTCAATTATTGAAATGTATTTTTTTTTTGCAAATTATAATGTATATATTTTTGCCATCTTTTTGTTATTTTAGGATTTGAGATACTTTCAAATTTTACAAGTTACTTTATACATGTAGTTAATGCAATTAAATCTGCCGATGTGAATATTTCCACTAAATTTCTTTGCAAAATTTTAATTATTTTGTTTTTTTAGCAACGTTTCAAAATACCTTACCATAGCAAATGCCTCTCTAGTGTAAACTAAAAAGATGAATAATGGTCTGCAGTAAATATATCTCCTTACAACCTTTTCTTTCATGTTAATTTTAATATCTTTAAGATATGTGACAAGGGTGCTCTAATGCAGAGGAATTTACGAAGTTAAGAAGTTAGAAATATATTTTTTGCACTTTTTTTGTCATTTTTAACTGATTTTGGTTTGTAACCAAGGTGATATTTTTTAAAGAATAATTTTACAAAAGGCATAGTTGAAGAACATCTTGTTGAAATTGGATTGGTTGATTTTTGGTGTTAAACTCCACTTTAACATGATTTACTATAATTTTGGCTGTAAATTTTTATTTGTGGAGACAGCCAGAGTGCCTGGTGAAAACATCACCTTCATCAGGGAAACGGGGAAACCTTAGTCAAATTAAGAATGAAGTTACACATTTCATGTGAGGGTTCTGTGAGTGTTGACAGGTTAGTGATACAGTAGTTGAACTACTAATAGGACCACTCTGCCACCATAAGTCGATCAGTACCAAATATTTTATTGAAATGTGTTAGTGTTAGATTTTTGTTATCAATCTATTTTTTAATTTTAATTGTACTATTTTATTTATTTTGTTTAATATAACAAGGATGTGGAGTCCGAACAGGGTGAACATTGGGTCAAAGGGAGACAATTTATTATACCCCTGTTTAACTCCACATACTTGAAATTCCCTCAATGTTAGGATTTTCATCTACTTGGATATTCATGTTTGTACATTTTTTTTTAATATCAGATGTATACTAGCTAATATTGACTATTATTTAGAGCTCTGTAATAAAAAAAAATAAATGTAAGCAGAGCTCTAGATAATAAGTATGCAGGGTGGGAGAACTCTTGGGTCATTAACAATTGATTTGCTGAAATTTTCAAGAAAGGGGATTTATTGGAAATGCATCTGATATATTTAATGTATAAAACTATATTTATAAAAAAAAGATGTTAAGATGATGAGGAGAGCTACCTTGTCAGCTGGGAGAGCAGCTCTAAGGGAGATGGTCAATTTAATCTTCACCAAGTCTGAGGCTTTACCATGAAAAATATGTGGTAAGTTTATATATTCCACAAATTTTATGGTAATAATATATATATAGGCATTTAACATTATTTTTTAAGGGTTCTTTTCTATCAGTGTTTGATTTTTAGAGTATCTAGTCTTACATTTGTTTTCTGTCGGGTATCGAGTGAGCTGTGTTGGATAGAAACCAACTGTATGCAAGTTATTATCAATGAATTTGTAAACTTATTTGGGTCGAACAAATTTTTATGCAAAGTCTGTAACTGTTTGAATATTGAATTGATATAGAATCATTTTAATAAAAGCATGGACAAGACGATTTCTTGGCGCTCTTATGTTATCTATTGACTGGGTCAGATAAGGTGAAAGTTTGTCTGTAATGCCCACTTGTCACATTGAATGTGTTATAGACATTTAAACTGGGGTCGCCAAAGGTTCTAAATGCCTACATCAAATAGTACGAATTACTAGCAGAGGACTAAACCTTGTGTGTTGATTTAAATGTTGAATAATTATTTTCTTTTTTTCTTCTCTTGTGCCTACATGTACTTTGCTCTTTTATTCTATTTAAATCCCTTTTGGAAGGCCTCTGACAGACTGAATGAGCGTAAAATCACTGTTATCGATAGCCAATTGCAATGGCAAACAAGTTAAAGGTACTGTAAATTCAGAAATTATTGCGTGAAATTATTAATAAATAAATTTGGTGTATTTACTGTCTTCTGATTGGTTAAAAGTATTACTTTTATTTTCAATGTTGTCAATTTTTATGGCGACACGCTCACTCTGACGTTGTATATTCATACGCCAACATCGGTGTACGTTGTTATGGTTAATATAAATAATATAAAAAGTTCTTTGAGCCTTATTTTTGATAGAAATTTATTTATAATGAATGGCTATAATTTATTTTGAATTTATTGAACCATAAAATTAATTTTTGACTTCACATTTTACATAATCCGCGAACCATTCATTAATTGCAATTTTGTAATTTTAGACTAAAATGCGATTTTAATTTTTGCGATATTGAGAAAAATCCTGTTTAATTCATATAAAAAATTTCAAAATGCTAGTTTAAATTATTGCCAATACAACCATATTGCATTTTTCGCGATAATAAAAACATTGCAATAGTTTCTGAATTTACAGTAATTGAGTTAGTATTATCAATACCAACATAAGTACTGAGGTTGTCTACGCTGTTATGAAAATGATTTTAAGAACCATCAAAAGAGAACAAAACCATCCGATTTTGTAATTGAATATTCCAAAATCATTGTCTTATACATATACGTGCACTTGCACAAGGTCAATTTCTATCTCTAGTAGTTTAAAGTTTATATAGTGAAGATGATAATGTATAACAGGCTTTAATAAATGAAACATAGCATTATTTTGTTAGTCTTCTTAGAGACAGATTGATCTGTAAAACAAGTAATAATTTTTTCATTTTTTTTATATTTAGGTTGTTATAATGATGATGTTTTCATGGTGTTGGGAGTAAGACTTGGATGTCTGATATTGTTAACATGTTGGTAGGTAATCAAGCATCTTTTTAGTAATATAATATTTGAAATCAATTTCATAAGGTTCTTTAGTACCAAAAAAATAATTTTACACTGATGAGATACCGGTTGAATTTTTTTTGGTAAATATAAAACTGAGTTTATAATTCAGAATACCAAATATTTTTTCCATGATTTTTTGTTATCCTAGTGCAATTTTAAATTTAGTACATGCGTAATAATTTTTTTTAGGAAAGTTTAGTATTATTAAACTGACTACTTTTATATTCCAGGTTAACATCAGTTTTCCATTGGGTTACTTGCTGGGATAAAGCTGTTATAAGGTGAGAACTTATTCATCAACATACAACTTTAATGTGTTTATGTTATAGTGTGATGAATGTCACTAAATAGATTTCAATATATATAGTTTTTTTTAATTTACAATTAAAAAAAATCAGTATTCAATCTTTTCATTTTAAAATAATGTACCCTTTAAAGCAGATACTAGATATGAAAAAGATATATGAAGGGAGATAACAATAAAATCGGATATTTTTGATACTATATATTTTTGAGTAATCAATATAAGTAATAAACAAAATTGTTTAACATACACTAATGTCTGTTTCTTTATTCCTGTTAGATTATTTTAAAATTAAGAATCAACAATTGAAATTTAACTTTGTTTCTTTTTCAGTCGAAAGAGTTGCTGTTGCTGCCTTCCTTGTATGGTAAAATCCTCAGACTACAATCCTGCAAACCATTGGATGAACTGTTGCTATCTTTTTTAAAAAAAACAGCAGATATTTGTCTTATAAGCAGAATGAATTATAAATACAATTAATTTTAATGCTTTATTATTCAAATTATAAATATTTATTTCATTATTTTTCTTGCATTCAATTATTGTTTTGTGATTGAAGAAATATAAAAAAAAACTCTGAAATTATTGTTATTTGAGAGGTCCCAAAGGTATGATGTATGGTTTCACAAGATACCCATAAGACTTGCTTCATAGATATAAGAAGATGTGGTATGAGTGCCAATGAGACAACTCTCCATCCAAGTCAAAATTTATAAAAGTAAACCATTATAGGTCAAAGTACGGTCTTCAACACGGAGCCTTGGATCACACCGAACAGTAAGCTATAAAGGGCCCCAAAAATTACTAGTGTAAAACCATTCAAACGGGAAAACCAATGGTCTAATCTATATAAAAAAAAAATCAGTTTACATATATTTTTTAAGTTATGTACACTGGTTAAGAATTATAAGTCCTTTGTGAAATGATTTTTTCTGGTTAGAAACCTATTAAGTAGGACTTTGATGGCCAAACACTAAAAGGGAATAAAACAAATCCCCTATTAAACAATTTAAGTACTGAGTTTTTGGTGCAATATGAACTAGAAATAAAAATGTTTAGTTAGATGGTTTGTTTTGACTCTGCATTCTTTACATTCATACAAATTAATGGCTGTCAGGTTTATTTATTGGTTTTGTTTATTCTGTAAAGGATCCTGTAAAAGAAGTTTTGATTTTGAAGGATGGATGGATAATTAAAAATGCAAGATTTTTTTAATGTGCTAGTTCATAATGTAAAAGTCTGCACAAGACATCTAACCCTACCTGAACACATTATTCTGATTTCCAGCTGACCAGTCTTTGCTCCTACTCATAATTGCTGAATGCTTAGCAGGGGAGCATCGAATACCAATTTTCAATTCTTTGATATGACCCAGGGCAGGACCAAATCCCATGCCCATCTGCACTCATGTTGAGCATAAAAAGGTTATTAAAGAAGATTTGTCTGTCTGTTTGTCCATCATCATCTCTCATCCACAGCTTATAAACTATTAGGTTTTCATTTAAACTTTCAGATTATCTTCTGTATCTAATGGCTGTGTGTATTTTATTTTATTATAATGAAATTTTGGGGTTCTCAGTTGTAATGAAAGGACCTCCTAAGTATTTGAAAAAAAAGGGAAAGAAGCTTCTCATACCACTATTTTATCATGTGAAGGATAGGTTGGTTCAAATAAATTTGTTTTTAATCATGTTTTTAGTAGTTGGATCTCATTATGACAAAATTTTAATGACTTAAATTCAAAATAAATTTGGGGTTCACACTGATATATTACCACTGTAGCTTTAATGTAAATTTTATAAGGCTTTGCATAATAACAAGATTTGTGTTTTATTTTGTTTTATCTGATTTTAGTGGTTTTTATGTGATTTTATGTGTATTTGCTGTCAAATCTTGTTTACCAAGCCTTAGTATGATTGAGTTTATATATTTTGATTTATATACATGCAATTCAAAATATAAATTTACATAATGAGATCAGACATTTATTATGCTTTTAACTCTTCTTAGTGGATAAAATAGAAAAATGAATGAACATAAATATTGAAGTGGTCATTGAAGATTGACCAAATTACAAGATTTATAAATGCAGAATCTTGCTCTAACTAAATCTATGTTCTTATCAGCTGAACCAACCTATCCTTCAATATGAGTAATAAAAATTTTAGAAATGGAAAAGTCCATTCTTCGATTGGGGAACCTTTGGATGTGAAAAAAATATACACAATGCCAACAGATACTGGAGATTATTTGAAAGATTAGGCAAAAACAATGATATACTTGCTTACTATGGCACATTTCCTCAAGGATATGGACTATGGGTATGGGTTTTGCTCATGGTTGAAGGCTGTAGGTGACTGATAGTTGTTAAATTCTATGTCATTTGGTCTCTGGTGGGGAGTTGTCTCGTTGGCAATCATATCTCCTATTTTTATTTTATATGAAATAATTACTTATTACTTCTTGGGCAAAAAGTTCTGGTTCCAAGAAAATAATTAAAAAAAATACTTATATCATACATGTATTGTTAAATAACTATCCTACTTTGATATAAAGAATTGACTGTTTAGAAATTGGGAGGAATTATAAAGAAACTTTATATACAATATAAGAGCTTGGAGTTATAAATGTTTAATGAAATGCAGTTGACTATATTTCCTTGGTGATCTAATAATTTTTGCACAGATCACGATATTAGTTTATTTAAATAACCCAGTAAATAAATTGAGTACACCTCATAAATGAATTTGATTCATGTATTTTTATGCATTTTTTATCTTAGTATTTACCATTGTATTCCTTGTTATATTTGTAAATGCCTCTTCGTATGTGACAAATTGAGGATTCATATGTTTTATGGAATTATATAAATTTATTTTTAAGTTTGGTATTTAAAAGTATTGGAAATCACCAAGTTTAATATTGAGCAAAAAAAATTTCCTTTAAGACCTAAGGATATTAAAATTTAAGACATGTATCTCAGAACAGAATCGATTTTCTAAATTCTATTTAAACAGCTAGTCTGGGAACTGGTATCAAGAAACTTAAAAGAATCCTCAGCTCTGTCAGTTATTTTGTATAATTGTAATATTTAACCAATGATACCTTACCCATGATGCAGATCCTTTTCCTCCTTTTACTTATAAAGGGACTAAAAACTTATTATTATTACAATTTCTTTGGTATTTGTACACACTTGATGGAGCAGAATGGGTCTGGTTTCATTTGGGTATTTTATATTATGATGCATGATAATGATATAAATTAATAGGTAAATAAAAATTTAATTGAGAAAACCTATCTTATATTTTATTTGAGTCTGAATGACAAATAAAGGGGGAAGAGGTTTCTGTGGTCAAGGGTAACACACAGCTGATTTATTGTATGGTATGGACGAAGTTGAAAAAGAGAGACTTGAGCATGCTTTTTCCTTAAGCAGCAGCTTCAACAATGTATTTGATTGTGATAAGTTCAAGTTAAAGAAAACAACTAGTGGTAGGTCAATGATATTTGGTATGCAGTTATATAAGCATTGAAACATCTTATTTCTAAGGAGATTATTTTGCTTCTCTCCCTCACTCATAGTCGACTTAAAACTTTTAATTAATTTACATGTATAAGTTTGTGATTAGGTCAATTGAAAGAGAACTATAAGTGGTATGTCAATGATATTTGGTATACAGATGTATAAGCATTTACAAATCTCAGTTCCATAAAGATTGTTCAGCTCCAGCCTCAGTCATGGTTTATTGACTGAATGTTTTGCATTATTTACATGTGATTTGTGATTAGATCAGTTTAAGATGAGTGACATATCTGATATTTGGTATGCAGTTGTATTGGCATTTGCAAGTCTCATTTTCATAGAGATTATTTGGTCCCACTTCCTTATCATGGTTCATGGACTTTGAAACTTTCACAGTTTAACAAGAAACCAATTGATAAGTCAATTTTTTTGTTTATAACGATTTTATTTGCTCATAGATACAAAAAGGATCGGACACAAGTTTAACCCACTTATGAAGTCTTCTCCTTTACATAATATTACAATAACAATTATACAGAGCATGCACAGTTCAGTAGATATATATTAAAGGTAATAGTAAAATGAGGCATTTGCACATTCAGAGAAGAAAAAGAAAAAGAAAAAAAGCCTAACACAATTAACAAGGAAAAGGATAGAGAATTGAGAAGAAGAAAAAAGAAAAATAGGAAATAATACAAATATAAAAAAAAAAAAAAAATGAAATTCTGTGGACACGGTGTTTTTGTTCATTCATATCTTATTTGATTATACTACAAGGAATCTTTTTGATTTTTTGTCTCGCCTTGACGAAGTCAAAAAGCGAGACTTAGGTATGCTGTTTCCGGCGTCGGCGACGGTGACGACGATGGCGGCGTCAACAATGTATTAGTTTGTGATTAGGTGTAGTTCATGGTGAACCACTAGTAGTAGGTCAATGATATTTGGTATGCAGTTGTACTAGCATTGGCACATCTCATTACCATGGAGATTATTTGGCCCCGCCCCCTCAGTCAAGGTCTATTGACTTTGAAACTTTCGATAGTTTACATGTATTTGTGATTAGGTCAATTTATGGGGAACCACTAGTGGTAGGTCAATGATATTTGGTATGCAGTTGTATAAGCATTGGCATATCTCATTTCCATGGAGATTATTTGGCTCCGCCCCCTTAGTCATGGTCTATAGACTTTGAAAATTTTGCTAAGTTAACATGTATTAGTTTGTGATTAGATCAGTTTAAGATGAACTGCTAATGTTAAGTCAGAGACATATATACTAATATATATATGTCTCTGGTTAAGTCAATGATATTTGGTATGCAAATATATCGGCATTTGCAAGTATCGTTTCCATGGAGATTATATAGCCCCACTCCTGATCATGGTTCATTGACTTTGAAACTTTTACACAGTTTACAATTAAGTTAATGTTTGTGTTTAGGTTTGTTTAAAGGGAACGACTTATAATAAGTCAATGGTATTTGGTATGCAGTTGTATAAGCATTGGCACATCTCATTCCATGGAGATTGTTTAGTCATGTCAAGGATTTGTATCACTATACAAATCCTTGGTCATGTACCTTCAGTCATGGTTCATCGACTTTGAATATTTGCATAACTTACATGTTAAAGTATTGCTATTTTAATTTCAACATTTGCATTATCAAAATTACAAAAAGGCGAGACATATCTCTGTGATAACAGTTTATTTATATATTTAAAGACTTCTTTAAAGATTTCACAGTTTTCCTCGTATGTTAAAGTTTGGCTACCCTCAGTGAGCAACTGTAGATTTATTGTCACTTGTAAACGATGAATGTTGGTTAATAGATCGTTCCTTATATCAGCGTATTTATTGCAATTAAAGAAGAAATGAAATGAATCCTAACCCGGAGCGCCACAAGCACAATATGGACTTTGTTTTATATTTGATTTAAATAGGTCGTTATTTAGAAGTGTAATTTAGGATAAATGTAATTTTAGCCACGTGTATTAATATCCCAGGGTTAGCTAGCCTTGAGACGACCCCTCACTCATGCGCAGCCTCGCAGAGATAGTGACCACATGGCATTGTGATCAGCTTCGTAAGCATGCAAGCACGTTTTTTCTTAAGCTCCTAATCCATTATGGCTAGTACACGAGAAAAAAGGGATAATGCTGGTGAAAACTCAAAGACATAATTGACAGTTTGAAGCCGAAAGCAACAAAACACAAGGAAACTGAAAGTGATACACGACAACAAAGAAGATAGCGACAGTGAAAGTGATGGGGAATTTGCGGACTCCTTTGAAAAGTTAACTGAGGATAATGACAATGAGGAAATTAATGCCTTAGAAAACGAACTTAAACGTTTGAAAACCGAGAAAAGAAAAGTGGAGTTAAAACGAAAATTGAAGAGGAAAAGGACAATCTTAAAAACCTTCAACTACTGCCAACAGTTCAGCCGTCTGCCGCCGCGTTGGTTCAAAATTCTACAAAAGGTGAGCAAATTCATGAAATTTCTGACATTATTGCATGTAGCACAGAGAAATCAGGCAAAGCAATGCAGATTGTTGATTTTCTTTGGCCAGAGCCTATCCCTCAGTACCAAACGATAACACTTGCCGGGGATATGGAATTTCGGGTAGGCAAAAAGAAAACATTAGACAAGATTTCTATGGAAGAGTGGGGTTTCGCTAACATTCGAATTTTGCAGGAATTGCTTAAACGTAATACCGCGATTAATGTTAATACATATCTTAACTATACAGCTGACATCTTCCGTCTCGCCTCAAAATACGTTTGGTACTCTGTCCTGCTCTATGACAAAGAGTACAGAGACAAGCAGGCGGAGGAAAAATTTACATGGGGGACATATCGTCAGGATTTAAGAGATTTCCAACTTGTGCCCAAACGTGAAAATCCAACAACGAGAGCCATGAACGATGCTACAAAACCGCATGGAAAACAATCTGCTAATAACGATCGTCGGAGGCCCTTTTACCCGACGGGCGAGAAATCTGCAGGAGCTTTAATAATAACTCTTGTTACCGCAAAGATTGTCGAATGATGCACCATTGTGCTATTTGTATGTCAAGCAGTCATTCTGCTATCTCAGGTCACGGACACAGCAGTGCCACTCATATTGATAAAGTCGCAAAAAACCCGTATGCGCCTCAGAATTAGGATTACACCATGCAGCAAAAAACTTAAATTGTTTACGTTTTGAGGCGTGGAACCGATTGCTGCCTGCTTCTGTGGAAGACAGAGATTTTATTTTAAACGGTGTAAAAGATGGTTTTAAGCTTAGTGTTGTTTATGGTCCGCATCTGCTTGTAGATAGAAAAAATTACTCGTCCGCTTTCCGTTTTCATCGTGCTGTTGAAAACAAATTATACTAGAAATTGAACTTGGGAATTATGTAGTTACTAAAACTAAACCGATTATAATCAGCTCAATAGGTGCAATAGAAAATCAAATGGCGATGTGCGTATCATTCATGATGCTAGCCTACCGACAGGCATTTCTCTTAATTCATACACTACGGATACTAGTTGTTCTTACATGGATTTACGACATGCATTGAAGATAATTAAACGTAATGATTATCTCGGGAAATAGATTTAAAGAGTGCTTATAGATCCGTAAAGTGTCATGATTCTGATTATCCTTTGACAGGCCTCCAGTGGACGTTTAATGGGAACGATTCTCCAACATATATGTATGATGCTAAACTTCCGTTTGGTCACGCGCGAATCCCTAAAATTATTTCAGCAATTAAGTGCTTCTGTCTGTGAAATTATGAAATGTACATATAATGTTACTTGCATTGCTTATTTAGATGATTTTTTAGTGATTGAAGATTCGTTTTATAAGTGTCAAACAGGAATTCGTTTACTAATCGATACTTTACGTAGATTAGGTTTCAACATCAGCTGGAATAAAATTGAGGTCCATCTCAAAGTTTAACATTTTAGGGATTGTCATAAACACATGTTCTCTGTCTCTCGCTATGCCTGATAAGAAACGACGAGAATTCCATGATGTCATTTTATCTTTTCAAAACCGCAAACGAGCCAGTGTGAAACAACTACAATCTTTGTGTGGCAAACTAAATTGGGCTTGTCAGATGGTAAAGGGGTAGAACTTTGTAAGGCGATTAATTGATAACCTATCAAATGTAAATACAACGCATAGGAATGCAAAATACTTTTATCTACAGATTTCTTTTCTGATATTGCATGGTGGGTTAATTTTATGAATGTGTTCAATGGAACAGTAACCTTTTTAGATTCTAAACCAGTTACTTGCTTGCAAACTGATGCGTGTTTACATGGTGGTGCCGGATATTATGAAGGTGATTTTTTTTATGTGAATTGGGACACAGATTTACCGAATTTTAAGAACTATCACATAAATATTAAAGAGACTATGGCTATTGTGTTGTCCGCGATGAGATGGGGACATTTGTGGACTAATAAACGTGTTGTCGTATCTACAGACAACATGACTACAAAATGCATCATTAACAAAGGTAGTTCTAGAAACAAAACTTTAATGACTCAGTTGAGAGAACTTTTCTGGTTGTCGGCTACACACAATTTCGACATCAGAGCCAAATTTATCAGTGGTCGTAATAATGTTATTGCTGACGCCGCGTCCAGACTTCATGAACCAGGACAATTATCTAGCCACTTATTTTATATACCGTTTACGACTATCGAGCTACTAAATCACATTTCTTTTGACTTTTTAATTCCAGATGGAGAACAATGGAAACACAAATGTTGGAGAACAGCGTGGTTCGCTTGAAAAGCAAGGGTGGGCTAGTTCAACTTCAGGAACTTACCGTACCCATCTCAAGACTTATCTCGACTTCTGTGAAAATTATGACCTAAAACCAGTGCCATGCACAACCAAAACTGTAGAACTTTACATTGCTTTTCTTGTGGATGTGAAAAACTTTGCGTTTAGCTCGATACGATCGTATTTGAACATTATTTCTGTGCTGCATAAATCGCACGACAAACCAGACCCTATTGCAAGCTGTTGGAATGTCCGGCATTTACTAACTGGTGTCAAACGGGAACTTGGTACCAGTCAAAATTGTAAGGCACCTGTTACGCCAGAACTGTTGTTAAGATTTAAGTCAATTTTAAATCTTGAATGTCATAATAATATTGTTTTTGGGCTGCTTGCCTTACAGGTTTTATTGGTTTTGCGACCAAACAATTTTTAGTCAAAGGTTCTTTTGATCCAGAAATCAATTTGCGAAGGGTAGATGTGCTGCCTTGTAGCTGGGGTATGCTTGTAACGCTCAAAGTTACGAAGACGCTGCAGTTTCGTTCTAAGCCTATTGAGGTAATTCTCCTTTGTTACACGGTCACCAGCTTTGTCCGTATGAAGCCTTATCCCGCGTGCTTGCCTTACCTGGAGATCCCTTGGATCCTTTATTAGGTTGTCTGACAAAAGTTGTTTGTCTTATACTGTTTTCTCCAATGCCTTCGTTTTTGTTGCAACACCTTGGCTGTAATCCTCAAGTTATGGGGACACTCTTTTCGTAGGGGTGCAGCCACTTGGGCAGGATCTGTAGGTCTCTCGGACAGTGACATTAAATTGTTAGGTTATTGGTCAAGTGATTGTTTTTACGCTATATTGATTCTGATAGAGACCAGCGTCTCAAAGCCATGACGTCTTTCTGTTCTTTATTACCTTCTTTTAACAACTACCCCTTCTTGTTTGGGTTTGGGGTTATATTTTTATTATGTCATATATCATGTACAAGGGGGGTGTAAGGCTTGGGGTTACCAAGCTAATAAAATTGCCATTATTATATTATTGTTGTTATCCTAGACAGCCTTGTCTCACATCTGCTTGTCAATTAACTAGTGAGGTAAAGTGTAATTTAGGATAAATGTAATTTTAGCCACGTGTATTAATATCCCAGGGTTAGCTAGCCTTGAGACGACCCTCACTCATGCGCAGCCTCGCAGAGATAGTGACCACATGGCATTGTGATCAGCTTCGTAAGCATGCAAGCACGTTTTTCTTAAGCCCCACCCACCCTCCCAGTAGCATTACTAAGGGCGTTGTGGTATTGCTTTGCTTTTTGAATATTTTTTTGTAGTTGAGTATTTGTAATACTTATTGTTTTATTGTATGGGGTTATATTTTTTATTATGTCATATATCATGTACAAGGGGGGTGTAAGGCTTGGGGTTACCAAGCTAATAAAATTGCCATTATTATATTATTGTTGTTATCCTAGACAGCCTTGTCTCACATCTGCTTGTCAATTAACTAGTGAGGTAAAATGAGGCTGAACCGCAGCTGTGTTAAAATTACACTCAATTTCCGCGGATCATACATAAAATGCTTAGGTACAGTCTTTGCTTCGTATGTATTATTCAACAAATAGCGTTTGAACTTAGATAGGGTATCAAGTGTACGGATAGAATTATCAAGTTTGTTCCATTCTCTGATGGACGAGGAATAAATGCAGAATTTGTTAAGGAGAGTCGACAAAGGGGCTATTAAGTCATTGCCATTACGCAGTGGATAAACAGTTGTGCTTTGTATAGTTGGGGGAATTAAATCACATAAATATTGTGGAGCGAGACCATTGTACATCTTGTAAAATAATTGGAGTTTTCTTCTGTGCCTCCTACTGTAAAGGGGTTCCCAGCCAGTCTCTAAATATAAATATTCGGTTTTAGTAAAGATTGGCAGTCCTCGCAGCTTGCAGTTGAAGTGTTTCTAATTTGTTTGAATAGCAAATACCACAATTGTCCCACACTTCGCAAGCATACTCAAATATAGGATGAATATATACCAGATACATTTTTCTAAGTTCTGTCTTTTCATCTTAAATTTTAATTTTCTTAAGACTCCTAAATGCTTTGTAATATTTTGGAAATATTTTCTACGTGCTCGTTCCACTTTGCGTCCTGGGAGAGAGTTACACCTAAGTGTTTATGACTTGATGTGTTAGATATTGACCTTCCATTGAAAGAAAAACTTAAATTACTTGGAATCTTAGTATTTGAGCAAATCATTATTTCCGGTTTATCTGGGTTAAAGGACATTAATCAATTTTTTTACCAATCATTGAGTTAAATTTGTTTAAATCATGATTAACTACTACCTCTGAGTCTGTAATGCTTGCGGTGGAATGTCCCAGCAACGTATCATCAGCAAAAAGTCTAGTCAGTGAAATTAAATTTTCGCCAATATCATTTATATACAGCAAAAATAAAAGGGGACCGAGAACAGAGCCTTGGGGTACCCCCGCAGAAACAATGGACAATGACGAAGACGAATCTCTGATAACTACTTTTTATACGACCGCAAAAAATTTTTGTGGTCGTATATTGGTATGACGTTGTATGACGTCGTGTCGTCGTCGTCGTCGTCGTCGTCGTCGTCCGGCGTCGTCGTCCGGCGTCGTCGTCGTCGTCCGAAGACGCATTGGTTTTCGCACTCTAACTTTAGTTTAAGTGAATGGATCTCTATGAAATTTTACCATAAGGTTCAATATCACAAAAGGAAGGTTGGGATTGATTTTAGGGTTATGGTACCAACAGTTTAGGAATTAGGGGCCAAAAGGGGCCAAAATAAGCATTTTGTAACTTCCAGACATAACTTGTGTGTTAGTGTATGGATCTCTCTGACATTGTACCACAAGGTTCCATATCACAAGGGAATACTGGGATTGATTTTGGGGTAATTGCCTCAAAATTTTAGGAATTAGGGGCCAAAAGAGGCAAAAACAAGCATTTTCTAGTTTCATGACAATAACTTGTGTGTAAGTGTATGGATCTTTCTGAAATTGTACTACAAGGTTCCATATCACAAAGGAAAGCTGGAATTGAGTTTGGGGTAATTGCCTGAAATGTTTAGGAATTAGGGACCAAAGGGGCCAAAATAAGCATTTTCTAGTTTCCAGACAATAACTTGTGTTCAAGTGTATGGATCTCTCTGAAATTGTACTGCAAGGTACCATACCTCAAAGGGAAGGCTGGGATTGAGTTTGGGGTGATGAATCATAAGGGGTTCAAAAATTTGGGGGGTCTTTTTTCCTCTTTTTTCTGTAAAATTTTCCATTTTAAGTTGGTTATTTCTGATTTATATTTAAAAGCAAATAATAATGATATGGCAGGAGACACACACCTAACAGGCTGTGTAAATTATTATATAATAAGTATTGTGCAATAGCAAGAAATTTTCAATTGCACAGTATTGCGCAATAGCAAGAAATCTTCAATTGCACAGTATTGCGCAATAGCAAGAAATATCCAATAGCACAATATTGCGCAATAGCAAGAAATTGTCAATTGTACAGTATTGCACAAGAAGTATTCAATTGCACAGTATTGCGCAATTGCAAGAAATATTCAATTGCACAGTATTGTGCAAAAGAAGATACTTTGTATAAATTGCTTATTTCTTGACCAATTTCAATGGGGTTTTATTCTTGAACTCGTGGGGTTCTTTAATATGCTGAATCTAATCGTGTATTAAGTTTTTGGATTTT
Organism: Mytilus coruscus; assembly: GCA_017311375.1. Classification (NCBI taxonomy): domain Eukaryota; kingdom Metazoa; phylum Mollusca; class Bivalvia; order Mytilida; family Mytilidae; genus Mytilus; species Mytilus coruscus. The sequence goes on from CM029598.1 coordinate 91,638,730, forward strand.
GGGCCCTTTGTTTGATTTTTAAATTGGTCCACATTGAGGTCCAAAGGGTCCAAAATTAAACTTTGTTTGATTTCATCAAAATTGAATTATTGGGGTTCTTTGATATGCCGAATCTAACCGTGTATTTAGATTCTTAATTTTTGGTCCTTAATTTTGGTGTTTTCAAATTGGTCTACATTAAGGTCCAAAGGGTCAAAATTAAACTTAGTTTGATTTTAACAAAATTGAATTCTTAGGGTTCTTTGATATGCTGAATCTAAACATGTATTTAGATTTTTGATTATGGGCCCAGTTTTCAAGTTGGTCCAAATCGGGGTCCAAAATTAAACTTTGTTTGATTTCAACAAAATTGAATATATGGGGTTCTTTGATATGCTGAATCTAACCATGTATTTAGATTTTTGATTTTGGGCCCCGTTATCAACTTTGTCCACATTGAGGTCAAAAGGGTCCAAAATTAAACTTTGTTTGATTTCATCAAAATTGAATTATTGGGGTTCTTTGATATGCCGAATCTAACCGTGTATTTAGATTCTTAATTTTGGTCCCATTTTCAAATTGGTCTACATTAAGGTCCAAAGGGTCAAAATTAAACTTAGTTTGATTTTAACAAAATTGAATTCTTAGGGTTCTTTGATATGCTGAATCTAAATATGTATTTAGATTTTTGATTATGGGCCCAGTTTTCAAGTTGGTCCAAATCGGGGTCCAAAATTAAACTTTGTTTGATTTCAACAAAATTGAATATATGGGGTTCTTTGATATGCTGAATCTAACCATGTATTTAGATTTTTGATTTTGGGCCCCGTTATCAACTTTGTCCACATTGAGGTCAAAAGGGTCCAAAATTAAACTTTGTTTGATTTCATCAAAAATTGAACTCTTGGGGTTCTTTGATATGCTGAATCTAACCATGTATTTAGATTTTGGATATTGGACCATAATAGGTGAATGTCCAATTTAAAATTTTTAAGTTCTTAGACCACGTTCATTCTGTGTCAGAAACCTATGCTGTGTCAAATATTTAATCACAATCCAAATTCAGAGCTGTATCAAGCTTGAATGTTGTGTCCATACTTGCCCCAACTATTCAGGGTTCGACCTCTGCGGTCGTATCAAGCTGCGCCCTGCGGAGCATTTTATTGTTTTCTTTGAAAAGATAATTTTAGTCCATGCAAGTAAATTTCCCTTTATTCCATAAGAATTCATTTTATATATAAGTCCATTATGCCATACTTTATCAAATGCTTTGGAAAATCACAGAATACGAAGCAACTGAATTTTTTTTTCAAAAGAATTTAATATAGTGTAATAAAGTTCAGTAAGTTGATGTACAGCTGAATGTTTTGGTAAAATCCTGACTGATACATATAAATATGTTTGTAGACTACCCTCTCCATTACTTTTCCTACACAGCTAATTAGGGATATCGGTCGATAATTAGATGGTAGGGATGCATCTGCTTTCTTAAATATGGCAATTACATTGGCTATTTTCCATGAAGAAGGTTATTTACCTTGGGACAGGGATTTATTAAATATAATTTTGAGGGGTTTTGCAATTTTTTGGGGGATATTTTAAGCATCCTGTGACTGATTCTGTCTGGCCCAGATGCTTTTTTAGGATCAAGAGTAAGAAGTATATCGACTATTTCACTCTCTGTTATTTGAATATCACTAATTATACTTTCCATTCTATTCTCAAATGGGGCATCGCAACATTTTGTTCCTCAAGTTTTGATATTGATAAGTCAATGGTGTTGGGTATGCAGTTTTATAAGCATTAGCATTTCCATGGTGTTTTATTTTGCCCTGAACCGTCAGTCATGGTTCATTGCATAGATAACAAGTTTAAATATTGCAATTTAATTTCAACATTTGCATTTTACCACCAAAACGCAAGACATATCTCTGTGTCAATGTTTATATTTCCATCTCTTGGTATCTTTCAACATCATGTTTTGAGTTTTAAATGTCACAGAAACTTATTTGCTAGTTTCAACAAGACTTGACACAAATGATACTTAGGAATTACATGACAGAAATGTTCATTGGACTTGCTGATTACCTGATTGGCTTCCAAGTCTTTAAATAGATCTAGAATTCTAAAATGATCTAGTTTATATAAAGGCTCATCAGATACAAAACACAGGGATACAGATCTAGCAGTGGATGCTCCTGATATAAAACTTCATAATCCAGACTGAAGAAGAATGATTTAATCCATGTCTTGTATGCAGTTGCCTTATGGTCTGGTTTAATCTGGCATATGAACATTATCTTGATTCCATTTTTAAGGGTATGTGTACATTATTTGTTTTCAAAATAATTTGACAGTTTTTATGTGTAATAAGGACAATTAATTCTCTTATAGTTATTGCCTGTGATCTATTTCTCACATGAAGAGATATATTTTGTATCACATTGCATGGATTGGGATAAGAAAAGGTTAACGAAAATTTGTTAATTTGAGTGGCTTATCCTGCACCATTTGGTCATCATTTAGGTTCCATGATTTGGTCTGTTCTCGGTCAGATTCTCTAGGTCAACAATGTATGGTGTACAGAATGATTGTAATGTGAATATGATTGTCTGATGAGATACATCTGACCTTGGCCTTTTTTTGAAGTGTGGTCAACATTAAGTTTTTATAGACTGCAAAACTTTTGCCATTTTATAATGGTGTGGATATGTCGTCATTGTGGTCTGTAGACATATGTTTTCCAGACAATAACTTGAGTATAAGTGTATAGATCTCAAAGAAATAAAACCACAAGGTCCCATACCACAAAAGGAAGGTATGAATTGAATTTGGGGTTATTGCCCTAACAGTTGAGAAATAAAGGTTAAAAAAAAAAGATTTTCCCGGGTTTCCAGACCATAACTTGGAGAATAAATCCATGGATTTCTATGAAATTATTATACAAGATTTCAAACCAAAAAGGAAAAGTTGGAATTGATTTTGGTGATTATGGCCCAAACTGTTTATGAATTAGGAACCAAAAAAACACCAATACTTTGTATACATTATTTGTTTCTTGACCAATTTCAATTTCGATGAGAATCATGTATTCTTTGGGGTCTTAAATATGCTGAATCTGTTACCATGTTTGTGTATTTCTGTTTTCGAATTGGTTCACATTAAGGTCCAAAGGGTCCAAAATTAATCTAAGTTTGATTTATTAATAAATCCAAAATTGAATTCTTTGGGTTTTTTTTATATAATCAAACTGTGTATTTAGATATTGGGCCCATTATCAAATTGGTTCACATTGAGGTCCAAATGGTCCAAAATTAAACATTGTTTGATTTAAACCAAAATTTTAATTCTTGTGGTTCTTTGATATGCTGAATCTACTGGTACTGTGATCTGTATTTAGATTTTGGATTTTTAGCCCTGTTAACAGACTAGTTCAAATTGAGGTCCAAAGGTCCAAAATCAAAAATTAAAATTGAATTTTTGAGTTCTTTGAAATGCTGATTCTAACTTATTTTAGATTTTGGATATTAGGGTATAGGTAAATGTAGTTTTGAATTCTTATACCACATTCATTTGGAGTCCGAAACCTATGCTGTGTCAAATATTTTATCACAATCCAAATTAAGAGCTGTATCAAGCTTGAATATTGTGTTCATACTTGCCCCAATTGTTCATGGTTCAACCTCTGTGGTTGTAACAAACTGTGCCCTGCAGTGCATTTTATTATGATTAGGTCAGAACTATAGTGAGTGTATAAAATGATTGTAAGGTGTAGTATGGTTTATATTTCCATCTGACAGGGTTTATCTGAAATTGACCTTATATTCATGGGTCAATGATAATGTAAATGTTCTGTTATACAATAGATGTAATACCCATAGATAAAGTTCGTCAAAAGTTCCCTACTGTTCTCTATTGTAAGATAAAAAGAACCATGACCAAATTGACTGTCTTTGATGTTTCATGTGTGTTGTCCTCAATCAAGTAACTCTAGCTACATCTCTTATCTGTTGATCTGTATTGACCAGTGCAGAAGAATAGATTTTCTTAAATGTCTTCTCGAGTTATGTCCCTCCTGTTGTTAGAGTATGTTTACTTCTAGCGCACTGGACAGATAAATAGAATGGTGAAAAAATGGATGAAATCGGTCAGAAATTGCGCATTTTTCAATGGAAATATTGAACCAAATTCAAAAATGTTTTTTTTAGGCTTGTATCTTTATATTTTATAAAAACTATGTTCCTGTTAAATCCTGAAAATAGGAATAGCACGTTGTTGAACTTCTAAAATACACCTTTTATTTGATATGTTTCATTAAAGTGTCGAATTGCGTCGAATTTGGGGAAAAATTAATAACAAAGTACATTCTTTTCTTTATTTCATCAGTTTTCTTCTTTTAAGAAGAGAAATTGTCTTTTAAATCATTTTTATATTTTTCAGAATAAGTTAGTTACTTAATCATAGATGTAATATTTTATACATCTATGGCTAAATCATAATAATTACAATAATTTCGTTCAAGATGTTTATGAAATGTGTATATTCCTAAGTAAAGAGTTTTATTAAATTAGTGTACTAACAAAACATGCAAGACATGGAAAATAAATATCACTTATTTATTTTTTTTTTTTTCATATTTGTATTATTTCTTTTTTTCTTTTCTCTCTATTTTTTTTTCTTTTTCTTTCTTTTCTCAACTCTCTATCCTTTTCCTTGTTAATTGTGTTAGGCTTTTTATTTTTATTTTCTTCCCAGACTGTGCAAATGCCTCATTTTACTATTACCTTTAATATATATCTACTGAACTGTGCATGCATGCTCTGTATAATTGTTATTGTAATATTATGTAAAGGAGAAGACTTCATAAGTTGGTTAAACTTGTGTCCGATCCTTTTGTATCTTTGAGCAAATAAAATTGTTATAAAATAATAAATATCATGGAGCATATATTCAACTTGTTCCATGTTTTCTATCAATTATATTTTCAATAAACTTGTTTATAATAGTTAGCATGTACATTGTTAGAATAAAGGTAAATTGTGATAAAAGATATAAAATTTAAAATGTAAATATGATGAAAAAATTAGTTCTAGCTAAAAATGAAAGATATCCACATTTTAATATTGTTTCCTTTTCGAGAATAATTTGTAATATTGTTTTATCTATAAGAATATTATTTTTCATAATCAAGTCAATATAAAATATATATTTTGACTTTGTTTCTTTCTGATTTTAGCATGTTCAACTGCTAAGTCGCTTTTAATTGTCAGTTTTCTATTGTCTAGATTGTCAATCGGCATCTCAATGACCAACTGGTTCATGTCTAGCCTGGAATCCTGGCTCACTGCTCGACAGTAGCCTATCGACGAAGTATTTATTAGATTGGGTCAGAATGCCAGGCTAGTTCATGTCATGCATTATCAGATAAGTGTGAAAGCCATTACAACGCACATATAACCTTTGAAGTCAGGGTTGAGCTTCATCTATAATGAGAATATTAAATTTAAACTTTTAATCAGGAAATCTATGTTTCTCAAGGAATAAAATTGTTTTTGTATTACAGTATTGGTTTATGAGGAGTTTCAAAAACTATCAGCATTGACTCTTTTAAACAAAATTATAAGGTTTGATTAATATGCATGATGGCAAAAATCTTATTAAATTGCATTTTTTGCTATTATTATTTTTTTTTTTCTTTTTGGAAGGATTAAATTTTCTAAAAAAAAAAATGAGGAACATTGTTTGAACGTTTTAAGACTGTTAGTCAAGTAACGTTAAAATGTTACTAATATTCAACGTTTCTACAACGTATTCATGATTTGCAACATAACCAAACTGAAACGTTAAAACAAAACGTTCCTAGAACGTTGAATTGTAACGTTTCATTTTAACGTACTCACAACGTTCGTGTAACGTTAAGGTCCGAAATAACCTTACAGGAACCAATCCACAACGTTCATTGAACGTTATGTGTTTAGTGGATCAATATAAAATATTAGTCACAGATTTCAGGTTCATCGGAAAAGATTCGTTTACCGTCGACATTTTAATTTGCAAGGATTTGTATAGTACTTGAAATTTGTAATAGTAGGACATAAGACATAAGACATTTTATTTCACTAAAGCCCAACATGGGGTATGTTAACTTAGTACAACATTTTAACAAACAATAAAACTGTGAACATATTTACATTAGAACAAAATGGTAAACAAAGGTGCAATAATAGTAAATATAATGAATACTGATATGTGATAGGAAGTAGGCCTACAAATTATAGTGAAATGATTAAGCACATGTATTTTTAAAAAGGTTTTAATAAAGTAATAAGGCACAGCCGCTACGAAAACGGCGGGAACTTCGGTTATTGCCCTTTAAGTAAAAAGGAGGGATGGGAAAGATACATTTCTTTGTATATTAATCTTACGCCTTGTTTGAACTACCTTTTTGTTTTGTCAGATATTTAACAACAAAACAATGAAAGAAAAAAAAAAGAAAGAACTTTTACTATAAAAATCCAGGAAGAAAACCAGTAGCAGTTCATCAAATAGTTTATAGGTGGCGCTGTGTTCTGTTGACTCCAAAACGAGGAATCAAGATGGTGGGTTACAGCGAAAACGTTTTGAAAAATAGACTAGACAAAACCAATTGTGTAGAAATTTGTTTATACAAAATGAATGAAACCTCATGTATAAATAGGGATCTTAATAACTGAAATAAGTACAAGGGCTTAAACCTTGACCGTTTGTGTAGGTCATAGTATCCCGTTGTTACTATGGCCGGTCATGAAAACAACGAATTTTCTTAGTTTTTGCATCATATTGACTTCATTTTATGATCCGTATTTCTGAAATGCCCATTCTACATTTTATTCATGAGGAAAAATAACCGATGTCTGTTGAGTCGGTAGTTGTTACGATTACGCAGAACACCGTGACCATGTGTCATTGCGAATTTCCCTTTTGAATCCATCATTTATAATTTACTGCGTAAGACCTAAGATACAGATCCTTTGCGATACTAAAACATAAAGATACCAAGTTATTCTCAACCTCCTGCAGTTATAAACAAATATTGTAATTATTTTTATAGATCCCTTATTAATTCTTTGATGAGGTTGTTGTAGGACTGGCCTGTAAGTTATTTTTTTCTGTGTAACTAAGTCTGTTACAGTAGGCACTGTATGGGTGCATGGATCAGTGGGTAAGACTGATGGATACTCTACTGATGGTCCCAAGTTCCATTCTTATTTGGGGAGCCGAAAAATATCCACACATCTATGGTACCTAGAATGGGTACTTTGGGGGCCTCGGTTGGTCAATGTTGCCTCCAACTTAAACCTGGAGATCAATCTACTGATATCTTTTGGGTTTTTCTGTGTCTGCCAAGTAGCCTGGAGGTTCTCTCCAAGTTCTTCGGCTTCCTCCACTATAATAACAGACTGCCCGGTGTCCTAGCACTCCCTTTGTGTTTGGGTGGGGATTGTCCTTGTTAATATTGTTTTAAATACGTTGGTGACACATTTCCATTAATCCCTATAGGGAGCGTACACATATTCCACTGTATCCCTCGCAGCTCTCGAGGACGAGGGTGCTCAAACAGAGGATCTATGTAGATGCATATATATACATAGTAAGACCCATTGGTGGCCTTGGGCTGTTTTCTGCTCTTTGGTCGGGTTGTTGTCTCTTTCACACATTCCCAATTTCATTCTGAATTTTATTTATAACATGAACAGACTTACAGTCTTTACAGGACAGAAGTATTTACCAGATTTGATGGTATCTATAGACTAGACTGTTTACTAAAGTGATCAGGATGTCAATAAGTTTATCTCACTTTTGTGTCTGCTGCTTCTTCTGAACCTTTTGATTCTCCTTTGAAAAATTATGAAACAGTATTTTACTCATATGATGTACATATGTACAATCTTATTCTATTCTCATGTAAACCCCTATTTAGAATTTAATCAGTACTGCAGATAACAATTATGTATGGCATATATATATATATATTATAAAGTGAACTGCGCTTAAAACAAAATATACTGCATATACGAAGTCATACCACATCTCCTTATCTTTATATTCATACATTGTATATTTCCTCCACATATAACATGTATAATATAATCATGGTTATCATTTGATGGTCTTCATTTATATAGAGAAACATCAAAACACAGTTCTAGTGTTCTAAAATATTGTCTCTTATCTTTTAACTTAAGAATTTTGATTGCCCCCATGGAATCTTTTTCCCTTTTTGTCTCGCCTGCGACGAAAGTCACGGAAAGCGAGACATAGGGATTGCTTTTCTGGCGAGGGTGGTGACGGCGTCAACAATTATTAAGTTTTCTGCTTAAGTTAGTTGGATAGGAACTACTTGTGATAGATCATTGATATTTTGTATGATGCATTACTTTCAGTACATATCAGTTTGACAGAGCTCCAGATAAGAATTCACAAATTGGGGTTTTACCCACCATTTTTATGTAATTGGGTGATAAAGTTTTTAATTGCATTATCAATTCCAATTCACCCTCGAGCAAATATCAAATTGGGTTTTTCACCACCAAGCTCCTTAAAGACCGGGGCTAGGGTATAAAAGGGAGACAATTCATGAAATTATGATTTTATTCAAATATTGGGCAGGGTTAAGAAGTGAGAAACATTTTTCAAAATTAATTCTAAAATTGCTATCTTCTTTACTTTTAAATTTGTACAGTTGTCAGAACATAAATAATGGTCAGTTTAGGCCAAAAAGTGAGAAAATCATATAACTCACAATAAAGATATTTTAAATTAAAATCCTGAAGCATAGCTATTTTTCAAATTCAAATTCCTGTGATTGACAAGTAGGAGGAGATATCCATGACAACAACTTTCTGTTTATGTTTACAACGGAAGTAGCATGCTACATGTGGCTTTACTATCTATAATCTAAAGCATGCATTTGTGAATTGAGAATCTACTTACATATTGCAGGGATTCATTCAATTATATAATCCTTTCAAAGCTTCGGAATAAAGATTGTCTTCTAAATTGTAGTGCCAACTAATGCTTCATAGATATGTTATATCCTTTACAAATGTCACTTATAATAAATTCATGTAACTATTCCCAGAGGTGGCCCATATAAGTAATATTGTCAGGATTGGGATACCACCCTCTTACTAGTTTTAGAAGACAATTAGGCATACTATCTCTTTATGCCATGTGTAATTTTTAAAATAGGGTCTTTTTCAAGAGCAGCTTGTTTTTGCATTAACTATCTGTTATCTACCAAGCTTTATGGTGAAACATCAATGTCCAGAAATATTTGCGCTTCTTCTTTCGCAAACTATGATTTCTTTGGTGTCTCACTTGGGGTTCACTTTCCCACCACATTTGTCTGTTTTTTCAATAATTAGTAATGCAAGGTTTGCAAAAACAAAAGGGACATTCCTCACATTCTTGGTCTTGTTCTATGAGGAATTGGTTTTCTTCAATTCCATCTTCTATCTCCTCATGTACAATGTCACTAGTTTGTGTGGACATAGTTGTAAATTTCATATCATTGTCACTATCTACTATATTAACATCCCAACTTTAATATCAAAATAAACTGTAAATAGTTTCCTTTTGTTCTTCAGTGACAAGAAGTGTTATTTTCTCCATTTTGTCAAGTGTTTATTTTATATATAATTTACACGACTTGACCTTTTATCAAACTGTAGCAATAAAACAACAATATTTTTCCCTCCAAATCTTAGCACCAAATATCTTGGATATGATATTCCCAGTGCTTTACAAACCATATATTATAATGAGGAACGTCCAGGAGAGATCTTATTCATATTTATGTTTTACACTAAAAGATTCAACATATCGGATAAAAACTGACGTGATGAAAATGTTAAAACATATCCAACATACTTTTGTAAGACATTGCCTCTGTAATGCTTTCAAAGTTATGTCCAGTACTCCTTCAGAAAACCCTCTCAAATTGAGGGAGGCTATCATGCAGGGCAATGCATGTTTAGTAAGGATTTATTATAAATGTGTGTAATTCTTTCTGCCCCACTCCTATAATTCAATATATAAAAATGTCCATTGCTATACTGTAATTGTAAAATTATTATTTCCATAATATGATTACTGGGATTTGTAGATAAAAATATAAATAAAACAATACCCTGCATTTGTCCAAAATGTTCTTAGACTGGGTCAAATTACACAACTGTTTACATATAGATCATGTAGATAATCTTCTCGATGTATAATATTATATAGCATCAGTTACTTTTATTATTATTCACTTGCTATTGAAAATGGAAAAGAAACAAAACGACCTCCTTGCTTCAAAATTTCTGTTCCTGGAGATGAAAGTAAAAGCAATTAATACTTTCAAAATTACAAAATGTTCGGACTATACTTGTGAAGCAACTGAATCACCCTGTAAATAATGCTGACATCTTAGAGAAGGTCTTAGACTATTTTCTTTTGACCATAATGGACAGTCCTCAAAGTCTGATATGACAACATTAGATTTAAATACCTACATTCAGGTGCAGAAAAAGATGTCGATCAAAATTATTCCTAACGGCTGAAACATCACTCCAGAAAATTGTCAAAGTTGTAGAAAACCACTCTTCCATTTGCAATGGACATTTCAGTATGAAGAAGTTGACACAAAAGGACATGTAGCAGCAGTGCGTTTTAATTGTGACACTGATAAACACCATTCTATTTTATGGTCATCGTCTCCTTATTTACCTAACGGTGAATACCTTGCAAACTTGAGGACATTTCATGGATATACTTGTAGCGGAATGTTACCAGTGCACTACAACAGATTTGCTAATGCTGCTAAAATTGGACATATCAACAAACAAAACAGCAATACATGTTTCAAAGATACAAGCATCATATTGAACAGCAGTACAATGAAAGTATCGAGTCAGCAGTATTAGAAGAAATTGGAATGTATGATGACTTGACAGGAATTAATATAATGACGGATGCTCGACATGGCTGGCGTAAAAATGCAAAAGACAGCAGTGTTGTTGCCATAGGAGAAAAAATCCACAAAGTTCTTAAATGTGAACATATTACAAAATCTGATGATTCTGTATCACAACGACATGAACAATTGGGTACACAACGAATATACCAGTACTTGGAACAACAAGATGTTCAAGTTAATGTACATTCACATGACCGAAACTTGAGTATTAACAAGCTAGTAAAGACAAAGGAATAATTACAAATCAGAATGATCCATGGCATGCAATTAAAAGGTAAAAGTTGCAATGAAAAGAGTGTCTGGGACCAAAATATTTAAAAGAAAGGTCCTGGTCTGCTCAACTAGAGGACAAGGTGGAATCAGTTGCCACACATTTTCATTGGGCCGTTAGAAATTGTGAAGAAAATCCAAAGGAACTAAAGGATGTATTGCTAAATATTGTGGAACATTATAAGAACAACCACCAAAAGTGTCATCCTGATTCACGATGTAAACGTGATACAAATTACGAACCTAAGCGGATAGTTCTTACGATACCTATTGCCGAAAAACTTCTCTTAGGTGTTATATGAAATCTACAATTTACACTCACCCTGAGGATTATGTGTTAGCCAAAGATACGTGTTATGTTGAGAGCTTTAACAATACTATGAACATGTTCCAAGATAAAAGGATTGCTTTTAGTGATGACAATTACCAAGCTAGAAGTCAGTTGGCAGTTTGTCATTGGAATGAAAATGTTGATCGCGATTTCACATCGATCTGGAACCCAAACCGTAGAAATGCCCCAAGAAGTAACATTGGATTGATTGATTGATTGTTGGTTGCTTAACGTCCAGTGGCAAATATTTCATGCATATTCAGGACGAGAACAAATTAACAATAAATACAATAGGTAGGTTCTGTAATAGAGGCGTCTGGGGTTGAGGTCGGAGAAATTTAGACTGCCACGGAAATGAGGTATATTGGATAGGGACAGAAATTTAGCCTTGCAACAGGTCACCCACGGACCCTCAAAGAGTTGTTGCAGGGTTCTTAACGTGCAAAGAGCGTGGCACTCTCTTTACACGAGGCATCGGATTTAACGTCCCCATTCTGACCGGACGTGGCTGCAAATTTGTACATCCTGCACAGCCAAACGGACGCCCCACTTTAGCACGGGTTTTACTGCGGTCGGAGGAAGACCAATGGTGACCATACTTCTATTCCCCAGTCATCCTTGGGGAAGTAACATTGGAAAAAGAACTATAAGCCTCCAACTTATAATTACAGACAAAGTATTTGGGCCAGGCAAATAAATTCGTTTTATTAGAGAAAATTAGACAGGAATTAATATTAATTCATCATGTTTATTATGAAGTAAAATTTTGATTTATTTAAATATCAATTCATGGATGCACCTTTACATTTTATTTTAACTTGATGCCTCATTGAAACATTCAATATTACTTATTGGATACAGGTCATCCCGGTCTTTAATGTATTGGGTTTTTTCATCAACACAATATTGAATATTTAGGCATGTTATAATCACATTATATCAACCCCAGATGTTTTTCCATCTTAAATATGTTTCTTTTTTTTTGTATGTGTGCTAGCTGTTTTATTTGGTTTATTCACTGAGGAGCAATTGTACGTTTAATTTGTGTCAGTTCTGACGTTCTGTCAAGTTTTATATTTTCTCACAACTTATATAAACTGCAGCTGGTGTCACTAGTTGGACACTGCAACTAATTACCTTCCTAGATCCCATATGATCACGCTACAGTTTAGTTGGGGTAGGTGTGGCTAAGTGTTTAGATTTTTATGTAATATATGTGAAATTTAGGTGCTGTAAAAAAGTTTTGCCAGTCCTTTCGCCTATTTGACAGATCTACTTTTTAATAAATATAATAAGTAGTTCACAGATTTAAGATATACCCCATAACCTTGACCAGGTTCATAGGATGGTTTAAAGACGGAGACCATATTCAACTTAAATTTACAAATAAATTCTGTAACATCAAATGAATAAATGACAATGTTATACAGCACTTGCCAATAAGACGACTATCTAATGCATACAGAACAATTAATCCAAAACAAAGAAAGTGTCAAGCTTCTTTGACGTAAAAAACGGATATGTGTATTCACTCATTAACTAAAATTTTAAAAATTAAAATGAAAAAATAATATATAAACTAAAATTATACTTGAATGTTTTTGTTTAATTTAATTTACATAAATCTGGGTTAAGTTGTCCCTTATTAGAACTTTTGGTTTCCGATGCTTTCCAACTACATATCATGTCATAATTGATTTGGCCTTTCACTTTTGATTTCGTTCTTGACAAAACCCGTGTTTATCGTTCTAGCAATGTTCTTGTTACGTAACGCAACACGCCCGTGCATTCGATGGACGCTTCCTAAAACACTAGCTGAGTCTGGTTATCATCATAACTTTCCCTCAGCTATCAAAAAGTAGCTGAAAACATGCTTCTATTCAATATTTTTACCGGACCTTTACATTCGTTTTAATTCATTGAATGTTATGATAAATCCTGAGCAATTCGAAAAATATATGACAGCATGACAAACGCTAATTGGATAAACGGCGAGAAGATCGAAATGTTTTCAAAAACACGTGTACCCATTGAGCAACGAAAAAATTCCAACCGGGACCCATTTCAGCTACTTGATGCAGGGCTCTATTTTTAGAACGAAAGGACATTTCCAATTATAAATATTATAAAAATAGATTTACGCGACGACTGTAATCAGATAAGGGTAAATAACGCAAACGATAGCGAATAAAAGCGTTAAGAACTCATGTTTTTGGCATACAATTGGGTTTTCCTTTGAATTAATTGGGTTTTTGAACCCTGCAATGGGCAATTGCATTGGGTTTTTTATTATTTGTATTGCGTGATCACGCAAATACGCAGCTTATCTGGAGCTCTGATGATGTGTGTTTTGTTATGGTAAGCATTTTCTGTTTTTATAAACTGAATTTTCAAAAACAAATTGGACCTTCTAAGAATAATGGAGGACCTTTAAGTATCTTTGGTCAAAGGTCCTGGACCTTCCATTGCTTAAAGTAAATTTGAACCCCTGCAGCAGTGGGAGTATTTTTCCTGTAAAATTCAAGGTATCATCTTTCAGATTATGTAATAAAAGTTTACTGTTCATGACCAAAATTTCACTGTTCTGGGTTGTTGAAATTAGTGGTGGTTATTAAAATAATAATACTTAAAGAAGTGATTTTTTGAAAGAAAATAGAGGTACATGTATGATACTTAAAACAAGTGATTTTCATGTCATTATCCCAGATTCAGTACAAGGTCATCACCTGACATGACCCGTCATCCTATAAGCACAGATGTTGGTTCTGATAATTTTAGCAACATAATTAGTCCCTGGATCATTAGTTTTATATATTTAAAGCTACAACAAAGTTAAATCACTTAGTCTAGATATTTATTTGTACTACTTTAATAAATACATGTAGGTGATTATTAAAGAATGACAACTCTTTACTAACAACATTTCTGGAAAAATGTTACTCGATTCAGTGATTTCTTAATCACTCTTTAAAGTAAGTCCCCTGACTGTATATCACAATGTATTTTAATTTATTGTAAGAAATAATGATCAGAGCATGTAATGAGGTTCTGTGCAAGCTTCCCAGTAATTCCCAAGTGTCTCATATAATAAGTTACAAGCCTGTAATAACTAAGCCTGGTTATTACAGCTTAGTTTATCCCTTAAAAGTCTTGTCTCATTGATTTACCATGGTTGATCAAAAATGTATTAATTGAATTGGAAAATTAGTCGCAAGGTTATGTATTAAGTTACTGCACAAAGTTTCAAGAATTCCCAAGTGCCCACTAAAAATAAAAATATTTATGATATATTTAACTAATAACAAACATGTTACTACAGATTAAAAAAAAGTAGACAACTCATGAAAGTATCTGTAATAACACGTGTATTTAATTTTCTCTAATAACTTATTTAAGTTACACCCTTGACTGGCCAGTGACTTTCAATTAAATAGCCATTTTCAATGATAAGTTTTCTGCTTAAGTTATTTTGATTGAACTACTTGCGATAGATCAATGATATTTTCTATAAAGTGGCAGTACTGCTACATATCAGTTTGACGACTATTTTAAGGCCCTGCCCCCACCATTTTAAGGCCCTGCCCCTAGGTCATGGTCCAGTGACTTTCAATCAATAAACAATTTTCAATGTTAAGTTTTATGGTAAAGTTAGTTTGATACATGTAGGAGCTACATTGTGTACTTACAATATCTTCTATAAAGTTACATTGCTGTTTGTACATCTCAGTTTATCAATCATTTCGAGGCCCTACCCACTAGTTGGTCCAGTGACATATCTCTGTGTCAACAGTTTACTTATTGAACTTTTTTAATTTACCCCTGTCCGTTCGTCCGTCCGTCTGATGGAGGATACATTGTTTGTCCGGCTATCTCCTCCTACAGTTTTGGAGGTACAACTTTAATATTTTGTAGGATGTTCATACACATAATGAAGGTGTGCATGGCCACAGAATTTTGATTTTATACCCCGCCGTAGCGGAGGGGCATTAAGTTTTACCCTGTCCGTCTGTACGTCCCAAAAATTGGTTTCCTTTCTCTAACTTTAGTTTGCCTCAACCAAATGTTATGAAACTTACACAATGCTTATTACCACAAAACACAGATCAAGTTTGAATTTTGGTGGCATCACTTTAACCGTTCTAGAGTTTTGATCCTTTATACATATGTTATAAATGGAAATATTGCAAAATTTTTAGTTTCCGTTCTCTAACTTTAGTTTGCCTCAACCATATGTTATGAAACTTATACACAATGCTTATTACCAAAAAACACAGATCAAGTTTGAATTTTGGTGGCGTCACTTTAACCGTTCTAGAGTTATGCCCTTTATAAATGGAAAAATTGCAAAATTTTTAGTTCGTTCTCTAACTTAAGTTTGCCTCAACCAAATGTTATGAAACTTATACACAATGCTTATTTTTCACAAAACACAGATTAAGTTTGAATTTTGGTGGCGTCACTTTAACCGTTCTAGAGTTATGCCCCTTTATAAATGGAAAAATTGCAAAATTTTTATTTTCCTCTAAATATCAAGTAATTTTTATACAACCGCAAAAATTTTGCGGTCGTATATTGGTATGATGTTGGCGTTGTCGTCGTTGTCGTCGTCATCCGAAGACACATTAGTTTTCACACTATAACTTTAGTTTAAGTGAATGGATCTCTTTGAAATTTTACCATAAGGTTCAATACCACAAAAGGAAGGTTGGGATTGATTTTGGGGGTTATGGTACCAACAGTTAAGGAATTAGGGGCCAAAAATAAGCATTTTGTAACTTCCAGACAATAACTTGTGTGTAAGTGTATGGATCTCTCTGACATTGTACCACAAGGTTCCATATCACAAAGGAAGGCTGGAATTGATTTTGGGGTAATTGCCTCAAAATTTTAGGAATTAGGGGGGGCAAAAACAAGCATTTTTCTAGTTTCATGACAATAACTTGTGTTTAAGTGTTTGGATATTTCTGAAGTTGTACTACAAGGTTCCATATCACAAAGGGAAAACTGGAATTGAGTTTGGGGTAATTGCCAAACGTTTAGGAATTGGGGCCAAAAGGGCCAAAATAAGCATTTTCTAGTTTCCAGACAATAACTTGTGATCAAGTGTATGGATCTCTCTGAAATTGTACTGGAAGGTACCATACCACAAAGGAAGGCTGGGATTGATGATGGGGTAATTGCCTCAATATTTTAGGAATTAGGGGCCAAAAGGGCAAGAAACGCATTTTCTAGTTGCAGGACTATAACTTATTTGTAAGTGTATGGATCTTTCTGAAATTGTACTACAAGGTTCCATATCACAAAGGGAAAGCTGGGTTTGAGTTTGGGGGTAATTGCCCTAAATGTTTAGGAATTTGGGGCCAAAAAGGGGCCCAAAAACACATTTTTCTAGTTTCCAGACAATAACTTGTGTTCAAGTGTATGGATCTCTCTGAAATTGTACTGCAAGGTACCATACCACAAAGGGAAGGCTGGGATTGAGTTTGGGGGTGATGAATCATAAGGGGTTCAAAAATTTGGGAGGGATTTTTTTCCTTTTTTTTCTTTTAAAATTTTCCATTTTAAGTTGGTTATTTCTGATTTATATTTTAAAGCAAATAATAATGATATGGTAGGAGATATACACCAAACAGGATGTGTAAATTATTATATAATAAGTATTGTGCAATAGCAAGAAATTTTCAATTGCACAGTATTGCACAATAGCAAAAATCTTCAATTGCACTGTATTGCACAATAGCAAGAAATCTTCAATTGCACAGTATTGCAATAACAAGAAATATCCAATAGCACAATATTGCGCAATAGCAAGAAATTGTCAATTGTACAGTATTGCATAATAGCAAGAATATTCAATTGCACAGTATTGTGCAAAAGAAGATACTTCATATAAATAGCTTATTTCTTGACCAATTTCAATGGGGTTTTATTCTTGAATTTTTGGGGTTCTTTAATATGCTGAATCTAACCGTGTATTAAGTTTTTTTTATTTTGGGCCCCGGTTTTAAATTGGTCCACATTGAGGTCCAAATGCAAAGGGTCCAAAATTAAACTTTGTTTGATTTCATCAAAAATTGAATTATTGGGGTTCTTTGATATGCCGAATCTAACCGTGTATTTACATTCTTAATTTTTGGTTCCGTTTTCAAATTGGTCTACATTAAGGTCCAAAGGGTCCAAAATTAAACTTAGTTTGATTTTAACAAAAATTGAATTCTTAGGGTTCTTTGATATGCTGAATCTAAACATGTATTTAGATTTTTGATTATGGGCCTAGTCTTCAAGTTGGTCCAAATCGGGGTCCAAAATTAAACTTTGTTTGATTTCAACAAAAATTGAATATATGGGGTTCTTTGATATGCTGAATCTAACCATGTATTTAGATTTTTGATTTTTGTGCCCCATTATCAACTTTGTCCACATTGAGGTCAAAAGGGTCCAAAATTAAACTTTGTTTGATTTCATCAAAAATTGAATTCTTGGGGTTCTTTGATATGCTGAATCTAACCATGTATTTAGATTTTGGATATTGGACCATAATAGGTGAATGTCCAATTTAAAATTTTTAAGTTCTTAGACCACATTCATTGTGTGTCAGAAACCTATGCTGTGTCAAATATTTAATCACAATCCAAATTCAGAGCTGTATCAAGCTTGAATGTTTTGTCCATACTTGCCCCAACTGTTCATGATCAGGGTTCGACCTCTGCGGTCGTATCAAGCTGCGTCCTGCGGAGCATTTTATTAAAATTGGAGTTATCTTCCTTTGTCCATGATTATAGTTGAATCAACTACAATCAATGCTTTATGCAATGTAATGTTTAATTTTGACTTCCACTGATAAAACACAGATCAAGTTGAATTTGGTTAGTGTCACTTTAACCATTATTGAGTTATGCCCCTTTATATATCGAAAGATTGCAAAATATTTAGTTTCCATTCTGTAACTTAAGTTTGCCCCAACCAAACATTATGAAACCTATACACAATATTCATTACCACAAAACTAAGAATAAGTACAAATTTTTTGTTTCCGTTTTCTAACTTTAGTTTGCCTCAACCAAATGTTATGAAACTTATACACAATGCTTATTACTACATAATACAGATTAAGTACGAAATTTGGTGGCCACACTTTTACCACTCTTTGTGGCGACACTTTTACCATTCTTGAGTTATGTCCCTTTATGAACATAAAAATTGCTGAATTTTTTAGTTTGTCTCAACCAAATATTAAAAAACTTATACACAACCAATCTAGAGTTATGCGTGTTTACAAATAGAAAAATTGCTGAATTTTTAGTTTCTGTTCTCTACTTAAGTTAGCCTCAACCAAATGTTATGAGACTTACACACAATGCTTATTACCACAAAACTCAGATCAAGTATCGTCACTTTTACCGTTCTTCAGTTATGTCCCTTTATAACTATATGATATGCAAGTGGGGCATCATCTGTGTCCACATGTGGACACTATCCACATTTATTTTAAATATTCTGAAAATGACAGGTAGTTGGACTTAGTCATTTGTCATTTTTTGGGTACAAGCTGCATAAAGAGATCATGGTTTGTCTGGCTATCTCCTCCTACAGTTTTGGAGGTACAGCTTCAGTATTCTGTAGGATGTTCAAACACATAATGGAGGTGTGCTTGGCTACAGGATTTTGATTTTTGTTCACATATTTTGAAAATGACAGGTAGTTGGACTTAGGGAGGGGGCATTGTCCATATCTAGTTTCTTAATTGAGTTATCAAAAAGATTTCTGCATTCATAAGGCCCTTACATCTGTCAAAACACTATCCTCTTCCTAAAATCTGATAGGAACATTACTAACCAAAATAGTTATAAAAATAAAGAGATGTGGAATGAGTGCCAATGAGACAACTGTCCATTTACCAAAGAAAGAAGATGTGAACATTACAGGTCACCATATGGCCTTCAAAAATAAGCAAAACCCATAACGTTTAGTAAGCTTTGAAAAACCCTGTCATTATAAAAATAAGGTGGATGCATGGTTACCAAGTGAGTGATCCTGGTTCCTTGGATCCCCAATTTAATTCTAGAACATAATTTAATTCTCCAAAGCTAAATTTATTCATTTCATATTAATTTTACTTTTAGGATGTATTTTTAATGTTACGAAGGAAGAAGGCGACTATCTTCACAGATGCAAAGGAGTCTACAACCGTGCATGAAGTAAAGAGAATAGTGGAAGGTATTCTCAAGGTCAGACCTGAAGATCAAAGGCTGTACAAAGATGATCAGGTTAATACTTTATTAATATATGTAGGCTGCTTGCATTTTGCCATTAAAATAAAAATAATGTATGGTCGGAAGGTTGAAATTTTTTATTATTACTTTTATTTTTCTTAGCAGTAATTCACAGCAAATTCATGCCTTCTTCAGCAGAAAGTAGACATTTATAATGTCTCTCAAAAAAAGTTTGGAGACTTTTTGGTTTTGCTCAGTTCTTATTATGGCACCCTCAATGGAGTTGGTCACTTGATACATGTAATGGAAAATGGAAAAAATTTTTGTTTCCAAATTCATTTGTCATGTTTGTAGTTTAGAATCAATTGAACACATCAAGTGCATCTGGTTTATAGTTTCTCAGAATGGAAAATGCATGCATTTATTTCATTAAAATCATTTCACTACTACCCACTACAAATCTTTATTTAACATTTTTCACAAACAGGTATGAAATTTCTTGTTGCTGCAAACATTGATACAATGTATGAATTTAAGATAAGAAGAAGTGGTATGAGTTAGTTTATGATGTGACTTCTCAGTTCTGATTTGAAGTGTCTCTGCAAAAGAGTATTATATTAAGGTATATTTGAAAAAAATTTCCAAGTCAAGTGCCTGTGAATTTGACATAATTTTTTGAGCCATTGGACAACACTTAGATGCCAGGACGTTAAATTTTAACATTTATATTTCAACAATTGGAATACAAAAGATGTCAGCAATTTCATCTTTGCGTTTTTTTTTTTATTTCAGCCATTGGATGACAATAAGACATTAGGAGACTATGGTTTTACTTTTGCCACAGCTAGAGCACAAGCACCAGCTACTATTGGATTAGCTTTTAGACAAGATGGTAAGTTCAAGAGGATGTTGCAATATTTTTATATCACAGGACTTTTCAATGACAATGCAGTGTATATATAACATATATAACACACTCTTTGGAAATGAGATATATATAAAACACAAGGCAGGGTTGTTTATAGTAGGGTCTGTAGCCTGGAGGATGAGTCATATTTTAATTCATGTAATCATGATGTTTTTGAACTTGCTTGGCTCAATATATAGCCACAGGGCACTTCTGAGCTGACGTTGAATAAAAATTTGTGGTCTATAGTTTAATGATCATCTTGTTGGAAAAAGTTCATAATTGAGGGCACCCAACCCTCCCTAACCTGGGACAGTGGTGCAACAGCACAACATAAGAACAAACTATAAAAACTTTTGTAAAAGGCTTAACTCATCAGATCGGCACTAAACAACACTGCTAACTAAACTACTAAAGCATGTAAAGACTTGGAGTACTACCAGTTACTTAAAGCAAATTCAGTGCAAATAACAACTAATAAGAAAATTATTTATCTAGGACTAAAAGTTTGCATTTTGGTTTTGTTTACCTTCATTGGAAGGAATTAGGGATCAAAGGACATTTTCTTATATATGCTAAAAGACAAATGTTTTTATATCATTTAAAATGTCTGTTAAGACATAAACTGGTTTATCATGATAGATATTAAACAAACCCATTGTAAATTACTATAAACAGTCACTGCTTTCCTACAGATTTCTTCTCTTTTTCAGATGGAGAATTTGAGGCATTAGAAGTAACACCTTTGTCTAACCCTCCAGAATTACCAGATGTCATGAAGCCACAGGATACAGCCACACATGCACAGGAACAAACAGCATCATAGTTCTCTCCTCATTATCATCAGATCATCGCGTTCAAGGGAGATAATTCTCCAGTATTTTTTTAAGCCATCAGTACTAGCAGTTATTTTGACATTTTAACTTAATTTATTTTGTACTTTTCCTGTACTGTTTATTGTCTTTTTAAAGAGGATGTGAATGGTTGTTTGGTTGAAGAAGGATGGATGCATGTTTAAGAACTGTTATCAATTACTGCCAACTTAAAGTATTTGCAATGATATAATCCAATGCTACTTTAGTAGTGGCTTCATGATAAATTATAGAAGACAGCTGAGAACAGATACAACAGTCTTAAAAAGATAAAATAAGTTTTTTCCCTTGTTCCGGGTCTGCCTTTTTTCAGTTCAGATAAACAAATATTTCATAAAAATCAAATGCTCTGTTATTTTTTATTTCTCCATATTTTATCACTTTTAGAAGAAGAAAGGCCCAGTGATGTCTATTGAAGAAGGCAATGAATATGCAACTTTATTTCAACACTAATAATATCCATAGTGCTTTTATTTATTTTAGTATGGAGAACTTTTCTTTACTTTATTTGTGCAAGATTTTTTTCCTTTTTTCCTTTTATCATTTTATGTAAATTTTCAAGAGGAAGTGTTTAAATCCACTGATAATTGGTAATGCATACCCGTACATCAAAGGGAAAAGGTTAGAAAATATATGTATACACACAGTTCTGCATTTATACATAATTCCATCTTGTAGATTTAAATTATCTGATTAATAGGTCTATTTATTGAGAAGTATTTGAATTGATTTGTTTATACTTGTATGCTTTTTTTTATTACCAAGAACAATTCTTGTTTATTAAGTCGTGAACAAATGTTAACAGTACATGATTTTACAGGAGACTAATGATTAGTAGGCTTTGGAGGATTTAAGGCTCCACATAGTTGAAATGGTAAAGTCTTTCTCAATTGTTCAAGTCCTTGCATTTACATTTTCAATATTTTTGTAGTTGTTGGGTTGCTGTTCAATGGACATTTTCCTTAACACTTCCTTTTATTTATTTAAGAAATATTTTTATCACATTATAAAAAAGGGTAAATCAATCATAATTACAGTTGAGCCTCACATGTTTATGTTCATAGATATACAGTATAAACAATGAAATCCATAAAGCAACTAAAATTTTCTGTAAAAGTCTCTAAGTAAAATATGTAAATGTTTTTAAATATTTGCTGAAACTGTTTCATATTTAAACCTGCGATACTCCATAAAATGTGTATTGCATTTCTTCAGTTCTGAGTTTGTTTCTGATTCTTACTTATTCAAATATTATGAAAAATTGTACATGCAATAAGTAGTTCATTTATTAAGAATTAAAGATGTATGAAAAGTGTTTAGTGCTGTCTCGGCAGTTTGTTTGTGTATTGGACTGAAATGTTACACGATATAAATATAGAATGTACTGTTAAGAGTTCAGTTTGTTTGCCATTTACTATTGCCAATAGTTTTACTCTTAACCCTGGCCTTGCAGTCATAAAAAGTTCAAGAAAACCTATCTTCTGATATTTTATTTCAAAATTCTCAAAGATTTCTTTTATTTACAAAAAAAGTGTTTTTTTCATGTCAGAATAGAAAGTTGATTAGTCAGTGATATTTAGTATGCAGTAACTGTTGTATAAGAATAGACAAATCTCATTTCCATGGATATTGTTTTGCCCCTGCCCCTCAGTCATGGTCTATAAATGACTTTGAAACTTTTGCGTAGTTGACATTTTAAAGTTTGTGATTAGGTAAGTTTAAGATAAACCATTATTGGTAATGCAATAATATTTGGTATACATTTGTATTAACATTTGAATGTCAAATTTCAATGGAGATTATATGGCCCTCATCCTTATTGTGGTTTTTATGCCCTGCAACTGAAAGTTGGGGAGCATATTGTTTTACCCCCATCCATCCGTCCCATTATGGGAATATAGTTATTCCAGATAACTCCTCCTACAGTTTGAATGCTAGGAAGTTTTCACTTTGATGGCTGTTTGTACATATATTGAAGGTGTGCATGTGGTCAGGGTTTTGATTTTTATTGATATTTGCACTTTTGGGAGATAGTTGAACTTTGTCATTTTTGGAGTATATACTTGCATAAGAGGTGCATAGCGTTTCCAGATAACTCCTCCTACAGTGAACCATAGACCTATGTGCTCCCATGCTCAACTTTTGTGTATTTTAAAATAACACTTTGAATCTACAGTTTGAATGCTAGGGTGATCATATTGAAGGTGTGGTCAGGGTTTTGATTTTTATTGATATTTCCATAATAATATCGCAAAGAAAGTCCGACATTGAATTTGTTATAATACAGTTACTTCAGAATGGAGTGCGGGGTATCACTTTTGTCTATTTTAACTTTGAAATTTGTACACAGTTGACATGTGCAATTTTGTGAATAGTTCAGATTTAATGGAAACACTTATGATAAATCAGTGGTATTTTGTTATGCAGTTGTATCACCATTAGTATTTCTCATTTCCATCCTGCACCTTCAGCCATGGTTCATTGACTTTGACTGTTTTGCATAGTTTACATGTTAAAGTATTGCTATTTCAATTCCATCATTTGCATTATACTATCAAAATTACATAAAGGCAAGACATATCTTTGAGTAAACAGTTATGTCTCATTCCTAACATATGCTAAGAACTAATTGCTTTGACTTTATCTTCATGTGCAAGTGGTCTTGTCAAATTCAAGTGTTACTACACATCAAAGGTTGTCCTCTGATATTTGGAACTGGGTTAGTTAATTAATTGTATGGTGTATTCGTCTGTTTATGTTTATTTGTATTGCAAATAAAAAATCTGGCCTTTATCTCATTTTTGTGCTCCAGTGATCAAGAGAATTTTGTCTCGCCTGTGATGCAGTATGCAGGACATAGTGATTACTATACAGTGGAGGTGACGACGGAAACTATTGGTTTAAAGCTTTATATGTCAGAAGGTAGTTGTAAGACCTGGATGCTTCATACCTGGTTTGCAGAATCCTTGTGTTACAAAGTTTTTGTCTGTTCTATGTCATTTGTCCTAGACTTCATTTTTATGGTTCAGTGACTTATTGAAAATTTTATTTTTTGTCGCATCAAGTTCTCACTTGTGATTAATATGATAACTATATTTGGTGTATGGAGGGATCCTTGCAAGGTCTGCAGGTCTGTCAGACGATTCACCTGACCTCGAACTCCTTTCATGGACAATGATTTAAGGTTAAGTTTATTTGGTCAAATCCATATATCCCCAATACTATTAGCAATAGGTTAACTTTGAAAGGTGTGCATGTCTGTCTGACAGTTTCATCTGATGTTGCCCTCATTTTGCCGCTTGGTTGTATCCTTTCAAGCTTGTTTTTTTTTGTGTAGGGTCCCATACTATGTGACTAGAACAGCATTATCACTATTGAAATTGTGTTTCATGATTGTTCAACCTTTTAAAAATAGAGACAGACATTTCTGTCTGACATTACTTAGAATACTTTAGATCATTCAGGTAGTCTTTATTTATATGTACAAAAGAACAGCCAGTAGTCATTGATATTGTAGATCATCGAATAGACTTGACCTATTTATTAGTACAAAAGAACAGCCAGGTGGATATTGTAGATCATTCTGGTAGTCTTGACCTTTTTTTTATAAAAAAACAGCCAGTAGTCATTGGATACTGTAGATCATTCAGACATGTTGGAATGTTAAACTAATTCTGTATAATCAAACTTGCATAAAAAATATCACAATATTAGAGACATGGCGTCATTTTTCCTCAGAGCTTTCAGCTCTTTGATTGATTATGGGTGATGCAGTATGCAGGACATAGTGATTACTATACAGTGGAGGTGACGACAGAAACTATTGGTTTAAAGCTTTATATGTCAGAAGGTAGTTGTAAGACCTGGATGCTTCATACCTGGTTTGCAGAATCCTTGTGTTACAAAGTTTTTGTCTGTTCTATGTCATTTGTCCTAGACTTCATTTTATGGTTCAGTGACTTATTGAAAATTTTATTTTTGTCGCATCAAGTTCTCACTTGTGATTAATATGATAACTATATTTGGTGTATGGAGGATCCTTGCAAGGTCTGCAGGTCTGTCAGACGATTCACCTGACCTCGAACTCCTTTCATGGACAATGATTTAAGGTTAAGTTTATTTGGTCAAATCCATATATCCCCAATACTATTAGCAATAGGTTAACTTTGAAAGGTGTGCATGTCTGTCTGACAGTTTCATCTGATGTTGCCCTCATTTTTATGGTTCATTGGTCAATGTGAAACTTTTGTGGTTTTGTGGTTTTCTCGTATACTTGAGCAATTGATCAGCTATATTTGGTGTATGGAATGATTTTAAGGTGTACATGTCTGTCTGGCAGGGTTCATCTGACCTTGACCTCGTTTTCATGGTTCATTGGTCAATATTAAGTTTTCATGGTTGAATAATTTTAAGGTGTACAGGTCCGTCTGGTATGTTTTGTCTGACCTTGATCTTATTTTCATGGTTCATTGGTTAATATCACGTTTTCATGGTTATGTATGTTTCTTAGGTACTATAAGCAACATGTCAACTATATTTGGTGTATTGAATAATTGTATGGTATTAATGTTGTGATTAACAGTTTATAGGTTTACTTCATAAAGACCCACTCAAACACCAGTTGATAAGATATTTAATTTTAGTGAGGGTTTTCCATAAAACAACTTTTGAGAACAGGAATATAGATATAAAATTTTCAAATAATAATGAAAAGGATAAATTACTGTGTCCAATCTGCTCATAAAAAAGATAACACCTATTGTGTATTTTTTTCGTACAGTTTATTGCAAATTAACGAGTAACCTTCCTCTTAATGTACACTGCATTCTATAGAATTATCAGAAACTTCTCTAAATGACTTTTTTTATAAAATGATAAAATAATCACAAGCTAATTTCTATTTACCATTGCACTATAAAACAAAATAATAACAAGAATGTGTCCATAGTACACGCACTATCACTTTCTATGTTCAGTGGACCGTGAAATTGGGGTCAAAACTCTAATTTGGCATTAAAATTAGAAAGATTCATATCATAGGGAACATGTGTACTAAGTTTCAAGTTGATTGTACTTCAACTTCATCAAAAACTACCTTGACCAAAAACTTTAACCTGAAGTGAGACAGACTGACGGACGAACGAACAAACAGACGCACAGACCAGAAAACATAATGCCCCTACTACTATCGTAGGTGGGGCATAAAAACAAGAATATGCATCCATATGACTTACTATCACATTTTATGTTTAGTGAACTACAAAATCTGGGTCAAAGCACCAATTTGGCACATATTTAAAATATAAGTTCATACTATAATGAACATCTGAACTAAGATTCAAACTGATATGACCATGAACTTGTGGTAAACTACAAAAATGTACCTTAAACCAAAACTTTAACCTGAACAGTAGACCGCATTATCCAAAATATTTCCACCTATAGTTTTGACATTGTGAGGGGGTGAGACAGGGGTGCTCGTTTTATTGCTTTTTAACAAATATCTAAGCAAATCCCCTCTTGTACCCATTTTAAAGGACAAAAAAATACTAAAAGAACTGTTTTAACTCATACTGATTGTATGCATTATAATCGTTTTGATTTCATTTTAAAAAGATATACTAAAGAATAAAATCTTTAAAATATACACCTTTCAATTGCAAATATAATTGCAAAACATTAAATGAAAAATATCAATGTAATCCATCAGCATATAACATGTATAATACATGCCTTTATTAACCAATGACTTACATTATAAACTGTCAATCAATTCAATTCCATGTGTCTCAGAACTAGTCTTTAATACAGGTTTAATGCACAAAAACCTGTTAATTATTGACAAAAAACAAACATATGTTACTACAGATTAAGAAAATTTTAGGAATACAGGATATTAACTTCCAATTTTTGGTTCAAAAAGGTGTCAAAAAATGGAAGTGTGTACATGTATTACGCGAAATGAGTTAAATTGTTGGGTTTTTTTCGTATGATCAGACATATTTTATTTTTATATATGTATGAAAAAATGGTATGATATAATATTTTTTCTTTGAGTGCTAACAATTGTGGCCCTTAGAAAGGTGAATATCCAGAATTGTTAACTGTAAAAGATTATTGATCTGAGGGCACAGTTTAAAGTGAAATCAGTTATAAAGGTTGACAATCTTGGATATGCACGTCTTCTAAGAGGCCACATTTGTTTAACTATACCAAACTAACAGTAGAATAGCCTTTTGGAACCATTGAAAATATATGTTATAGAAGCTCTTGCACATTTCTTACTGTAGGACTAGTAACAAGTTATCAAAACACTTACATCAGAGAATTATTTTGTGTCTTAAAATGCCTCGTATGTACAACCAAAGTGGACTCTTTCTGTAATATATTGATGGCCCTGAAAAGGGCTGTTTGTGAACGGTATTCTCGACGCCAGATGGATTTCCAATACTTGATTCTTTGTCACTGGACAGATTTCTAACCTTGTCGTTGCTGTTTAGTTTACATGCATCAGTGACATCATTTTGATGGAGGATAACGCAAGTATAAATCACGACACCTAATAGAGTTATTTATCGTGAGTATTAGGGCAATTTATCGTACATTATTAATCAACATTCCTTGCATTTAAATGAAAATTAATCCAATAAGTTCATATTGATCCTGTTTTAGTCTTCCTACAGTCATATGTGTTCTCAGACAGCTTTTGGTGGTTTTTTTTAAGTCATTGGTTAATTAAGGTGTCATAAAATGGGTGTTTTCATATTAATTCTGTAGAATGTCCACGAACAGTCATATTGGGTCTTGATCAGCTGTATTGGCTCTCAGCTATGCATTTAGCCAATACAGCTCGCCTTGACACAATACGACTGTACTTGGACATAACATAAAAGATTAATATGAAAACACATATACATGTATTTAATAACACTATAATAAAGTGAGGTCATTCTTGTACCAGTTTAGAACAGTGAAAAATCAAATATTCTAATACATGATTGATTTCAAGTATCACTTTTCAGCTCTCAATTTCATTTATAAAAAAGTATGCTTAAGAACTTAAGAAATATATAGCTTTAAATTGCAAATACTTTGCAAAACATTAAAGAAAAATTAACTAAATGCTGTTATTGCAACATATTACTCATATGGTTTAAATCAATGTAACAGAAAGAATATTGTGTATCAAAGAATAAAACAAAGTCCCTACACACACTTGACAAACCCATTGCTTACAAAATTGTGCTTATATTGCTGTTCTTCATCTGAAAGTCACAATAAGGCATTCCAACTCCGAGCAAAATCTCATGATTAACTGCAAGTTCAAGACTGCCCATAGCACCAATCTTCAATGGCTGGATTATTTGCCTAATGTTGATAACATTGCATGTTTGCACTTAACAAAAAATGCAGGATAATATCAACACACACCAGAATATTACAGGCAAGGAAGTCCCATAAATGCTGTCATAATTTGCCTGAAAATCTCATTGAAAATACGAAGTCAATAAAACAATCAGACAACCATGGGGCACTTCATGACATTTGCAATGATCAATGATTAATGAGCACTAGATGAATGAGC
Organism: Mytilus coruscus; assembly: GCA_017311375.1. Lineage (NCBI taxonomy): Eukaryota > Metazoa > Mollusca > Bivalvia > Mytilida > Mytilidae > Mytilus > Mytilus coruscus. The sequence goes on from CM029598.1 coordinate 91,667,889, forward strand.
ACAAGACTATTGATCACATGATTTATGATCACATGATAAATGATCACATGATTTATGATCACATGATAAATGATCACATGATTGATGATCCATTCCATTTCTAAATGATTTCTTGAAAGACCGTTTGTATAAGCAATTGACAATCTTCTGTAGAGTCACTTTGAGAATTGATCGACTTCTACTGGTTTACGGACCCAATTTCCTATACCAATGTCATAACAATGTTTTCTGAAAGCCTGTTTGGCTCTTTGATAGTTTTTGTTCATCTGTTTGGCTGCTGAGTATGTAGGCACTTGTAGAAGTTGATGCTGTGAAGTCAATTTAGCTAATTCTTTATATCTATAAAGAAAACCAGCCTTACATAGACGACTTGCTTTTGAGGCTCCAGCTTTGTGAGGAGATCTGTAAAAAAAACATGTAGATATGCTACACACATTGTAAATATGCTACACACACTGTAGATATGCTACACACATTGTAAATATGGTACACACATTGTAGATATGCTATAAACATTGTAATTATGGTACACACATTGAAGATATGCTACACACATTGTATATTATGCAAATTCCATTTGTACTCATTTTTTTTAGGTATTGACATTTTTAAAGATAATTATAGTGAATTGACTTGACATAAAAATGATATAAAGATCAACTGTTATATTTGCTAGTCATGACTGAAATGGAATTCTCAACTGTGGTCAAATTTATTTTAAAATTTAAGGAGATTGACTGTTTCTTCTCTATATTATCAGAAATTGCTTATGTTTGGTTATCAATCAATATTTCCTAATTAAATGTTTTCCAGTGATATAATCGGTATGTATTAAAATCCCTAGTGATCTGCAAGTTACCAGGGACATCAGACTAATGATTGCTAGTCATTGTTACCTGTGTTCTAATGATTGCTAGTCATTGTGACCTGTGATCTAATGATCGCTAATCATTGTTACCTGTGATCTAATGATCGCATAGTCATTGTTACCTGTGATCTAATGATTGCTAGTCATTGTTACCTGTAATCTAATGATCGCTAGTCATTGTTACCTGTGATCTAATGATCGCTAGTCATTGTTACCTGTGATCTAATGATCGCTAGTCATTGTTACCTGTGATCTAATGATTGCTAGTCATTGTTACATGTGTAGACAACTGACAGAAGAATAGTGGGATCAAGTTCAGATATCTGCTTCTCTATTTAATAAATTTTTTGCAAAGGCTATCATAACTTGAATAATTACAGCGCCCCCTTATGGTCATTGTCCTCCAGAGATCGAAGTGAGTGGAATATAACGACTGGATTATTCGGGTTAAGGCTATCAACAATAAAAAATCAAAAGGGCTATGGGTAATTTCATTGTTTGTACTCCAAAATGAAAACAACATCACACCATTGGTTGAATTTCCATTGTTGAAGACGTTGTAAGCCAATCACAATGTTTCAGTGTCACTTTTGAAAATACTACCCAGAATTCATTAGATTCTGAAACGGCGAATTTAAAATACACAGATTTAAACATTTCAAATATTAATTTTTGTAGAAAAAAAGTTGAACATTCATTGATACATTAAGGGCATAAGATACAGTTTTGATCCCACAGTGATTTTTTTACGAAAATTTGCATACAAGCTATTTTTCACCTAGTCAATTCAAATATATAACAAGCATTCTGAGAGTATTGCATGGCAATACATAGTCCCCTACCGGTTAAAAATTCATTGTACTGGAACAAAATGCTAACTTGATCTATAACTTGTCATGGTGTAAACTATATAACAAATATCAAGTCAATATCTTCAGGCATGACAGAAAAAAGTGTGGAAAACTGATTATTTGAGTGAATTTTCTTAGTCCAAGGACCATAACTCTGCACAAAATCATCAGACCGGAACACAATTCAAACTTGATCTGTAACTTGTCATGATAAAACAACACACCAAGTATCAAATCAAAATCTTTAAGCACGAAGAAAATTGTGGAAAACTGATTTGCCGGACTGATGAATGGACGGACAGACAGACAGACAGACGGACGGAGTGCAAACCTAAAGTCCCCTTCGACTTCGTCGGTAGGGAATTAATAAGTAAAATGTTTCACTGAACGCAGTCTGATACGACCGCAGAGGTCAAACCCTGAACAGTTGGGGCAAATTTGGACACAATATTCAAGCTTGACACTGTTTGAATTTGGATTTTGATCAAATATTGACATAATATAGGTTTCTGACACAAAATAAATGTGGTCAAAGATCTTAAAAATCTATTGCTCAATACTGTGCAATGGAAGATTTCTTCTTGAAACTTTTCAAAAATTTGAAATTTGAAAAATTTTGAAAAAAAAAAATATGAATCCCTTAAAAAAATTGAAAAAAAAACACCCCCTAATCAGGATCCTTTGAAATGGTCACATTTTTTTTTTTTTTAGATTTGCTATAACAAACAAGAGGCTCTCAAGAGCCTGAATTGCTCACCTGTAATTTTTTGCTTAAATCTTTCATCAATGATTATTTTTGCTTTTCAATATATATTAATGAGTGGCTTAAAAATGCTATTTAAATGTTCTTTGTATCTGTCATATTTTCTTCAAAAGCAAAAAAATGCATTTTACCCCTATGTTCCATTTTAGCAATAGTGGTTGTTTCTTGACGTACAAGGAAATAAAATACAAAATTTTTACTAGATACTCTGAAACTCATTCAGCCCAAGTTTGGCTGAAATTGATTCAGCAGTTTCAAAGGAAAAGATTTTTAAAGTAAGCAAACTAGATGAACAAATTGTAAAAAATTGTCTTTAAAGGACATTAACTCCTTAAGGGGTCAATTGACAATTTTGGTCATATAAAAATTAATTTGCAGATCTTACTTTGCTGAACATGGCGGACGCCCCATAGTGATCAGTCTGTCTGTCCATCCGTCCGTCCGTAACAAATTGTGTCCGCTCTATATCTAGAGAACCGTTATGATTTCAAAGTTTATACTTGACATGTATACTAACCAACACCAGAGGGTGTGTCATAAGGTATATACAACTTCCTAGGTCAAAGGTCAAGGTAAAAAACTTTGGTTTTAGTTGACAACCCCATGTCCTATGGTAAAGATCGTGTCCACTCTATATCTTGAGAACAATTATGGTTTCAAAGTTTATACTTGACATGTATATAAACCAACACCAGAGGGTGTGTCATAATTTATGTACAACTTCCTAGGTCAAAGGTCAAGGTCAAAAACTTTGGTTTCAGTTGACAACCCCATGTCCAATGATTAAGATACAAATTTTTTACCACACATTATTCACAGCGGGCCCCACAGAGATGGCTCCCATCTCAATGATATCTAGTCTTTATCTATAATAATATTCAAGATAATAACCGAAAACTGCAAAATTTCCTTAAAATCATCAATTCAGGGACAATAACCTAAAAATCAGATACCTGATTTGGCTGATAATTTCAGGGCAAATAGACCTTGACCTAATGAATACTTTAACTTCTTGTCTGATTTGCTCTAAATGCTGTAGTTTTTGGGATATAAGTCAAAAACTGCATTTTACCTTATGCTCTATTTTTAGCTATGGTGGCCATGTTTTCTGAGGAAACAGAAAATTAAACACAAACTTTATTCTAGATAACCTAAGAATCATTCATTTTAAGTTTGGTTTAATTTGGTTCAGTAGTTTCAGAGAAGAAGATTTTTTAAAGTTAAAGAACATGATAAACAAATTGTGTAAAATTGTCCTTAAAGGGCAATAACTCCTTAAGGGGTCAATTGACAATTTTGGTCTGTAAACTTATTTGTAGATCTTACTTTGGTGAACATTTTTGCTGTTTACAGTTTATCTCTTTCTATAATAATATTCAAGAAAATAACCGAAAACTGCCAAATTTCCTTAAAATTACCAATTTAGTGGCAGCGACCCAACAATGGGTTGTTAGATTCATCTGAAAATTTCAGGGATGATAGAACTTGACCTAATGAACATTTTTACCCCATATCAGATTTGCTCTAAATGCTTTAGTTTTTGTGATATAAGCCAAAAACTGCATTTCACCCCTATGTTCTATTTTAGCCATGGTGGCCATGTTTTTTGAGGGAACATAAAATAAAACACAAACTTTATTCTAGATAACCTAAGGATCATTCAGCTTAAGTTTGGTTGGAATTGGTTCAGTAGTTTCAGAGGAGAGGATGTTTGAAATAGTTAACACCGGACGGACGACGACGGACGCAAAGTGATAGCAAAAGCTCACATTTCCTTTTGAAAGGTGAGCTAAACTAGAGGCTCTAAAGAGCCTGTGTCGCTCACCTTGGTCTATGTGCATATTAAACAAAGGACACAGATGGATTCATGACAAAATTGTGTTTTGGTGATGGTGATGTGTTTGTAGATCTTACTTTACTGAACATTCTTGCTGCTTACAATTATCTCTATCTATAATGAACTTGGCCCAGTAGTTACAGTGGAAAATAAAAATTTACAAAAATTTACAAAATTTATGAAAATTGTAAAAAATTGACTATAAAGGGCAATAACTCCTTAAGGGGTCAATTGACAATTTTGGTCATGTTGACTTATTTGTAGATCTTACTTTGCTGTACATTATTGCTGTTTACAGTTTATTTCTATCTATAATAATATTCAAGATAATAACCAAAAGGTGCAAAGTTTTCTTAAAATTACCAATTCAGGGGCAGCAACCCAACAACGTGTTGCCTGATTGGTCTGAAAATTTCAGGGCAGATAGATATTGACCTAATGAACAATTTTATCCTCGTCAGATTTGCTCTAAATGCTTTGGTTTCAGAGATACGAGCCAAAACTGCCTTTTACCCTATGTTCTATTTTTAGCCATGTCAGCCATCTTGGTTCATGGGCGGGTCATCGGACACATTTTTAAACTAGTTACTCTAATGATGATTGTGGACAAGTTTGGTTAAATTTGTCTTAGTAGTTTCAGAGGAGAAGATTTTTGTAAAAGATTACAAAAATTTACGAAAAATTGTTAAAAATTGACTATAAAGGGCAATAACTCCTTAAGGGGTCAACTGACCATTTTGGTCAATTTGACTTATTTGTAGATCTTACTTTGCTGAACATTATTGCTGTTTACAGTTTATCTCTATCTATAATAATATTCAAGATAATAACCCAAAACGGCAAAATTTTCTTAAAATTACCAATTCAGGGGCAGCAACCCAACAACGGGTTGTCCGATTCATCTGAAAATTTCAGGGCAGATAGATCTTATCCTGATAAACAATTTTACCCTGTCAGATTTGCTCTAAATGCTTTGGTTTCAGAGATATAAGCCAAAATCTACATTTTACCCTATGTTCTATTTTTAGCCATGGCGGCCATCTTGGTTGGTTGGCGGGTCACCGGACACATTTTTAAACTAGATACCCCAATGATGATTGTGGCCAAGTTTGGTTACATTTGACCCAGTAGTTTCAGAGGAGAAGATTTTGTAAAGTTAACAGACGGCGACGACGGACGCCGACGGACGACGGAGGCCAAGTGATGAGAAAAGCTCACTTGTCCCTTTTGGGCCAGGTGAGCTAAAAAGGACACCAAGAAACTTTGATGTCGAAATTGAATATTGTCCAACAGTGAACTCAGTCCAAGCAAAAATAATCTATCTATTTAGGTAATTTTAATCACTTAAAATTAAGGAAATTTACTTTACATGCTGTTAATTCTAGCATTCTAAATGAATCAACAGTAATAAAACAACTTATTACTTACATATGATCAGTTCTACCTTCCAGACCATCTATCACTTCTACTTCATCTTCAACTGACCAGTCCATACACAAATGTGTTAAAGTTTCATCGTGGTGTTGATAGGGAGTTGACAGAGTTGTTAAGGTTGGATGATTGATGTGATATCCTCAGGAAGGTCCTCTTCTAGGACGTCATACACACGACAACACACGGCACGTGAGAAATGTCCATGATCATACTGACGACCTAAAAATATATTACATATATAAGTGTTTTTGACTTGTAATGAATGCTGTTCAACCTTGGGCCAGAAGATGAGCAGCTGGCCTCCTACACTTAAGACAAAAACACAATAAACATAAACTTTATATCAAAGAAAAATTGGTATTCTTAGTTTGGAAAAATAACAATGCTCTTTATCTTCATTTTAAATACATCTGTTAATGGATTATTACAGCATAGAATAATACCTTACAAAAAAATTTATCCAAGATACCTGGCTTATAATTTTGTACGCCAGATGAATATTTCCTCTACAATAGACTCATCAGTGACACTTGAATCAAAAAAGTAAAAAGGTCAAGTAAAGTAGGAAGTTGAAAGTCAAGTTTCACAAACAGATTTTACCAATTAGTTTCTGTAGATTTTTTATGAAATAAATTGATTAAAATTTGTACTAAATAATTCTTATGCAAGATTTTTTTTACTACATCATTTTAAAAGAACTCTGTAACACCACTGTCCCAGGTTAGAGGAACATTGAGCACTCACAAACATGTTTTATAACCCATGCCATATTCTTTATGTGGCTGTCCCTATTCAGTAGCCTGTTGTTCAGTGATTGTTGTTGGTTCATGTCTGTCATATTTGTATTTCGTAAATTGTTTTATTATAAATTAGACTGTTAGTTTTTGTAATTGAATTGTTTCACATTTTTCATGCCAGGGATTTTTATAGAAGACTAACTATACTGTATGTGTTTTTCTCATTGTTGAAGGCTTGACTATTGCCTTTAATTGCTTACATCCACTTCATTTGGCAATCATACCACATCTCTTAAATTTTTATATCTACCTGTCGACTAACCTACAGTAATAGAAGATATATATGTTGGTTGTAAATAGTTACTGAATAGTGCCCCTTGGACACCTACAACATTCCATAATAACAGTTTATCACTACACGTCATCAGTAATAACGAATGATCACCACTTAGATCAGCCATGGTTTGTCGTGGTTCTTGGTCCTCTTCTACTGGTAAAACTTCACCTTTAATAAGAAATCACAGGAAGAAAACTTAAAACAATGCAAGAGTGACAACTCTAGATCATCAAATTTTAGAAGCTGTTTAGCATTAGCATTCTAGAATTAGTTTTTTTTTTATACTTTTGTCAATGAAAACCCAATTTATTTAGAGTTATGATCTGATTTCTGATTTACAGGTATAAAACTCCATTCTCGCAATTAAATATTAAAGTCCAAGAAATAAGCAGTTCATACAAAGTTTTAGAAAAGTATTGTTTTTGGCCCCTAATTCCTAAACCAAATGTTTTCGGACGACAAAATTGCCATACCATTCACGGACCGCAAAATTTGCAGTCGTATGAAAACTCATATGGACCAATGGATAATTAGACAGAATACAAAATAACAAAGTATTTCAGTGTTCAATGAAATATAACAATATTTACACTAACCATCCTCATTCTTTGTATTAAACCAGCCAGGTAAATCTTCAGCAAAGTTTGGGAAGTGAGCTCCTTGTAAAACCAAGTGTTGTTTCTCCTCAGATAATGGTGTACAGGGCCTGTCAAGGTTAATAAGGTCAATTACAGAGGTTAACAAAATAGAGCAACATCAACATTTGACAGCACTAGCTGTGATAAAGATTTGCATTCATATATATCTATTTTGTGTAATATCTTTCTGAGTGGTAAATGTGGCAAGTTGTATTTCTTGATGTGAGACTTTCTTGAAACACTAACAAAGACCACCTCATGGGCATGCAGGAAGGATAATGACCATTCAATAGACTTATCAATAATAGTCAATTTCATTTCAATAAAACCATGTTTAGTTATTTATTTTTGTTAATTCAAGAATGATATTTTTTTCTATCAAATGCCTGTAGTTGCTTACATTCATGCATTTGGGCTCTGACGGATAGCTGTCTCAATGGCTATCATACCTCATCTCAATGGCTATCATACCTCATCTCATTGGCTATCATACCTCATCTCCTTATTTTTATTCAGCATGCAAACAATAACAACCACTGAAATGGTTTATTTTAACAGGTATTACGTTTTGCTCCTGACATCAGCACACAATCCATATAAACCAATCAGAGGGTCTGTTACAAACAGATGTACTGCTGTGTGTTATCTTGACATCAACAAAGTAACTATAGAAAGCACAAAAGATGGTTTGTTATTAAAGATAAAATATTTAGAGTTTACCTCAAATCAGTATAGTAACCATAGTAACCACTGAGATGGCTGTTATTAGAGGTAAAATGTCTAGAGTTCACCTCAAATCAGCATAGAAACCATAGAGATGGTTTGTTATTAGAGGTGAAATATATAGAGTTCACCTCAAATCAGCATAGAAACCTCTGAGATTACTTTATATTAGAGGTGAAATGTTAAGAGTTTACCTCAAATCAGCGTAGTAACCATAGTCCCCAGTTGGAGGGTCTGTTACGAACAAGTGTAAGGTTATGTGTTCTTTTAACCTCAGCATACGTGATGTCTCCAAATCTGCTCAAAAATGGATAATATCTTGGCTCCTGAACCACCTTCCCAAAAACTCTTTATTTCTTTGAAAAAGTATCTAAAATAACAAATTTATATAATATAAACAGTAAAAATGCTCAGGTGTATCAATTCCTTACACAAAATCACTACACAAACTTTTAGATTCCAAAATCATAATAGTGGTTTTATTATTGTATATCATCTAAAAGTCACAGTGAGGCCTGCATCATTCAGCAAAACAATTTCACCTAAACCTAATTGCAAGTTCACAACGAAACAAAACCAAGTTTGAGTGGAATTCTAGATGTCAATCATACTTCACCTATGCAATAAGAAACACAGCAACAGGTTTATATGTCTATCAGTAAATCCTAAATTATTTTAATCAAAGAAGTCTAACAAAGAATGTATTAGAGACTAAAATTTGGAAACTTTACACTCTTGTCAGTCAGAAGAATTTGGAAACTTTACACTCTTGTCAGACAGAAAAAAAAGCCTATTCAGGACAATATGTTTATAGATATATAGTCTTACTTAAGAAGTGCCCTCCTTGCCAACGCTACTGCATAGCTATCAATTAGACATCGTCCATCCAATGTCAGACTGTCCTTAGAGAGACAACAGTTACCTGTGCCAAAAGCTACAACCTGTGGTTCAGAGTCACCTGAAAATGGACTAAATTTAAGACAGATATTTCACAAAAGTTATCTTTCTTGACTCACAAGTGTATTAAAATATACCTTTAAAAGCCGGAGAATTAAGACAACAAAACATCTGACCTGAATTTTTCTCTTAATGTAGAATCATCGACATTCCTAATGTACAAATTTTCGTGGATTTCATGGTTATATGTGAAATACAAATTCCTTAAAAAGCAGAATTCGTCAAAACTACAAAATCAAGTATCCATGAAAAAAATATTTTTATTTATGCATTAAAAATTAGTACCAACACAAAAATTAAATGAATCCACATTTTCTTAGATTCTCATAGATAATAGAGCCACTTCCATTTGATCTTAATCAATTACAGTAAAAATATAATCTAAGACTTCCGTCTTTGACAGCAGATGGTTTCTTCTTGAACTTACTCAGTCATGTCAGTAAGAGTGGTATCATTAAATTTCATGTGTGCGTGGATTGAGTTTTGATCTGAACAGATCGCAATTTATTAAACCCTAGATCTGTATTATCATGTGTTGCGTCTCTTTTTTTCATGAATTTTGCAACAATATATGAGCCAAAAGTATACTGTTTCTTAAGAGAGCTATGGGGTATATTTTAAATAAAACTAGTATGTTTACTTATAATTTTCTTATCCACTTAGGAAAATGCTTTGCAATACTGTAAACCGGGAAATTTTCGCGCCGTCTTTATTTCGCGATTTATTAACACAATCTAAATTCCCGCTGTTTTGAATTCGCGATTTCCCTGTGACCTATATAAATATTTTCATAAATGGTTAAGAAAGTGAACAGGTTTACATGTATCGTAAATCAAGTGATCAAATCAATCAGAAATCTTTTGTTTTCGGTTCATTAATGTTAAAGTGGATTAAAAGTTGGGTCATGTTTGCTTGTAAAACACATACACAATCACAGAAAAGAAGACCTAATAAAGAGTGAATTAAAATAAAATGCTGTCAGGATTAATGCTAATTAATCGATCTTTTAATCTCATTAATCTTTGTAGAAGATTCAACGAGGTAGTACTTTTAAAACTGATTGGTTGTCATTTACATATTTGTAACAAGTGTTGTTTACATAACAATATCCCTAATGTCCGTAATGTCCGCTTGCTTGAGATGTCTTCCATTTTAATAAGATTAACTTGAGTAAAGTCATGATTTCTAACATTGCTTTTCATTTAAAAATACAGTTATGATTTTAGGTACAAAACTCTCGTCTGTAAAATCGGTGTTATACAGTGGTCCTCTACATGTATATCCTATTCATATACGCAAATGTATGGTCTTCATCGTATGAATAGAGTTTCCTTGAAATTTTCGCGGTCGTTTAATTTTCGCATTTCAATTCTTACCGCGAAAAAAGCGAAAATAAAACTGCCGCGAAAATTTCCCTGTTTACAGTAATTCATTGCTAATACATTGCATTTGTGAAAGAGTTTGTGAGTAGAATAAATGCATTGATACAAAACTATGACATACATTACAACTCAGTATTTTCCATTTCCTCAGGATTTTGAAAAAAAACTTTTAGACCATTCCTGAGTCTATTCTAATGTATTGAGTGGCCATGCCATTACCTTCTTTTACCATTGTTCTCTACGTAGCAGTATACTTTTTAATTGCCAAATACTGTGATTGATTGTTGATGTTTAATGCCACTTTGAGCACTATTGGCTATATTGTGGTGGTAAATTTTATTGGTGGAGAAAGCCAGGGTGCCCAGAAAAAACTGACAATCCTACTCAATTATGGTTGGAGTCGAAACCACCTGCCACATGCAGGGTTTGAACTCACAACCTCAGTGTTGACAGGTGAGTGATACAGTAGATGAATTACTTAGACCACTCAGTCACCAAGGCCCCATTTAAATATGAGTTATTAAGCATGGGCTGCCCACATTGGGCAATTGGCAGTGACAGATTCCTATGTAGTAAATACTTTATTCTGCAAAGCCACAACACTGAACTTCAAAGGTACCTGTATGTAAGATAATGATAAACAGTTTTCAGAGTTCGATCTATTTTGTATTGAAGGGATTAATTTTTACCTCTCTTTATAAGAAATGCAGCTAATGAGATCTTATTATTGGCTATCTCTGGAACATCTTTAAGTTTCTCGTTTAACACTTTAAACGACAGCTGAGCTATTCTGTCTTCTTCAATAATCTTATTTACAGAAGGGTATGTCTGAAAATATAATGTATGAATTGATAATAGATATTTACATTTAATTATAAATGTCTTTCCTGCAAGATATCAAGGCTGAAACATAAAACAAACATATATAAATAAAAGAAGATGTGCAGTACCGGTATATTTCAATGAGACAGCAACCCAGAGATCATAAGACATCTAGAGGTCAACATACAGTCATCATCAATAGACGTGTGTCTGTATTCCTTGTGGGTAGATATTTCCATGGATGAAAAAAGGTGTTGTACACAATCATGGACTTGAAATAAGTGTGCCTCTAACTAATGAGTATCAATTAAAATATAATGTGGCCATGGGAAACAGATGCCCACGCCTACATAAGGCATGAAATAAGTGTGCCTACAACTAATGAGTATCAATTAAAATATAATGTGGCCATGGGAAACAGATGCCCCCGCCTACATAAGACATGAAATAAGTGTGCCTACAACTAATGAGTATCAATTAAAATGTAATGTGGCCATGGGAAACAGACGGCCCTGCCTACATAAGACATGAAATAAGTGTGCCTACAACTAATGAGTATTAATTTAAATATAATGTGGCAATGGGAAACAGATGCCCGCCTACATAAGACATGAAATAAGTGTGCCTACAACTAATGAGTATTAATTAAAATATAATGTGGCCATGGGAAACAGATGCCCGCCTACATAAGACATGAAACAAGTGTGCCTACAACTAATGATTATCAATTAAAATATAATGTGGCCATGGAAACAGACACCATGCCTACATAAGGCATGAAATAAGTGTGCCTACAACTAATCATTATCAATTAAAATATATTGTGGCCATGGGAAACAGACGCCCGCCTACATAAGGCATGAAATAAGTGTGCCTACAACTAATGAGTATCAATTAAAACATAATGTGGCCATGGAAACAGATGCCCCGCCTACATAAGGCATGAAATAAGTGTGCCTACAACTAATGAGTATTAATTAAAATATAATGTGGCCATGAGAAACAGACGCCCGCCTACATAAGACATGAAATAAGTGTGCCTACAACTAATGAGTATTAATTAAAATATAATGTGGCCATGGAAACAGATGCCCCGCCTACATAAGACATGAAATAAGTGTGCCTACAACTAATGAGTATCAATTAAAATGTAATGTGGCCATGGGAAACAGATGCCCCAGCCTACATAAGGCATGAAATAAGTGTGCCTACAACTAATGAGTATTAATTAAAATATAATGTGGCCATGGGAAACAGACGCCCCCGCCTACATAAGGCATGAAATAAGTGTGCCTACAACTAATGACTATTAATATAATGTGGCCATGGGAACCAGATGCCCCCGCCTACATAAGACTTGAAATAAGTGTGCCTACAACTAATGAGTATTAATTAAAATATAATGTGGCCATGGGAAACAGATGCCCCCGCCTACATAAGGCATGAAATAAGGCATGAAATAAGTGTGCCTACAACTAATGAGTATTAATTAAAATATAATGTGGCCACGGGAACCAGATGCCCCCGCCTACATAATGCATGAAATAAGTGTGCCTACAACTAATGAGTATTAATTAAAATATAATGTGGCCATGGGAAACAGACACCCCTGCCTTCAAAAGACATGAAATAAGTGTGCCTTCAACTAATGAGTATTAATATAATGTGGCCATGGGAAACAGATGCCCTCGCCTACATAAGACATGAAATAAGTGTGCCTACAACTAATGAGTATTAATATAATGTGGCCTTGGGAAACAGATGCCTCCGCCTACATAAGACATGAAATAAGTGTGCCTACAACTATTATATAATAAATAAGTATCAATTAAAATATAATGTGGCCATTGGAAACAGACGCCCTCACCTACATAAGACATGAAATAAGTGTGCCTACAACTAATAAGTATTAATTAAAATATAATGTGTTCATGGGAAACAGATGCCCCTGCCTACATAAGACATGAAATAAGTGTGCCTACAACTAATGAGTATTAATTAAATTATAATGTAGCCATGGGAAACAGACACCCTGCCTACATAAGGCATGAAATAAGTGTGCCTACAACTAATGAGTATTAATTTAAATATAATGTGGCCATGGGAAACAGACGGCCCTGCCTACATAAGACATGAAATAAGTGTGCCTACAACTAATGAGTATTAATTTAAATATAATGTGGCAATGGGAAACAGACACCCCCGCCTACATAAGGCATGAAATAAGTGTGCCTACAACTAATGAGTATTAATATAATGTGGCCATGGGAAACAGACGCCCCCGCCTACATAAGACATGAAATAAGTGTGCCTACAACTAATGAGTATTAATTAAAATATAATGTGGCCATGGGAAACAGATGCCCCGCCTACATAAGACATGAAATAAGTGTGCCTACAACTAATGAGTATTAATATAATGTGGCCATGGGAAACAGACGCCCCCGCCTACATAAGACATGAAATAAGTGTGCCTACAACTAATGAGTATTAATTAAAATATAATGTGGCCATGGGAAACAGATGCCCCCGCCTACATAAGACATGAAATAAGTGTGCCTACAACTAATGAGTATTAATTAAAATATAATGTGGCCATGGGAAACAGATGCCCCTGCCTACATAAGACATGAAATAAGTGTGCCTACAACTAATGAGTATTAATATAATGTGGCCATGGGAAACAGACGCCCCGCCTACATAAGGCATGAAATAAGTGTGCCTACAACTAATGAGTATTAATATGATGTGGCCATGGGAAACAGACGCCCCTGCCTACATAAGACATGAAATAAGTGTGCCTACAACTAATGAGTATTAATATAATGTGGCCTTGGGAAACAGATGCCTCCGCCTACATAAGACATGAAATAAGTGTGCCTACAACTATTATATAATAAATGAGTATCAATTAAAATATAATGTGGCCATTGGAAACAGACGCCCTCACCTACATAAGACATGAAATAAGTGTGCCTACAACTAATGAATATTAATTAAAATATAATGTGGCCATAGGAAACAGACGGCCCTGCCTACATAAGACATGAAATAAGTGTGCCTACAACTAATGAGTATTAATTTAAATATAATGTGGCCATGGGAAACAGACACCCTGCCTGTATAAGGCATGAAATAAGTGTGCCTACAACTAATGAGTATTAATTAAAATATCATGTGGCCATGGGAAACAGATGGCCCTGCCTACATAAGACATGAAATAAGTGTGCCTACAACTAATGAGTACTAATTTAAATTTAATGTGGCCATGGGAAACAGACACCCCCGCCTACATAAGGCATGAAATAAGTGTGCCTACAACTAATGAGTATTAATATAATGTGGCCATGGGAAACAGATGCCCCGCCTACATAAGACATGAAGTAAGTGTGCCTACAACTAATGAGTATTAATATAATGTGGCCATGGGAAACAGACGCCCCCGCCTACATAAGACATGAAATAAGTGCGCCTACAACTAATGAGTATTAATTAAAATATAATGTGGCCATGGGAAACAGATGCCCCCGACTACATAAGACATGAAGTAAGTGTGCCTACAACTAATGAGTATTAATATAATGTGGCCATGGAAACAGATGCCCCCTACATAAGACATGAAATAAGTGTGCCTACAACTAATGAGTATTAATTAAAATATAATGTGGCCATGGGAAACAGATGCCCCTGCCTACATAAGGCATGAAATAAGTGTGCCTACAACTAATGAGTATTAATTAAAATATAATGTGGCCATGGGAAACAGACGCCCCCGCCTACATAAGACATGAAATAAGTGTGCCTACAACTAATGAGTATTAATATAATGTGGCCATGGGAAACAGACGCCCCTCCCACATAAGGCATGAAATAAGTGTGCCTACAACTAATGAGTATTAATATAATATGGCCATGGGAAACAGACGCCCCTGCCTACATAAGACATGAAATAAGTGTGCCTACAACTAATGAGTATTAATATAATGTGGCCATGGGAAACAGACGCCCCTGCCTACATAAGACATGAAATAAGTGTGCCTACAACTAATGAGTATTAATTAAAATATAATGTGGCCATGGGAAACAGACACCCCCGCCTACATAAGACATGAAATAAGTGTGCCTACAACTAATGAGTATCAATTAAAATATAATGTGGCCATGGGAAACAGATGCCCCGGCCTACATAAGACATGAAATAAGTGTGCCTACAACTAATGAGTATTAATTAAAATATCATGTGGCCATAAGAAATAGATATCCCTGCCTACATAAGGCAGGGGTAGGTAGCAACAGTTATTTCTGAAGAAAGCTTAGAACTAATTAGCCTTGTTTTAGGCTGTGGATGCATTAAAGAACTGTACTGGAACCATCCACTGTTAGCTTTCTATTGATAATATTGCAACTCTATCTTGGGTTAGCTGGAAACCCACCAGTTGAGGTATTTCTCTCAGTATCAAGGGGCAGAACTCCAGAGGGACAAAAAAATGACAATAAATTTCAAAACATGTTCATGCTTACTCAAGTTATCCTCTCTTATATTCAGTTACTTATTTTTGTGGGTAAAAATATTCCCATATTCTGTATGCTTACACAATATGATGTGTATCAAAACCAAAACAGTATTGATCCAAGACTCGAGACGAACATGGCAGCGTACATTGGGGAAACTTTTTAGTGGTTGTTTGGAGAAATTAAAACATGACACGATGAAATGATTTCATGTCCATTATAGCAAATTAGAAATTTCTTAAGCAAGTAACAAATTTGGGCAAGTGGTTTTCTCTTTCCGCAAGTAAAATACCATAGTCACTTGCTCAAAGGGCAAGTTGTTTAAAAGGTTACTGTTGAACCCGGCATAGATGAATTTAATCTTTGTTATGAAAGTAGTACAGTTAAAGCCTACAAAGAGAACAATTCAGTGAATTGTTTGATTAAACATTGTTATATAATATATCTTCAAAACATCTACGTGACAAAGAAATAACTAGCAGACATACAAAACTATGTCTCTTTTGTTGCTGCCTGACGTTTGTTTTTCGTTTATTGCTTTATGTTGCGTTTACACAGTACCATTTTCCATCTGATTTGATACCATCACCCAGGTTAATGGTACAGCGTTCTGCTTACATGGTGCAATTTTGGCCGAAATAACATTAAAGGTAAAAAATCGGATGGAAAATTATACTGTAAAAAAACACCTTTAGCATAAATTTATGCACTTGGATTTCTCTTTTAATTTTTTCATATTTAATCATGTCGGTGCGTTTATAACTGACCATAAAATATTGGTTTTGCTTGATTTTGAAGGCAGCATTGTGACCTACAGTTGCTTACATCTTCATCATTTAGTCTCTGGTGGACAGTTGTCTCATTGGCAATCATATCACATCTTCTTACTTTTACATAGGAAGTTTGAAATATTTTTCATTTGTATGTTAAAACACAAGACTTTTATTGGGTTTTTTAAATATACATGAATACCCTTTTATAAGAAGTTAAGAATTTTATGAGAACGTATATGAGACTGTATAAAAACTATGTTGTAATTATAATACACATGAGTTAATAAAATATGTTGCATTTTATCCAGACGCCTTTAAATACCATTTTTATGAAATCTTGGACTCAGTTCACAAAAAAATCTTTCTATAAAAAATACTGCAAGTTTATAAGATGCTTTTTTACTCAGGTAACTTACATGAATTATATAAGTTGCATGTTGCTATGGTAACTTAAATTATTTATATAACATGTACAAGTTGGTTGTTACCATGGTAACTTACATTAGATTGTATGAGAAGTGATAAAGCCTCTGATACAGCTTGGTTCTTGGCATCTTTTTTAGTTCTGGCACTTTCTTTGGCAATTAAATCATCATCCACATATACCATGGCTTCAAATCTGACAAAAGAAAATGTTACTTTTTATACATTTATTTAAATATGGTCTAGTAATTTTTCTGTATCTTCACGTATAGTTTGAGATCTGGTATGACTTATTTACATTGTCACATGGTTGTGTTTTTAATAGGTGAACAACAAGGGAAGAAGTGGTAAGTTTGTTAAGAAATAAAACAACAATGCATGTGTTGTTGTGCTAAGTATTTCCCCACTTGTTAATCAAAGTATCAGAAAACAAAAAATAGGTGACTAAACAGATCTGAAAAGGGAACACACTTTACAACTAATCTCAGTTGAGCTGCAGAAGTCTTTCTGTACAGTATTATTGGAAGCAAGTGTGACGAAAAATTTTAAATTCATTAAACAAAATTTTTAAATTCCTTCAGCAAAATTTATAAATTCAACTGTCAGCAAATAGAAAGAAGGTATTACAAAGATATGAAAAAGCTCACATGTAATATCTCACTTGTCAACATGATGACCTAATTCTGCTTGGTAGTTTCTTAGAAAAGTTTAACACAAACGTATTGACAGACAGATGGACAAAAAGATTGTAATAGAACTTTTAGAGTAGGGGTAAATTTTTGTTCATTTTCATGTTGCATTGGTGCAGTTGTAGTTTAGCACCTACTCAAAATACTGCATCAGGTGATTTCCTTACTTCTAATGTAATCAATACCTTACCATTACAGTTAAAGAGAATGATTGATCTGTGATTTCCTTACTTCTAATGTAACCAATCAATACCTTACCATTACAGTTAAAGAGAATGATTGATCTGTGATTTCCTTACTTCTAATGTAATCAATACCTTACCATTACAGTTAAAGAGAATGATTGATCTGTGATTTCCTTACTTCTAATGTAACCAAACAATACCTTACCATTACAGTTAAAGAGAATGATTGATCTGTGATTTCCTTACTTCTAATGTAATCAATACCTTACCATTACAGTTAAAGAGAATGATTGATCTGTGATTTCCTTACTTCTAATGTAACCAATCAATACCTTACCATTACAGTTAAAGAGAATGATTGATCTGTGATTTCCTTACTTCTAATGTAATCAATACCTTACCATTACAGTTAAAGAGAATGATTGATCTGTGATTTCCTTACTTCTAATGTAACCAATCAATACCTTACCATTACAGTTAAAGAGAATGATTGATCTGTGATTTCCTTACTTCTAATGTAATCAATACCTTACCATTACAGTTAAAGAGAATGATTGATTTGTGATTTCCTTACTTCTAATGTAATCAATACCTTACCATTACAGTTAAAGAGAATGATTGATCTGTGATTTCCTTACTTCTAATGAAATCAATACCTTACCATTACAGTTAAAGAGAATGATTGATCTGTGATTTCCTTACTTCTAATGTAATCAATACCTTACCATTACAGTTAAAGAGAATGATTGATCTGTGATTTCCTTACTTCTAATGTAATCAATACCTTACCATTACAGTTAAAGAGAATGATTGATCTGTGATTTCCTTACTTCTAATGTAACCAATCAATACCTTACCATTACAGTTAAAGAGAATGATTGATCTGTGATTTCCTTACTTCTAATGTAATCTATACCTTACCATTACAGTTAAAGAGAATGATTGATCTGTGATTTCCTTACTTCTAATGTAATCTATACCTTACCATTACAGTTAAAGAGAATGATTGATCTGTGATTTCCTTACTTCTAATGTAACCAATCAATACCTTACCATAACAGTTAAAGAGAATGATTGATCTGTGATTTCCTTACTTCTAATGTAACCAATCAATACCTTACCATTACAGTGAAAGAGAATGATTGATCTGTGATTTCCTTACTTCTAATGTAATCTATACCTTACCATTACAGTTAAAGAGAATGATTGATCTGTGATTTCCTTACTTCTAATGTAACCAATCAATACCTTACTATAACAGTTAAAGAGAATGATTGATCTGTGATTTCCTTACTTCTAATGTAACCAATCAATACCTTACCATTACAGTGAAAGAGAATGATTGATCTGTGATTTCCTTACTTCTAATGTAACCAATCAATACCTTACCATTACAGTTAAAGAGAATGATTGATCAGATGATTTCCTTACTTTTAATGTAACCAATCAATACCTTACATGTACCATTACAGTTAAAGAGAATGATTGATCAGGTGATTTCCTTACTTCTAATGTAACCAATCAATACCTCACCATTACAGTTAAAGAGAATGATTGATCAGGTGATTTCCTTACTTCTAATGTAACCAATCAATGCCTTACCATTACAGTTAAAGAGAATGATTGATCTGTGATTTTATTACATTAAATACCTCACCTTCATAAATTTAGATATCAGTCCACTCGCTGCATTATTCAACCGAAACCAGCCAGAAAAGAACCATGACCCTGTGACAACCTCTCCCACCTGACACCTCGCGTCCTAAACCTTCATCATTTTTCCGTTCATCAACGCATGCTGCACGCTTTTGAGGAGAAGGAAAAGTTTATTTTTGCAAACAAGTTGTTTATTTATATATATAGAAATTTAAATTGATATTTTGTTAATTATAAGTATATTTGGATAAATTTATAATCATTTTATCTGAATATTATGGATAAAATTCAGCTTGGCTACCCAAGAGGTAAGTGACAGTCAAATTCACATTTCCAATAGTAATTTGTTGTCCCCTTGCGTTCGCCACCCATTCTGATGATTTTGGGATAGGAATTTGGAGTTTATTCCAGGTGTTTGGTGTTGGTATGGAACAGGACTCAGAACCTGTTCCTGTCAGGACTTTGCCTTTCACTCCTGGTGCTAGTCAGTTGAGGCTATCTAGGCCTAGCATGGTATCACATACCGTAACTAGGCCTGCAGAGATACCAACGTCTCCTGTGTCTTGCACGACAAGTAGGCAGGAGACTCTACCAGCTGGCATCAGGAGTGACCCCTTTTCTAGGACTAGGTGGCCCATGAATTTTGCCTACCCTCCCATGCCTATGGGTATGCCCAACTTGCCGCCTTATCCCCAGCCCTTTGATCCGTATTCGGCTCAATCAGTTTGGTCTGGTCAGGGGTTTGGTGGTACAGAGTCATCCTCTTTTAAGGATGAGTTGAGGAGTCTTACCACCTCCATACATAAGATCCAAGCTACTGTTAATGCTAAGTTCGTGGAGTTTGGTAACAGGCTTGATCTTATGGAGTCTAGGGGTCTGTCTCAGGATCCTGCACAGGACCCTCCCAGACCTCCTAGACAGTTGTTGGAAGATGACTCGGTTTCTTTGGCTCCTAGAAGTCAGGAAGGTAACTTTTTGGATGACCAAGGTGGTATTTCAGATGTTGACAGTGTAGTAAGCACAGAGGGAGATGCTTTCATTCCTAAGGAGCCTTCTTCAGGCAACTCGGATTGCCTTAGGAGTCTGGTCTACTCTATTCGCAGGGATATGTCAGATATGCCCATGTCGCTCCACCTAGGGTTTCTTCTACTCCTTCGGATTTCATGGCTTGCTCAGGTATAGTCAAGCCAGAGTCTAAGGGGTATCATTCTTTCCCAGAGTCTGGGCACTTTACAACTGCTTTGTCTTTTGTAAACTCTTCTCTGGCTGAGAATCTTGCTAACACTAGCAAAAATGGTGGTAGTAAGTTCTCTGGTTTCGGACCTGCCTCTTACCCAGGGAGATGTAGATCTAAGGACTTTGAGATCCATGGATCTTCCTTGGGTATGTCGGCTCCTGTTTGTGACCGGGCTTTTTCTAGTTTGCTTGGTTCGAAACCTTTGGATGGCCTTAGACTTTCTCAAGCTTCTTATGTCAAGTCAGAGAATAATCTGAGGTGTTTGACTTTTGTTCTTGAGACGGCTGAGCACTTTTTGTCAGCAGCTGGGTCTCTTTTAAAGGACAAAGGGGAGGAATTTTCAGACTTGAGGTCTATGCTGCTTCAGGTAGACAAGGGTCTTGGAATGTCTCAATTCCTTCTTCTTGGTACTGTGGCCAACTTTACTCTTGCTAAGAGACAGGAGATTCTTGTAAAATCAACTGTCTCTGAAGCTCTTCAGCAGAGACTTGTCAGTTCTCCTTTGTCTAAGGACAAGTTGTTCTCTGTTTCCTTAGAGCAGTTACAGGAAGAGGTGAATAAGGCCCCTCCTGTGGTCAAGGTGGATGTGAAGGTCACTGATGGGAAAAGATTTGTCAAGACTACTCAGTTTAACAATCCTTCTTCTTCTCATCAACCCAAGGCTTCTACCTCTTCTTCACAGCCTACGAAGAGACCAGCTTTTCTCGTCCCAACTATTCAAGTGGGAAGAAAGCTAAAGTTGTTAAGGGAAAGAAGCAGGGTAAGTGATGTGTTGTCCCTCCGTTGAATCGTTCCCCACTGGAAGAGGAAAATTTTACATCTCCTCTTCCTCATCTTCCAGTGGGGGCAGGCTGTCCCACTTTCTAGATCAATGGGCTCTGATAACTTCAGACAAGTGGGTACTTCGATTTTACGGAGGATTGGAACTTCAGTTTCTGGAACAGCCTCCTCTTTCTCCTTTTCCAATAAATGAATAAATCTGTCAGTGACAAAGGATTCTCAAAAGAATCAGTTGTTACAAGACGAAGTGAACATTCTTATTCAGAAGGGTGTGTTGGAGGAGGTAAATCCTCCTTTTCATCTAGGGTTTTATTTCGGCTGTTCTTGGTTCCCAAGAAGAACGGAAAATGAGACCGGTTCTAGATCTTTCTGTTCTCAATCAGTATCTGGTGGTCCCACATTTCAAAATGGAGACCAACAGGTCTATCAGGTCGACAATTCATTTAGGAACTTGGACAACCTCTCTAGATTTGATGGACGCCTATTTTCACATCCCTATTTCTCACAAGTTTCGTCATTTCCTGAGACTGGTTTGGGCAGACAAGGTTTACAGTTTCAAGGCTATGCCTTTTGGCCTGGCTATTGCACCCCTAGTTTTTACCAGGATTTTTCAGACGGTGGTGTCTTATCTTCATACTCAGGCAGTACTCATTCACTCCTACCTAGACGATTCTCTTATCAAGAATCATTGCCGATCTCTTTTGGAGGAACACACCAATTTGTCTATCCTTTTACTCCTGAGACTGGGTTTTTTGATTTCATGGGAAAATCAGAGATAATTCCCAGTCAGAGTTTCAATTTCCTGGGAGAACATTTTCGGACAGATTTGGGTATAGTGCTTCCTCCAGAAGAGAAGGTAATCAAGGTACGTCAGTTAGTCAATGCTCTGACTCAGTTTTCATCTGTCCCAGCTCGTCAATTGCTTCAGCTGGTGGGTTTCTTGATTTCGATCATGGACGTCATTCCACTAGGACGTCTACACATTCGTCCAATCCAGTGGTATCTGTCGGAATTTTGGCACCCAATTTCTCAGTTGTGGGAGGCACCTGTTCAAATTCTTCCTCGATTGTTACCTCATCTTCTATGGTGGCTTCAGGAAAACATCTTCGGAAGGGAGTTTTGTTGGATCCTCCAGACCCCAGCCTAACTTTGTTCACAGATGCGAGTCTGATGGGTTGGGAGCTTATCTGAGGGCAGGACAGCATCTGGGTCAAGATGCGATTAGTTTCTCCATAGGCGGTAATGGTAACGTTTTCTTCTGTTGCTCAGTCCATATCGTTAACTTGGATATGTATGATGGCTCGCTTCAAGCTGAGACATTTTCACATATGTGGTTAAATTTTGCACAAGTGAGATTACTTTTTCAGTAAATTAGCAAACCCCGAGTATCCTTTCGTGATGCGGCTCCTCGTGGTAAAAAATCCCATTTTAAACACAATAAGTTCTTTGAAAGTTTAATACTTTGAACACATTTAATAGCTCCATAGTTTTTACACATTTATTTTGTGTTCCCTACTTTCTAAATTAACACAAATGGTTCAGCTCAGTCATTTGTTTATCATAGAAATGTGTCAACTATCACTACACAGAGATTTTTGTTTACACGTGACTTTTGAGTTCCTCATTTCAAGGCGCATTAGGGATATTGTCCCATATTGAAATCCATAGTGCTGATTTTTCCAAATATTTTATGTGATCTTCATCGGTATGACATTCTGAATAAATCTGTGCATTTTGTCCATTTCTGAAAAAAAATAAAGTTGTTTAGGCACTATAAGGCAATGACACTTTTATCGCTATATTCATTTATTTTGAATACAATGTGTATGTATAATTAATTTCTTCCAGTATACCTTCACTAGTCAAAACAAGGACAAAACTTGATGATAACCTTAAATTACAATACACAGACCCTGTTAAAGCATTCTATAAAATTTTCTTGTGCCTAAAAGTGCATTTTGACAGAGAAATTATGCAAAATGTAGATTTTATAAAAAAATACAACACCAAAATAATTATTCTTACTAGTGGAAATCTGGTATCTAATACTGTGGAAACCACTCTATACTACTGGGAAAGTCATTCTTATCATATAATTAGAGTGCAATGAAGTGCAAATTTTCAAAACTTGTCCTTTCACATAATTCTATTTGAGAAAAAAGGTTTTTTACATGGATTTCAGTGAAAACCTTTTATCAGTGAGAAATCCACATGAGGTATTAAAGGAAACATTGACATCACATGTATTATGGCGTCATTAAATAACGACAGATCAAAACAGTGCTAAATATAGTTTGCAGTGTTACATGAGAAACAGTTGCCGCAAGATTTAACTCGAAATATTGAGTCGAAAAGATCAGTAACTAAGCATTTTCATTTAATATCAAGACCATAGCAACAGTTTTCATATTAGCATATTTCTTACATACCGACTGTAATTTCAATTGCATAAATACCATAAATAAACAATTTAGAGCTTGCCTAATAAAACAAAATGCTTACCAGTTATTCAGGACTTTTAAAACCTCTAGTTTGCCATCTCATGTTAAAAGTAATGATATGTCTGGAACTGAAATAAGACAAAAAATTTACTCAGGCTGTGTTATCATTTAATTTAAATACATAAGTATTATTGAGAGAAAAAATCTTATTCTTGAAAGTTTTATCACAAAGAAAGAAAACGCTTCTGCCTTGTGGCTAAGCCACCTTCATTTAAACCTTTTATATTAGAAGCAATGAGTAGTAGCTAACTAGCTTAATAGTTGAATAGTCATGATAGTTGCAGCAATATTGTTTTCAAAAGGTTTGACCCTCCCCTTTTCACTGAGAAATGACAATATCTTGTGTTTTGCTCATGTGCATTAAAATAATAATTCATGATTTTATTAATACATGTACATGTTTTTCTGTTTATTTGCATATGATATCTACTGACCAGGGTCAAATCATAGGATAAAAGCACATGTGATGATGTATCTCACTTTACTCGTATGAAGTGTGTTATCTCCTTGATTATCAGTTATTCCTGTAGACCAGAGTGATAATTACATAACAAAGACTATATTGTGTCATGTTTACTTACAATTTAATAATATTAAGTTATTTCTTGCCTTTTTCAATTAAATAAACAATTCCTTTCGGATGTCTCGGAGGTAAACAAAGTTATGATTGTGCCTAAAAAGTGTTCAGCCCGTGCCAGTAATGCATTTTAAAAGCGAAAATTTCATTGAGTTTTTGCTGATCTTTATCAATAATATTTATCTTAAACCATTTCTGATAACTAGGTATAAATAAAAAACTACTAACCATCATTTTCACAATTTTCTGTGGTGTACAAGGTGAAATTATCTTAAGATATCTCTGGAATTATTCTTAGAAGATGGGTCAAGATGCGTATTAGTTTCTCCATAGGCGGTAATGGTAACGTTTTCTTCTGTTGCTCAGTCCATATCGTTAACTTGGATATGTATGATGGCTCGTTTCAAGCTGAGACATTTTCACATATGTGGTTAAATTTTCGGGCATGTAAGTGAGATTACTTTTTCAGTAAATTAGCAAACCCCGAGTATCCTTTCGTGATGCTCCTCGTGGTAAAAATCCCATTTTAACACAATAAGTTCTTTGAAAGTTTAATACTTTGAACACATTTAATAGCTCCATAGTTTTTACACATTTATTTTGTGTTCCCTACTTTCTAAATTAACACAAATGGTTCAGCTCAGTCATTTGTTTATCATAGAAATGTGTCAACTATCACTACACAGAGATTTTTGTTTACACGTGACTTTTGAGTTCCTCATTTCAAGGCGCATTAGGGATATTGTCCCATCTGGCCTTTGGTCAGGTGCTCAGTTGGAGGAACACATCAATCTTCTAGAGATGAGAGCTGTGTTTCTTTCTCTTCGTCAGTTTCAGGCTGTGATTCAGGGTCAGTCACTACTGGTTGCCACGGACAACTCCACAGTAGTGGCTTATCTTCAGAATCAAGGGGACCCATTCCTTTTCTCTGTATCATCTGAGCAAGGAAATTCTTCTTCTGTGTCACAGTCTCGATATAATTCTGTCAGTGAGACATGTTCCAGGCAGTCAAAATCTTCTGGCGGATGCTCTCTCCCGTTCCCGTGTTCCAGTGAACACAGAATGGGAAATTCATCCATCAGTGTTTCAGGAGATCATTCTTCGTTGGGATCGTCCTCATATAGATCTTTTTGCCACCAGTCTGAATCACAAGTTGGAGACTTACGTTTCTCCCATTCCAGACGAGAAAGCTTGGGCAGTAGATGCTATGACCCTTTCTTGGAAGGGAATGTTCAGTTACATGTTCCCTCCTTTTCGTCTTCTTCCAAAGATCTTGCACAAGATTCAGAGGATCTTTGCAAGACCATTCTTATTGCTCGGCTTGGCCAAGACAGTCTTGGTTCCCAGAACTACTACTTCTGTGTTGTGCAAAGCCCTTCGTCTTCCTCTAAGAGAGGATCTACTGTCTCAATTCAAAGGAAGAAAACTTCATCAGGGTCTAGAGAATCTTCATCTGCACGCTTGGTTGTTGTCAGGAATTCCCTCAGAAAGGAGGCTTTTCTGAGGGAGCAACAAGCGTATCTCAGGATCAGTCAGACAATCTACAGGAGCAGTTTATGACTCCAAATGGTCAATTTTCTGTACTTGGTGTCTGTCGAAACAGATTGATCCTCTCACTGTTACTGTCCAACAGTTAGCGGATTTTTCCTTTATCTTTTGAAGATAAGGGTTATTCTCCTTCTACTATAAAGGGATATAGATCTGCCATAGCCAGAACAATATCACTTTCAGGAGGCTCTGATTTTGGGGATAATGAGTTTTTGTCATTATTGATAAAAAACTTTTGCCTTAATAGACCTCGTCAAAGGCGTTTGGTTCCTTCTTGGGACTTAGGTTTAGTTTTGAAGGTTCTTCAGTTTCCTCCTTTTGAACCTTTACATTCAGCCTCCTTCAAATTTTTGTCTTATAAATGTTGTTTTCTGATAGCGTTGGCTACTGGTCGCAGAAGGAGTGATTCATGCCTTGTCAATTACTGAGTCTTGTCTCCGCTTTGCGGCTGATAAATCTTCAGTTACTCTTCTCACTGATCCATCTTTTTTAGCTAAAAACCAGTTACCTGATAAAGGTTCTGGTTTTATTACTGTTCCTGCTTTACCTCCCACGGCGGATAATCAGGTTTTGTGTCCAGTGAGAGCCTTGCTTGTTTACCTAGCTTCTTCAGCTAAATTAAGATCTGCTGGTTCTTCTAGGTTGTTCATTCCTATTAAAAAAGGAATTTCTGACATTTCTGCTAAAACCATTTCTACCTGGATTTGCAATACTGTCATTTTGGCTTATAAGTCTGCTTCTTCTGAAGTTTTAGTTAAACATCAAGTTAAAGCACATGAAGTAAGAGCCTTAGCCTCTTCTTGGAACATTTTTAATTCCTCCTCGATGTCGGAAATCATGTCAGCTGGTTTTTGGAGGTCTGATAGTGCCTTTTATAACCATTATTTACGGTCCATGCCTCTTCATTGTGACAACCTCTATTCTTTAGGGCCTTTAGTTGCTGCTCAACAGGTTGTTTTCCTCCTCCTAGTGATGGGGATTCAGCGCTCGTTAAATTCTGTTATCTAAATTTATGAAGGTGAGGTATTTAATGTAATAAAATCAAATTTTAGAATTAAAATTTAGTTTTGTAAATTAAATACTCACCTTCATAAATCAGAGGTCCTCTCCTCCCCTTCATCCCCTTAGTGCCTAGCATTTTAAGGAATAAATGATGAAGGTTTAGGACGCGAGGTGTCAGGTGGGAGAGGTTGTCACAGGGTCATGGTTCTTTTTCTGGCTGGTTTCCGGTTGAATAATGCAGCGAGTGGACTGATATCTAAATTTATGAAGGTGAGTATTTAATTTACAAAACTAAATTTTAATTCTAAAAATTTGATTTTCCTTACTTCTAATGTAACCAATCAATACCTTACCATTACAGTTAAAGAGAATGATTGTTCAGGTGATTTCCTTACTTCTAATGTAACCATTCAATACCTTACCATTACAGTTAAAGAGAATGATTGATCTGTGATTTCCTTACTTCTAATGTAACCAATCAATACCTTACCATTACAGTTAAAGAGAATGATTGATCTGTGATTTCCTTACTTCTAATGTAACCAGTCAATACCTTACAATTACAGTCAAAGAGAATGATTGATCTGTGATTTCCTTAATTCTAATGTAATCTATACCTTACCATTACAGTTAAAGAGAATGACTGATCTGTGATTTCCTTACTTCTAATGTAACCAATCAATACCTTACCATTACAGTTAAAGAGAATGATTGATCTGTGATTTCCTTACTTCTAATGTAACCAATCAATACCTTACCATTACAGTTAAAGAGAATGATTGATCTGTGATTTCCTAACTTCTAATGTAACCAATCAATACCTTACCATTACAGTTAAAGAGAATGATTTATATGTGATTTCCTTACTTCTAATGTAACCAATCAATACCTTACCATTACAGTTAAAGAGAATGATTGATCTGTGATTTCCTTACTTCTAATGTAACCAATCAATACCTTACCATTACAGTTAAAGAGAATGATTGATCAGGTGATTTCCTTACTTCTAATGTAACCAATCAATACCTTACCATTACAGTTAAAGAGAATGATTAATACCTTACCATTACAGTTAAAGAGAATGATTGATCTGCGATTTCCTTACTTCTAATGTAACCAATCAATACCTTACCATTACAGTTAAAGAGAATGATTGATCTGTGATTTCCTTACTTCTAATGTAACCAATCAATACCTTACCATTACAGTTAAAGAGAATGATTGATCTGTGATTTCCTTACTTCTAATGTAACCAATCAATACCTTACCATTACAGTTAAAGAGAATGATTGATATGTGATTTCCTTACTTCTAATGTAACCAATCAATACCTTACCATTACAGTTAAAGAGAATGATTGATCTGTGATTTCCTTACTTTTAATGTAACCAATCAATACCTTACCATTACAGTTAAAGAGAATGATTGATCAGGTGATTTCCTTACTTCTAATGTAACCAATCAATACCTTACCATTACAGTTAAAGAGAATGCTTGATCTGTGATTTCCTTACTTCTAATGTAACCAATCAATACCTTACCATTACAGTTAAAGAGAATCATTGATCAGGTGATTTCCTTACTTCTAATGTAACCAATCAATACCTTACCATTACAGTTAAAGAGAATGATTGATCAGGTGATTTCCTTACTTCTAATGTAACCAATCAATACCTTACCATTACAGTTAAAGAGAATGATTGATCTGCGATTTCCTTACTTCTAATGTAACCAATCAATACCTTACCATTACAGTTAAAGAGAATGATTGATCTGTGATTTCCTTACTTCTAATGTAACCAATCAATACCTTACCATTACAGTTAAAGAGAATGATTGACCTGTGATTTCCTTACTTCTAATGTAACCAATCAATACCTTACCATTACAGTTAAAGAGAATGATTGATCAGGTGATTTCCTTACTTCTAATGTAACCAATCAATACCTTACCATTACAGTTAAAGAGAATGATTGATCTGTGATTTCCTTACTTCTAATGTAACCAATCAATACCTTACCATTACAGTTAAAGAGAATGATTGATCTGTGATTTCCTTACTTCTAATGTAACCAATCAATACCTTACCATTACAGTTAAAGAGAATGATTGATCTGTGATTTCCTTACTTCTAATGTAACCAATCAATACCTTACCATTACAGTTAAAGAGAATGATTGATCTGTGATTTCCTTACTTCTAATGTAACCAATCAATACCTTACCATTACAGTCAAAGAGAATGATTGATCTGTGATTTCCTTAATTCTAATGTAATCTATACCTTACCATTACAGTTAAAGAGAATGACTGATCTGTGATTTCCTTACTTCTAATGTAACCAATCAATACCTTACCATTACAGTTAAAGAGAATGATTGATATGTGATTTCCTTACTTCTAATGTAACCAATCAATACCTTACCATTACAGTTAAAGAGAATGATTGATCTGTGATTTCTAACTTCTAATGTAACCAATCAATACCTTACCATTACAGTTAGAGAGAATGATTGATATGTGATTTCCTTACTTCTAATGTAACCAATCAATACCTTACCATTACAGTTAAAGAGAATGATTGATCTGTGATTTCCTTACTTCTAATGTAACCAATCAATACCTTACCATTACAGTTAAAGAGAATGATTGATCAGGTGATTTCCTTACTTCTAATGTAACCAATCAATACCTTACCATTACAGTTAAAGAGAATGCTTGATCTGCGATTTCCTTACTTCTAATGTAACCAATCAATACCTTACCATTACAGTTAAAGAGAATCATTGATCAGGTGATTTCCTTACTTCTAATGTAACCAATCAATACCTTACCATTACAGTTAAAGAGAATGATTGATCAGGTGATTTCCTTACTTCTAATGTAACCAATCAATACCTTACCATTACAGTTAAAGAGAATGATTGATCTGTGATTTTCTTACTTCTAATGTAACCAATCAATACCTTACCATTACAGTTAAAGAGAATGATTGATCTGTGATTTCCTTACTTCTAATGTAACCAATCAATACCTTACCATTACAGTTAAAGAGAATGATTGATCTGTGATTTCCTTACTTCTAATGTAACCAATCAATACCTTACCATTACAGTTAAAGAGAATGATTAATCAGGTGATTTCCTTACTTCTAATGTAACCAATCAATACCTTACCATTACAGTTAAAGAGAATGATTGATCTGTGATTTCCTTACTTCTAATGTAACCAATCAATACCTTACCATTACAGTTAAAGAGAATGATTGATCTGTGATTTCCTTACTTCTAATGTAATCAATCAATACCTTACCATTACAGTTAAAGAGAATGATTGATCTGTGATTTCCTTACTTCTTATGTAACCAATCAATACCTTACCATTACAGTTAAAGAGAATGATTGATCTGGTGATTTCCTTACTTCTAATGTAACCAATCAATACCTTACCATTACAGTTAAAGAGAATGATTGATCTGGTGATTTCCTTACTTCTAATGTAACCAATCAATACCTTACCATTACAGTTAAAGAGAATGATTGATCTGTGTATTAAACAGCACCATTCCTTTACTTACCCAAATGGTCCAGGATGATCACGGACTTCAGATTTTCACACCAAGTACCTACCCAAATGGTCCAGGATGATAACGGACTTCAGATTGTTCACACCAAGTACCTACCCAAATGGTCCAAGATGGTCACTGACTTCAGATTGTTCACACCAAGTACCTACCCAAATGGTCCAGGATGGTCACGGACTTCAGATTGTTCACACCAAGTACCTACCCAAATGGTCCAGGATGGTCACTGACTTCAGATTGCTCACACCAAGTACCTACCCAAATGGTCCAGGATGGTCACTGACTTCAGATTGTTCACACCAAGTACCTACCCAAATGGTCCAAGATGGTCACTGACTTCAGATTGTTCACACCAAGTACCTACCCAAATGGTCCAGGATGGTCACTGACTTCAGATTGTTCACACCAAGTACCTACCCAAATGGTCCAGGATGGTCACTGACTTCAGATTGTTCACACCAAGTACCTACCCAAATGGTCCAGGATGATAACGGACTTCAGATTGTTCACACCAAGTACCTACCCAAATGGTCCAAGATGGTCACGGACTTCAGATTGTTCACACAAGTACCTACCCAAATGGTCCAGGATGATCACTGACTTCTATGTTAAATGGTACTCTTCGCTGTGAACAGTATTCTTGCAGCTGTTGAACTGGTGTTTTCTGTAAAGATGCAGCTGCTTTGGTCTGTGAAGAAAATAAGCTTAATCAGTTAACATGGTGATGTGGCTGCCAAGAAAGTACAGATCTCTGGAAAGTGAAGCTGCTAAGAAAGTTTTGGGAGAGTGTAGCTGTCAGGGGAGTAAGACTGCAATAAAAGTGTGGCTGTCAGGACAACAGGTTGTCACAAAAGTGTGGCTGTCGAAAGTGTGGCTGTCAGAAAAGTTTGGCTTTCATGTGACTGTCAGAAGAGTGTTGCTGCCATGAAAGAGTGGATTTCACGTAAATGTGGCTGTCAGAAGAGTGTGGCTGCCATGAATGAGTGGCAGTCAGGAAAATGTTGTAACCATGCAAATGTGGCTGTCAGAAGAGTGTGACTACTATGGAAGTGTGGTAGGAATGTAAGGCTATTAAGATTAAATGCCAGTGTTTATTAATGTCTGTACTTTTCTTGTTACTGTTAAGTGGTTTATTTACACAAATCTTAAATTTGGCAGTTTCTACCCTGTTCACTAGCACAGGTTTTTTTTGTGTTTTTCTAAGCAGAAGTCTTGATCTTCTTTAACTGTTAGTTTGTTACAAAGTAGGAAGATATGGTTTCTCTAACATGAAATGAACACTATGAGTAATACATTTACAATATTGGTACAGCATAAAAACTTTCTAACATGTTAAATCTGTCTTAAATAAGTGACCTAGATGATAAATAAAACTTTTGTTTTATTATCATGCTATACAATAAACTTTTACATTGGTTGCAGCATAATACAGAAACAGAGCCAAAATAAAAATCTATTTTCAATTTTCTGACTCTCAAATCCCTAATTGACAGCAGTAAATATTCAAATAGATTAACCATATAAGTCCATCTTACATACAAATGTGTATCTTTTTTTTAATCAGATAGCCTTGAAGACTTAAAAAACATCTGACATTTCAGTTTCTCTTTGCGAAAAAGAAAAGAAACTGTCTACCTACCTGCTCACTGTCTCTACCTTTGGGTAGGGTTTGGGCAAACCAAAATATTTTTAAGTGTGGCCTTGAAAGGAGGTGGTGTCTTCAACATGAACAAGACACATATACCATGTATACGTTCTTACCTCAGCCTGTGTAGTAAATGGTGCATTGACACATACGGCTCTCTCGTGACCATCTTTCATTACTATCTTCCTTCCCATAGAATCATATATCACATTTCCACCTGTTTCAGATAAATATAACTACTGTCACTGTAAATTCAGATTGTGTGCATTTATTATTGCGATTTTCTAAGAATGGACAAAATGTGAGATAAATTATTGTGATTCCAGGAATATCTGTCATGTCTGTATACAGACATACAACACATCTTCTTATATCTATGTACAGTATGTACATGATGTATGTATCAGATATCAGAATGTGAGTTTTTATTTTTGTGATACTCACCCAGTCGCATTATTTGCATTAATAAAAACCTCACAATAATTTCTGAATTAACAGTATATAAAAAGCAGTATTGTCCACTTGCTTGATAAGATACTTGCTATTAAACCAAGAGTTCCAAATGGTGAAGTTGAAATCATCCCTTCATAAATTTTACGGACGCCATCACGAGTTGGTTGACCGTTATGGAATAACCGTTTCACAGATGATATCGGATATGTTCCTTATGTAACTACAATACCCTTCCTTTTCACAAATGTGACCTACTGAATTAGACTATTTACGGATTTGTAATAACATAAGCAAACAACGGGTGCCACATGTGGAGCAGGATCTGCTTACCCTTCCGAGCACCTGAGATCACCCCCAGTTTTTGGTGGGGTTCGTGTTGCTTAGACTTTAGTTTTCTATGTTGTGTCATCTGTACTATTATTTGTCTGTTTGTCTTTTTATTTTTGGCCATGGCATTGTCAGTTTGTTTTCGATCTATGAGTTTGAACGTCCCTCTGGTATCTTTCATTCCTCTTTTGTAAGAAATTGTTTCTGATATGTCTAAAGGTCTAATTTATTTAATATCAGACTAATAAAGTATTGTCTACTTGCTTATTAAGATACTTGTAACTAATTGTTTTTGATATGTCTAAAGGTCTAAATTATTTAATATCAGACTAATAAAGTATTGTCTACTTGGTTATTAAGATACTTGTAACAAATTGTTTTTGATATGTCTAAAGGTCTAAATTATTTAATATCAGGCTAATAAAGTATTGTCTACTTGCTTATTAAGATACTTGTAACAAATTGTTTTTGATATGTCTAAAGGTCTAAATTATTTATTCTAATATGACGTGCTTCTTTCGCTTTGTAAACAACACCGTGATAAAATTCCTGATATATCTATACTTAGCGCAGACTCAGAGATGTGCATATTCGTGGCTGTTACTATTTACCTCCCACGTAAATCCACATATATCGTAACCTATGTGCAAACACTATGAAAAAGAAACTACAGAACCGTTATTCCTATTTTAATGCATAACAAAAATAATTAATGCACAAAAGCTTAAAAAATGTATAAAATCAAAATAAAATGAAATTCCGCGAAATTTCATGAATGATCTTGGCGCATTAACGTCATGTCATAACATGACGTCAAACGAATGAAAACTCTCAAGCTGAACGTTTTCCGTTACGAATACGCCCTAAGTTCGGATAATATTGCATTAAAATGGAGTTTTGAGGTAGGTATTGTTTCAGAGTTCTCGAAATCTTTTTTTGCCTGGTGGTCCTTGAAGAAAATATGCAGGTCCTCACTATCATTTCTATTGCAAATTACCAAAATTGTGTTGGTCCTTCCCAAAAATATGGTGGTCAAATCCCTAGGACCACCACTTATCGAGAACTCTGTTGTTTCATTTTCTATTCTATTGCATTATTCGCACATTTGTGGATTTCAGCAAGTCAACTTGGCGGCTCACTCCTTAGTTACGACATGTCAACTCTGGATTTGACAGTAAAAAGTAACCAACGGAAAAAAAATGTTTGGGTTAAGAATTATGAGAATTGAACACATTTTTCTAGTGCTTATTTAAGAAATAATTCATGTAAGACTTAGATTTATTTGAAATTTGTAGCTTTCATCTTACAGGGGGTAAAATAGAACAGCCAGTAGTCTTTGGAGGGGAAGTGAGTACCAGTAGTCTTTGGAGGAGAAGTGAGTACCAGTAGTCTTTGGAGGGGAAGTGAGTACTAGTAGTCTTTGGAGGGGAAGTGAGTACCAGTAGTCTTTGGAGGGGAAGTGAGTACCAGTAGTCTTGGGAGGGGAAGTATGCATAGTGTTTACCCTTGTAAAGGTAGTCATGGATTTTGAAGACACGTTCTTATAGAGAGTAAAAGAGAATTTAAAATTTTGAAAGGGTTGAACATTAATATGAGGACCCTGACATGCACCAACCCTCTTGGTAAGCACTGTTTGAAACTTGAGGACCCTGACATGCACCAACCCTCTTGCATGTCTTGGTAAGCACTGTGTTAAACTTGAGGACCCTGACATGCACCAACCCTCTTGGTAAGACACTGTATAAAACTTAAGGACCCTGACATGCACCAACCCTCTTGGGAAGACACTGTATAAAACTTGAGGACCCTGACATGCACCAAGCCTCTAGGGAAGACACTGTATAAAACTTGAGGACCCTGACATGCACCAACCCTCTTGGGAAGATACTGTATAAAACTTGAGGACCCTGACATGCACCAACCCTCTTGGGAAGACACTGTGTAAAACTTGAGGACTCTGACATGCACCAACCCTCTTGGTACACACTGTGTAAAACTTGAGGACCCTGACATGCACCAACCCTCTTGGTAAGACACTGTATAAAACTTGAGGACCCTGACATGCACCAACCCTCTAGGGAAGACACTGTATAAAACTTGAGGACCCTGACATGCACCAACCCTCTAGGGAAGACACTGTATAAAACTTGAGGACCCTGACATGCACCAACCCTCTTGGTAAGCACTGCATAAAACTTGAGGACCCTGACATGCACCAACCCTCTTGGGAAGCACTGTATAAAACTTGAGGACCATGACATGCACCAACCCTCTAGGGAAGACACTGTATAAAACTTGAGGATCCTGACATGCACCAACCCTCTTGGTAAGCACTGCATAAAACTTGAGGACACTGACATGCACCAACCTTCTTGGTAAGCACTGTATAAAACTTGAGGACCCTGACATGCACCAACCGTCTAGGGAAGACACTGTATAAAACTTGAGGACCCTGACATGCACCAACCTTCTTGGGAAGACACTATAAAACTTGAGGACCTTGACATGCACCAACCCTCTTGGGAAGACTCTGTATAAAACTTGAGGACCCTGACATGCACCAACCCCTAGGGAAGACACTGTATAAAACTTGAGGACCCTGACATGCACCAACCCCTAGGAAGACACTGTATAAAATTTAAGGACCCTGACATGCACCAACCCTCTTGGGAAGACACTGTATAAAACTTGAGGACCCTGACATGCACCAACCCTCTTGGGAAGATACTGTATAAAACTTGAGGACTCTGACATGCACCAACCCTCTAGGGAAGTCACTGTATAAAACTTGAGGACCCTGACATGCACCAACCCTCTAGGGAAGACACTATAAAACTTGAGGACCCTGATGTGCACCAACCCTCTAGGGAAGACACTGTATAAAACTTGAGGACCCTGACATGCACCAACCCTCTTGGGAAGACACTGTATAAAACTTGAGGACCCTGACATGCACCAACTCTCTTGGGAAGACACTGTATAAAAGTTGAGGACCCTGACATGCACCAACCCTCTTGGTAAGCATTGCATAAAACTTGAGGACCCTGACATGCACCAACCCTCTTGGTAAGCACTGTATAAAACTTGAGGACCCTGACATGCACCAACCCTCTAGGGAAGACACTGTATAAAACTTGAGGACCCTGACATGCACCAACCTTCTTGGGAAGACACTATAAATTATTTTTCTTAAATTGTTTAACATTTCATACCGATATAACAAGTTACTTTTATTATTCTTCCCTTAGTTTATTTATTTTGAATTTACATTGTATCATAGGTCAAATTTATTTGTTCAGTGTATGTTCAATGGTGTTACTATGTCCTTTGATTGAGTTAAGCTATTTCAGTTGATATTTTATAGTGTGTCTTTCTATGTTGTGATGTTACACTATTGTTTCAGAAAAAGGGTGAAGGTTTGGTACCATTAAAACGTTTAAACCCGCTGCATTTGTTTGCACCTGTCCTAAGTCAGGAATCTGATGTTCAGTAGTTGTCGTTTGTTGATGTGGTTCATAAGTGTTTCTCGTTTCTCGTTTTTTATATAGATTAGACCATTGGTTTTCCCGTTTGAATGGTTTTACACTAGTAATTTTTGGGCCCTTTATAGCTTACTGTTCGGTGTGAGCCTAGGCTCCGTGTTGAAGACCGTACTTTGACCTATAATGGTTTACATTTATAAATTTTGACTTGGATGGAGAGTTGTCTCATTGGCACTCATACCACATCTTCTTATATCTACTAACTATAAAACTTGAGGACCCTGACATGCACCAACCCGCTTGGGAAGACACTGTATAAATTTTGAGGACCCTGACATGCACCAACCCTCTAGGGAAGACACTGTATAAAACTTGAGGACCCTGACATGCACCAACCCTCTTGGTAAGCACTGTATAATACTTGAGGACCCTGACATGCACCAACCCTCTAGGGAAGACACTGCATAAAACTTGAGGACCCTGACATGCACCAACCTTCTTGGGAAGACACTATAAAACTTGAGGACCCTGACATGCACCAACCCTCTTGGGAAGACACTGTATAAAACTTGAGGACCCTGACATGCACCAACCCTGTAGGGAAGACACTGTATAAAACTTGAGGACCCTGACATGCACCAACCCCAAGGGAAGACACTGTATAAAACTTGAGGACCCTAACATGCACCAACCCTCTAGGGAAGACACTGTTTAAAACTTGAGGACCCTGACATGCACCAACCCTCTTGGGAAGACACTGTATAAAACTTGAGGACCCAGACATGCACCAACCCTCTAGGGAAGACACTGTATAAAACTTGAGGACCCTGACATGCACCAACCTTCTTGGGAAGACACTATAAAACTTGAGGACCCTGACATGCACCAACCCTCTTGGGAAGACACTGTATAAAACTTGAGGACCCTGACATGCACAAACCCTCTAGGGAAGACACTGTATAAAACTTGAGGACCCTGACATGCACCAACCCCTAGGGAAGACACTGTATAAAACTTGAGGACCCTGACATGCACCAACCCTCTAGGGAAGACACTGTATAAAACTTGAGGACCCTGAGTGACATGCACCAACCCCCTTGGGAAGACACTGTATAATACTTGAGGACTCTGACATGCACCAACCCTCTAGGGAAGACACTGTATAAAACTTGAGGACCCTGACATGCACCAACCTTCTTGGGAAGACACTATAAAACTTGAGGACCCTGACATGCACCAACCCTCTTGGGAAGACACTGTATAAAACTTGAGGACCCTGACATGCACCAACCCTCTAGGGAAGACACTGTATAAAACTTGAGGACCCTGACATGCACCAACCCCAAGGGAAGACACTGTATAAAACTTGAGGACCCTAACATGCACCAACCCTCTAGGGAAGACATTGTTTAAAACTTGAGGACCCTGACATGCACCAACCCTCTTGGGAAGACACTGTATAAAACTTGAGGACCCAGACATGCACCAACCCTCTAGGGAAGACACTGTATAAAACTTGAGGACCCTGACATGCACCAACCTTCTTGGGAAGACACTATAAAACTTGAGGACCCTGACATGCACCAACCCTCTTGGGAAGACACTGTTTAAAACTTGAGGACCCTGACATGCACCAACCCTCTAGGGAAGACACTGTATAAAACTTGAGGACCCTGACATGCACCAACCCCTAGGGAAGACACTGTATAAAACTTAAGGACCCTGACATGCACCAACCCTCTAGGGAAGACACTGTTTAAAACTTGAGGACCCTGAGTGACATGCACCAACCCCCTTGGGAAGACACTGTATAAAACTTGAGGACCCTGACATGCACCAACCCTCTTGGGAAGACACTTTAAAACTTAAGGACCCTGACATGCACCAACCCTCTTGGTAAGCACTGTATAAAACTTGAGGACCCTGACATGCACCAACCCTCTATGGAAGACACTTTATAAAACTTGAGGACCCTGACATGCACCAACCCTCTTGGGAAGACACTGTATAAAACTTGAGGACCCTGACATGCACCAACCCTGTAGGGAAGACACTGTATAAAACTTGAGGACCCTGACATGCACCAACCCCAAGGGAAGACACTGTATAAAACTTGAGGACCCTAACATGCACCAACCCTCTAGGGAAGACACTGTTTAAAACTTGAGGACCCTGACATGCACCAACCCTCTTGGGAAGACACTGTATAAAACTTGAGGACCCAGACATGCACCAACCCTCTAGGGAAGACACTGTATAAAACTTGAGGACCCTGACATGCACCAACCTTCTTGGGAAGACACTATAAAACTTGAGGACCCTGACATGCACCAACCCTCTTGGGAAGACACTGTATAAAACTTGAGGACCCTGACATGCACCAACCCTCTAGGGAAGACACTGTATAAAACTTGAGGACCCTGACATGCACCAACCC
Source organism: Mytilus coruscus (assembly GCA_017311375.1). NCBI lineage: Eukaryota > Metazoa > Mollusca > Bivalvia > Mytilida > Mytilidae > Mytilus > Mytilus coruscus. The sequence goes on from CM029598.1 coordinate 91,707,047, forward strand.
CTAGGGAAGACACTGTATAAAACTTGAGGACCCTGACATGCACCAAACCTCTAGGGAAGACACTGTTTAAAACTTGAGGACCCTGAGTGACATGCACCAACCCCCTTGGGAAGACACTGTATAATACTTGAGGACCCTGACATGCACCAACCCTCTAGGGAAGACACTGTATAAAACTTGAGGACCCTGACATGCACCAACCTTCTTGGGAAGACACTATAAAACTTGAGGACCCTGACATGCACCAACCCTCTTGGGAAGACACTGTATAAAACTTGAGGACCCTGACATGCACCAACCCTGTAGGAAGACACTGTATAAAACTTGAGGACCCTGACATGCACCAACCCCAAGGGAAGACACTGTATAAAACTTGAGGACCCTAACATGCACCAACCCTCTAGGGAAGGCATTGTTTAAAACTTGAGGACCCTGACATGCACCAACCCTCTTGGGAAGACACTGTATAAAACTTGAGGACCCAGACATGCACCAACCCTCTAGGGAAGACACTGTATAAAACTTGAGGACCCTGACATGCACCAACCTTCTTGGGAAGACACTATAAAACTTGAGGACCCTGACATGCACCAACCCTCTTGGGAAGACACTGTATAAAACTTGAGGACCCTGACATGCACCAACCCTCTAGGGAAGACACTGTATAAAACTTGAGGACCCTGACATGCACCAACCCTAGGGAAGACACTGTATAAAACTTGAGGACCCTGACATGCACCAACCCTCTAGGGAAGACACTGTTTAAAACTTGAGGACCCTGAGTGACATGCACCAACCCCCTTGGGAAGACACTGTATAAAACTTGAGGACCCTGACATGCACCAACCCTCTTGGGAAGACACTTTAAAACTTAAGGACCCTGACATGCACCAACCCTCTTGGTAAGCACTGTATAAAACTTGAGGACCCTGACATGCACCAACCCTCTATGGAAGACACTTTATAAAACTGAGGACCCTGACATGCACCAACCCTCTTAGGAAGACACTGTATACAACTTGAGGACCCTGACATGCACCAACTGTCTATGGAAGACACTTTATAAAATGCGAGGACCCTGACATGCACCAATCCTCTATGGAAGACACTGTATAAAACATGAGGACCCTGACATGCACCAAACCTCTTGGTAAGCACTGTGTTAAACTTGAGGACCCTGACATGCACCAACCCTCTTGGTAAGACACTGAATAAAACTCACTTTCTTCTTCATCTTGGTGGTGATCTTGCAGACCTAACAGTATGCTCAGTGCTATATGTGCAGCATTGGTTTTAGCCTCTTTCTTAGTTTTTCCGACCCCCTGTGGGAATTTTTTCCCGTCCACATCACATTGGCTAGCAAATGATACACTAAGTGTTGGTACAGTGACTGCAACTTCTCTTACTTCTAACTTCCTCCGTTGTAAGGCACAAAATTCATTCAAAGCACTCACTGGATGTTTTGCACCACTCTTGAAATCTCTAACCAATTCTGGTGGAATCTATTAAAGATAGCAAAAGATGTACAGATAGGCAAGACAAAAACAAATGAATTTTATTCACTTTAATTGTGCTGTCTGAAAGTGTATAGATGTAGTTGTTTATTTGTTTGTTTGTGTTAACGCCACTTTCAGCTATATTTATTTACTTGGCTGAGGTTATTTCTTAATGGTGGAAAAGGTCAGAGGATCAAGAGAACAGCAGATCTCTAGAAAGAGAACTTAGTTATAATCCTTGTCAATTACGTTTTATAAAACCAAAGACTAGTCATGCTAGTTGAACACACCTTGCCACCAGCAAGATATATGACCTCACTATGTCAGAGTTGACAGGCTAGTGTGAACTACTTAAGACTACTCAGCCACCCAGGTCCCTGGTTTGAAAGTAAATAGTCAATGTACTTACATCTTTAGGTATCTGACTGTTAGGTACAACATCTTCCTGTGGTACATCAGCTGGTCTTTGATTTAGACCTGGTATGTATCTCTGCGCAGTCTGTGAAGCTTTAAACATTCTTTTATCTAAAACAAAAAATATTCAGTTAAAACATGGAATATTAAAATATTAAATCATAATGATAAAAAAAAAAAGATAAACTAAATACCATACTCAGAAAAATTAAATTAAAAATCTGAATAATGTATCCTACATTGCATATAAATTGTCTGGGCCCGATTGCTGCTGATAAGTGATAAAAAGTTGTGTTAACCACTAACTAGAGCATTGTAGAGGCTCACCTAGGTCTATATGCATCTTCAACAATGGACTTTCCAACATTGTGGACTAGAAATAAATTCATGAAAATATATCTTTTTTGTTGATCTTGTATTGCTAATTATTTTTTCTGTTTACAGTTTCTCTTTATTATCTTTAGTTTTTGCCCATAAAACAAAATGGTCAATCACTCCTATAAAAAGTCTATACAAATGATTTTGGAAAATTTTATCATATTCGTCGATTTTGTCGTGTTAATCATTTTTGCTATTCAAAATGTCTAAAAGGCAAAAACACTGAATGGGTAAAATTTGTAATTTCAGTAAAATTTGTCATAAAAGAGCAATAACTTTGTTAAAGATTCAGTTGACAATTTCAGGGATTAGACTTACTTGTAGATGTTGTCTTGCTGATATTTTGCTTAATCATGTTAATTAAGTTTCCATATATCTATTACAGTTTTTGAGATATGAGGTGAAACACAAAAATTCGATAAAAATCACTATTTAAGGGCAATAACTCTAATAAGGTAAAAGGAGTCATCAGAGGATTTCGGCCATGTTGACTTATTTGTAGATCTTGTCTTGATGATTATTGTTATATCAAGTGTTTATTTATTTATTATAGTTTTTAAGTTAATAGGCAAAAACACTAAAATTGAGTAAAGATCATCATTAAAGAGCAATTACTTCTACTTCTACTTTGTACAATGTTGTAGTGACCGCCTTCAATACGTTGAAGTTCGTGTCACTTGTACTACGCATGGCTAAGTGGAATTAATAATCAATTTTATAATTATTAACAAAATTGATTCTAACATTTTTACATAATGAACATTTTTATTTTATTTATTTTTTTATATTAATATAAAACTATCATGACTATTTACACATGATAAATTTACTGACTGTAGGTGTAGGTTGAGACAGCTGCTTTGAACGAATCTACAGAGTCGCTCATCACAATGCTCAGAGGAAGACTGTTACAGTTTTTAATAGTTTGTGAAAAAAATGATTATGGGTATTTGTGTTCTGCAGGATGATATTTGGTATGAGAGTGTGTGCATGTTCCGGGACTGTCTGAGCGGTTGTATTAGTCTGTCTGTTTTTGTGATTGCAATGAGATGATATGTAATTCTATAAAACATGACTCGGTGTGCATCTGTTCTTCTGTGTGCAAGGCCTCTCCATTTTAAGTGACTTATCATGTCACCAACACTTGAGGTGTTTCTGTGTTGGTTAGTGACAAATCTAGCAGTCCTTCTATCATGTCTATGCACTTTTTCTAGTTCAAAAGACAGCCTATAACATGTATAAGTTGTGTTTTGAAAAGAGGCAACAAAGAACATGAAGGAAAATACTAATATACAGAAATAAACTGCTTCGCCAAGCGCAGCTGGATACGACCACAGAGGTCCAATCCTGAACAGTTGGGGCAAAAATGGACACGATATTCAAGCTTGATACAGGTCTGAATTTGGATTGTAATTAAATATTTGACACATTATAGGTTTCTGACACAGAATAAATGTAGTCAAAGAACTTGAAATTGGTTGTATGATTTGAATTTATATTCAATTGAAGATTTCTTGCTGTTGTGCAATACACTGTGCTGTTGCACAATACTTAGTAAATCTGTTTTCAGACTATATACAAAGAATTAGCAAAATAAATTGTGACCCCAATTTTTTCTTTGGAAAATTGACAATTTCTTAAATCTTGAGGGAAAAAAAATTGAACCCCAAAACATTTTGTTTACCCCTCCAACAAAAATAATATTTGAAGAGAATTTTCTTTTGAGGAAAAAAAATTGCCCTCCCAAAAAAAATTTTTTTTTACCCCCCCTTCCAAAAAAAATACTTTGAAATTTTTCTTTTTGTAAAATGTAGTACAAATTAAGAAACATCCATACACTTAGACACAAGTTATTGTCTGAAAACTAGAAAAATACTTGTTTTAGACCCTTTTTGGCCCCTAATTCCTGAACGGATTGGGCAATTACCCCCAAAATGAATCCCAACCTTCTACTTGTATTATTGAACCTTGTGGTACAATTTCAGAGCAATCAAAATACTTATACACAAGTTATTGTCCTGAAACTAGAAAAATGCTTAATTGTTTATAGTAATATCTAAAATAAAATTCCTTCATCAGCATTTAATAGTAACTTCTAAAATAAATTGACAGCTAGGACTTTGCAACCATAAAACCCATTTAAATACATCATAAAAGTATTAAAATAGAAAATGACATCATAATCATGGCTAAAATCAAAAAATCTCCATCAGCAACATTTAATAGTAATATTTAAAAATAAAATTCCTTCATCAGCATTTAATAGTAACTTCTAAAAATAATTGACAGCTAGGACTTTGCAACCAAAAAAAACATTAAAAATACATCATAAAAGTATTAAAAAGAAAATGACATCATAATCATGGCTAAAATTAAAAATCTTCATCAGCAACATTTTATAGTAATATCTAAAAATAAAATTCCTTCATCAGCATTTAAGAGTAACTTCTAAAAATAAATTGACAGCTGATCACCTCAAGAGAATACAACATTTCTTTATAACAAAACAATTGTAAGGGAGGTAACTCTAATGCAAAAAAAAAAAACCCAAACAAAGAATAACCAATTCTGAGTATAAAAATGTATTACTACTGAACCCTTTGATATACACTATTATAATATTATATGTATTCAAATCACAGTATTTGATATTTCTAGAAACAGCTAAAAAATGTAAATCATACTAGAACTAGCAAACAAATTAGCAAAAAGTACCAACATAAAGAAACAAAGCTAAAGTAATTGTCCATTAACCAGGAAACCCTTGTTTTTCCACCTTTTTTGCCCCTAATTCCTAAACAGATTGAGCCATAACCCCCATTTTATTTACTTGTATAGGTAAAAAAAAATTGGCTTAGTTATGTCCGTTAGACATTCAGATTTTTTACTTATATAAGTGAAAAGTCATCCTATCTTCTTTTCTTGAATTCTTAGGACTTCTTTGCTCTAATAGAATTTTAAATTGTCTGTCCTTTGCAAATGTCTTAACTAATCATTTGAGTGTAATTTCATGGACAATGAAAATCTCATTTGTCTGTTATCTTCAGAACACTGCTCATTTACAAGCCCCAAGGAGCAATTTTGAAGGCCTTGCTCAAATACTTAAGATCTTTGTGCAATCAATTTCTTTGTTGAATTAATGAGATGAAACATTGAACTCTAATAAAAATTATGAGCTAACCTGGGAAAAATCATTAAAGGCATGTTTTACATCTCAAAACTTGAGAATTTTGTGGGATTGTAAAAAATTTACTTATACAAGTGAATTTTTGAGAAAATTAAGGGGAGATTATTCAAACATTATAATTAACTTATATCAGTCAGGGATATAACTCTATAGGGTTATTACAGAAAATATCTTACATGTGTTATTACAGATATTTTTGTGAGTTGTCTACTCTTTAATCCTTAATTTTTTAAATCTGTAATAACATATGTTTGTTATTTGTAAAATAAATCATCAACATTTTAATTTTAGTGGACTCTAGGAACTCTTGAAACTTTCTTGAAACTAAATGCATAGCCTTGATAACTAATTTTTGAATTAAATTAATACATTTATCATTAACCATGGTAAATCAATGAGAAGAGGCTTTTAAGTAATAACAAGGCTTAGTATTAAACGCATGTAACTTATTATATGAGGCACTTGGGAATTACTGGGAAGCTTGCGCAGAACCTCATTACATGCTCTGATCATTATTTCTAACAATGAATTAAAATATATTGTAATTAAACATGATGTATGTCTGAGCAAATGCTTTGGAGTGATAAAGAGAAGCTGTAATAACACCCTTTAGTTATTACAGGCATATTTTTCTGTAATAACATAGGTGTACTATGCATGATTGGCAAAATATGAACTGCTATATCTTTCTATAGTTATAGATATAAGAAGATGTGGCATGAGTGCCAATGAGACAACTCTCCATCCAAGTCAAAATTTATAAATGTAAACCATTATAGGTCAAAGCACGGTCTTCAACACGGAGCCTAGGCTCACACCGAACAGTAAGCTATAAAGGGCCCCAAAATTACTAGTGTAAAACCATTCAAACGGAAAACCAACGGTCTAATCTATATAAAAAGCGAGAAACGAGAAACACTTATGAACCACATCAACAAACGACAACTACTGAACATCAGATTCCTGACTTAGGACAGGTGCAAACAAATGTATACATAAAGACAATAGTAATATCAAAAACTTGTATACATTTTAACAAAACTAATGATGTATATATATTGTCCCTTTGAAACATGTAACATACATATGTTATCACAGGTCTTTGATTTTTCAGTCCACAATAACAAATGTATGTTATTTTTCTCCAATAACCCTATAGAGTTATATCCTTGAATTGACTGTATATAAGTATATTTTTTACTTCTTCAAGTAAATAAAGATTACTTGTACAATTAGTACCCCTGACTGTTTATGAATATGCAATTACAAATAGTATCCCTTATGTAAACAGTACATGCACATGGCTATTTGTACATGATTGGTATCTATGTGTTTGTCTAATGTCCAGTGGCAAATTTTTCATGACTATTCAATACAACTTTATTCTGACAGCACATGTACATTTCATCCGTTTTTAGCGAAGTTTCAACCTCAATAAAGTCTTCTTTTTTTATATAGAATTAATTATCACCGATTGAACAATTTTACTATCGATGTTACAAACAAGCTTTTAAACTCACCAATTTTTGAGTATATTTAATATCAATTAACAATTCGACAGCTCTCAGTATTGAAAGTTTTTTATCTTTAAGTTTGTGTACAGTGTAGATGAATTGAAATAATAATGCTTGGAAATAATAGTCCCTCTTTATGGTAAAGACACTTTTTTTTTTCAGTTTGGACAGTTTCCGAGACTAAATCATGTGAACATTATTCTCTACAATGAGAGACTGCACTGCTGCTGACTGATCTTTACATTTCCTTTTTAGTAGAATTTGATCCCATATAGAACATACCTTGTATTAGTTACCAAAACTTGCAAGGTTCTCGATTGCTTTATCATTATACATGTATATGCATATTGTCATGGTATTACTTTAAATACCAGATGTGTGATATGGTATTATCTGTTTCTGTGATATACTTATAAGAAAGAGTAGTGCAAATACTACGTCAACAACGATTCTATGAAGAAGAATTTTGTATTACGGCAGTAATTTACCTTTGTTGACTATTGGGGCGTCTGACTAATGTGGTGTCGGACCAGTTGGGTGTCAGACTAATGGGGTGTCGGAATATCGGGGCGACCCCTCAACATGTTGAAGAATGTGGCCATGTCATCAGAAAATTTTGGCTATGTTGCCTTATTTGTAGATTTTTGTCCTGCTTATCATTTATGCTTAATTCAAACTTGTTCTATCTATAAATTACAGTTTTTAAGGTATAAGGTAAAAACATAAAATTGGTGAAAACCCTCATTAAAGGACAATAACTCCAATAAGAGTTGTCTCTTATCTGGACTAGCCAGCCAGAAACAGATGGCTGTAAACCCAATGATTCTTTAATATAAAATGTAAAATCTGTGTACGTTTAAATCAGCAAAATGCTACAGACTCAGAATCCCAAAGTCGATTTATGGTTTTTCTTCCTGTTTTAGATCGAGCACGAATAATTCCAAAAAAAAGAATTCTGATTTCACCTCAGTGATAGTTTTGACAGTTTTATTTGTAGGATTCGCTTTCAATTAAGAAGTCTGACCATTCACCTGAAAATGACTACTATATACAATATTTTAAAACGGGAAAATCTTTGTATTCCTGCTATTTTCAGTTTGAAAGGACCTGCCAAATTCTAACTTCCTGTTTTGGTCGTAGCGCCACCTACAATTTCAGGACAGTAACTCTAAATTGCCACTTGAAAAATAAATGATGCTGCATAACCTCTGAAAATGACGACAGCTGAGGCAAAGCGTTTGAAAGAAGATAAATTACGAGCAAAAAACTGGAAAAGATGGGGTCCATACCTATCAGAGCGTCAGTGGGGCACTGTCAGGGAGGATTACTCTGCTGATGGAGATTGGTACTATTGGCCATGTTGGCTTTTGGCAGTATTGCACATTACTCTAGATTCCAGCTTAGGTTCCTGCTAAAGATAAGAGATAATCCCTTTAACAGGCGGGGCCTCTCACAAGACCATGTGAAATTACATAGTTTATGGGGGATTTCTTGCAGAACATACCTATTGTATGAAACTAATAGTATGAAATATTTGCCACTTGACCTGAAATTATTATGTATGAAACATTTGCCACTGGACATTAATAAAAGACAATCAATCATATATAAACTGAATACTGCAAAACAGGTGTCTAAAGAAGTTATATTGTCATATTTAAGGTTTCTGTCTTTTCACCACTGAACAACCCAAAAAGACCACTGTAACCCTTGTGCATGTTGTGGAAAGCATTCATTTTATATAATTAATCAATAAAAAGTAAAATAACAAAAACACTGAACTCCAAGGGAAATTCAATATGGAAAGTCCTTTATAAAATGGTGAAATCAAAAGCTCAAACACATCTAACGAATGGAAAACATATGTCATATTCCTGACTTGGTACAGGCATTTCCTTATGTAGAAAATGGTGGATTAAACCTGGTTTTATAGCTAGCTAAACCTCTCACTTGTAATATATTCAACTGCATATAATTTAATTCTGTTATAATTTTTTTTAATGTTTTCATGTGCATTATTTTGAAGTTAAAGTTGGGTCCAATCAAATTAAAACTAAAAGTGGATTCAGCAATATGTTTATCAGACTTATATATACTTCATTGTATATTATCCTACTGTCTTTTCTTTTCAATTTAAAAAAAAAATATTCAGAGAAAAGTGCCTCTGTCCTAAGTGTGCATGTATCCCTTACTCATACAGGGACCAGATTGTCTGTTTAGAAGCTCAATAAACATGATAAATGACTAAATATGTTTCATGACATAGGTGTATTGTCACTGATATTAACATCTTTATATGTTTTATTTGTAGTTGGAATTATTTTCCACATGAAGAGGCCAGATCCAGGGCCTATCGATGGGGTGAGGATGGACTAATGGGTATTTGTGATAGAGAAGGAAGATTATGTTTATCTTTGGCGCTGTGGAACACCAAAGATGCAATTCTTAAAGAGAGACTGTTTGGATTGACAAGTCAGCAGGTACTTTTTTCAAAAACTTCAACACACAAGTGATTTTTCAAACCATAATGAATATACTGAAATGTGAATCTTTTCATGAAAATTTTAACCTGGTTAATAACATTTTCCAAATCTCAACTTGAGCCACAGCTGGTTGGCTTTGATTTCTATTTTGTCACTTCAAGATTAACACATCATAGGCTTACTGTTCAAATTTGAATCCAATTATTGCATAATATGAATTATGTTTCTTGATCGATTGTTAGGTTATTACATAGAAAGTATAAGTGATTTTGATGACATGATTGACATTTGGCGCACACAAATGACACAATAGATGTGGCACTTACATTTGTATCTACATAAGGCATCATATTTAATATTCCCATTCCGAATTTATTCATCTATTACAACCAAATCTAGAAAATTAAACAAGTATAAGTTAATTTTCTTTCCTAGAAAGGATACTTAGTTCTGTGAAATAGCACAATAGTTAAAAACCAATCAATTAGCCAATCAATCAATCAATTTCCAGATGAAAAACTATTCCAGATTCAAATAATTCCTTGTTTTAATTAGATCTCACATTTTACCAGTAATCAGTGATTCACAATAATAAGTGTACATTCGAATTATGAATACTGTTAATTCATTTTATTTTTATGTGGCTTGAATAATTTGCTATATTGTAGAAACCTCATTTGTGGTTTCATCCGGTTTCATCATTTACTCCTTTTAAATGCTATTAAACTATGGGAGTATGGCAAAATGTTAGGATCAAAAATTTGAAATTTGTCAAGTATTTAAATCGGAGGTTTCCCCTACCTACAAAATCCACAAAATTTAATATCCCATGATATATCTTTAATATACACAATCTATCACTATGATAAAATGAAGTCTTAATGTTGATTCCTCAATATTCATGGGATAAAATTTCAAGATAACTCTTATACATGATACAGTTTATTGTTACTGGGGTAACTATGGTGACATTTTAATGTTTACAGGGAAACCATGGTGAAGATGTAAAAGAGCTGTATTATTATTTAGACAATACTCCAACCCATACTTACATGAAGTCTCTGTACAAGTATCCTCAGGGGGAATTCCCATACCAACAGCTGGTGGAGGAGAATGGTAGGAGAGGAGTACATCAACAGGAATATGAATTAATGGATACTGGTATGTTTATCTCCATACCCCTCCCCAGCCCTTCTCATTTCTAAATGTGTATTGGCCCTTCAAAGAAGGAAGTAAGTATGTATATTGTTGTGTATCTGTTTGTTCATCTTTACAGGTCTAATGTTGACTCAAGTTGGTTCATCTTTACAGGTCTAATGTTGACTCAAGTTGGTTCATCTTTACAGGTCTAATGTTTACTCAAGTTTGTTCATCTTTACAGGTCTAATGTTGACTCAAGTTGGTTCATCTTTACAGGTCTAATGTTGACTCAAGTTGGTTCATCTTTACAGGTCTAATGTTGACTCAAGTTTGTTCATCTTTACAGGTCTAATGTTGACTCAAGTTTGTTCATCTTTACAGGTCTAATGTTTACTCAAGTTGGTTCATCTTTACAGGTCTAATGTTTACTCAAGTTTTGTTTACTCAAGTTTGTTCATCTTTACAGGTCTAATGTTGACTCAAGTTTGTTCATCTTTACAGGTCTAATGTTTACTCAAGTTGATTTTGATATATATATCCTAAATTATTACACAGTTGTTTGTTTCAATGAAAACTAGTGACCTATTGAAATTGATGATTTTGAGCTAAGACATTGCTTGAGGTAAAAATAAAATTTTCAGCAACTGTTACTGTTAACCTATATGTTAACTTATATTAACTTTATCTGCTAATTAATCCAAGATTTCTATTTATCATGTTTATAGATACTGTAAATTTCAGAATATATTTTTATGGTCTTACTTTTGCAAAATATTGTATTAATTAGAGCTAGCATCTTTAATTCTTTGCATTGTTTGAATGCAACTGTTCAACAAATCACATTTAAGAATTTTACTTTTCAGTACAGCAGTACATTGTAATAAGTGTTTATGATAATTTCTGAATTTGTAGAAGTGATACACAACCTTTGTTATATAAGCTATTCTGTATGTTATTATAAACCATACACTTTTATAATCTGTTAAAATTGATAAAACATTATTCAGCCCAAACTACTGTAAATTCAGAAATTATTGCGTGCATTTATTATTGTGATTTTTCAAAATGGACAAGAATGGGAGTATAATTACTGCGATTTCAGAAAAATCTACATACAGATCTATGTTTTAGTTATCAAAATGCGAGTTCTTATTATTGCAATACTCACCTAGTCGCATTATTTGCATTAATAAAAACCTCGCAATAATTTCTGAATTTACAGTATAGAGGATGAAGATAGTATAGCATTATAACTTCTGTATATAGTTTTGATTAGATTGACAGCAGGCAGTGATGTTATCCAATATAATTGTAGGTATATTTGATAATAACCGGTATTTTGATGTAACAGCAGAATTCTGTAAAGCCAGTCCAAATGATCTCCTAGGGAAATATACCGTGGTCAACAGGGGACCAGATCCAGCTATAATACATGTTCTCCCTCAGATATGGTTTAGAAATGTTTGGTCCTGGGGAGAGGCAAGCTATGTAAGTTATTGTTACTGTTTCAGAAATGTGTGGTCCTAGGAGAGGCAAGCTATGTGAGTTATTGTTACTGTTTCAGAAATGTTTGGTCCTAGGGAGAGGCAAGCTATGTAAGTTATTGTTACTGTTTCAGAAATGTTTGGTCCTAGGGAGAGGCAAGCTATGTAAGTTATTGTTACTGTTTCAGAAATGTTTGGTCCTAGGGAGAGGCAAGCTATGTAAGTTATTGTTACTGTTTCAGAAATGTTTTGGAAATGATGTAGAGGAACAAGTTTTGTAAGGAAACTATTGTTACTGCTTCAGGAGTGATTGGTTCTTGGGAGGGAAAAGCTGTGAATGGATAATATTGTTAGTTGATAAGAAAGGTCCGATCCTGTGGAGGACCAAGCTGTTTAAGGATATAATTGTACAGGAATGTTTGATCCTAAGGAGGGACAAGTTGTGTAAATTATAAGAATTAAATCGTAGAAAGGTATTTAAAGAACAATTTATCTTGAGTTAACATTACTCCCATCTAAAACATTTTAAAACAAAACAAAAATCACAATAGCACTTTTCAAGAATTATCTTATCAATATGCTACATCATTCTTAAGTCAAAACCATTTCAGATTTTGGCTGATGATCATCATGATCTGCTATTGTTATTATTTTAATCTTGAATTATGGAATAGGAAATTATACTGATGTGTTAAATAAATAGTGTTAAGCATCAACAATCAATCACTATTTGTACTTACAGTGTTGTCCTGAGAAGAAGCCATATCTGAAACAAGTAGGACATAACAAAGTTCTATGTTATCATCCAACTCTAGGTATGTAAATACTATACAGTTAAATCATTCAACTCTAGGTATGTAAATACTATACAGTTAAATCATCCAACTCTAGGTATGTAAATACTATACAGTTAAATCATCCAACTCTAGGTATGTAAATACTATACAGTTAAATCATCCAACTCTAGGTATGTAAATACTATACAGTTAAATCATCCAACTCTAGGTATGTAAATACTATACAGTTAAATCATCCAACTCTAGGTATGTAAATACTATACAGTTCAACCATCCAACTCTAGGTATGTAAATACTATACAGTTCAACCATCCAACTCTAGGTATGTAAATACTATACAGTTAAATCATCCAACTCTAGGTATGTAAATACTATACAGTTCAATCATCCAACTCTAGCTATGTAAATACTACAGTTAAATCATCCAACTCTAGGTATGTAAATACTATACAGTTAAATCATCCAACTCTAGCTATGTAAATACTACAGTTAAATCATCCAACTCTAGGTATGTAAATACTATACAGTTAAATCATCCAACTCTAGGTATGTAAATACTACAGTTAAATCATCCAACTCTAGGTATGTAAATACTATACAGTTCAATCATCCAACTCTAGGTATGTAAATACTATACAGTTAAATCATCCAACTCTAGGTATGTAAATACTATACAGTTAAATCATCCAACTCTAGGTATGTAAATAATATACAGTTAAATCATCCAACTCTAGGTATGTAAATACTATACAGTTAAATCATCCAACTCTAGGTATGTAAATACTATACAGTTAAATCATCCAACTCTAGCTATGTAAATACTATACTGTTAAATCATCCAACTCTAGGTATGTAAATACGATACAGTTAAATCATCCAACTCTAGGTATGTAAATACTATACAGTTAAATCATCCAACTCTAGGTATGTAAATACTATACAGTTAAATCATCCAACTCTAGGTATGTAAATACTATACAGTTAAATCATTCAACTCTAGGTATGTAAATACTATACAGTTAAATCATCCAACTCTAGCTATGTAAATACTACAGTTAAATCATCCAACTCTAGGTATGTAAATACTATACAGTTAAATCATCCAACTCTAGGTATGTAAATACTATACAGTTAAATCATCCAACTCTAGGTATGTAAATACTATACAGTTCAATCATCCAACTCTAGGTATGTAAATAATACAGTTAAATCATCCAACTCTAGGTATGTAAATACTATACAGTTAAATCATCCAACTCTAGGTATGTAAATACTATACAGTTAAATCATCCAACTCTAGGTATGTAAATACTATACAGTTAAATCATTCAACTCTAGGTATGTAAATACTACAGTTAAATCATCCAACTCTAGGTATGTAAATACTATACAGTTCAATCATCCAACTCTAGGTATGTAAATACTATACAGTTAAATCATCCAACTCTAGGTATGTAAATACTATACAGTTAAATCATCCAACTCTAGGTATGTAAATACTATACAGTTAAATCATCCAACTCTAGGTATGTAAATACTATACAGTTAAATCATCCAACTCTAGGTATGTAAATACTATACAGTTAAATCATCCAACTCTAGGTATGTAAATACTATACAGTTAAATCATCCAACTCTAGGTATGTAAATACTACAGTTAAATCATCCAACTCTAGGTATGTAAATACTATACAGTTCAATCATCCAACTCTAGGTATGTAAATACTACAGTTAAATCATCCAACTCTAGGTATGTAAATACTATACAGTTAAATCATCCAACTCTAGGTATGTAAATACTATACAGTTAAATCATCCAACTCTAGGTATGTAAATACTATACAGTTAAATCATTCAACTCTAGGTATGTAAATACTACAGTTAAATCATCCAACTCTAGGTATGTAAATACTATACAGTTCAATCATCCAACTCTAGGTATGTAAATACTATACAGTTAAATCATCCAACTCTAGGTATGTAAATACTATACAGTTAAATCATCCAACTCTAGGTATGTAAATACTATACAGTTAAATCATCCAACTCTAGGTATGTAAATACTATACAGTTAAATCATCCAACTCTAGGTATGTAAATACTATACAGTTAAATCATCCAACTCTAGGTATGTAAATACTATACAGTTAAATCACCCAACTCTAGCTATGTAAATACTATACAGTTAAATTATGAGCTTGAGGTGTAATACCGTCAAATCATACTAGTACTTCATATCCAGTTTCATACAAAATAGGGTTGAAAAAAATATTCCCTTGAATTTGACAGTTGTAGGAAATTAACCCTGCATTTCAATGCAGAAAAAAATTTATGAGACATAAACATGTATCTTGGATGTTTCAAAGCACCATTCTTTTTTTATTTGGTGTTTCTATACAATATTTTGGAAACTTGAGGTGACATGGTTACTAAAGCTTGTCAACAGGAAAAAAGGGATGAAAATTCAATTGGTTTACTTCCTGTGATGGTTGTTATCTCATATGCAATGAAATAGTATGTGACATTTTCACTGTAGTACTGGACAGGATAAAATTTTTACTCATGCCAAGTACCTCTTTATTTGAAACAAAGCTAAATTCCGCACAATTTTTTGAAAATGCCAATTTAACAAAGACTAAAAGGGGAAAAAAAACAATGGTGACTGGTATTATTCCTTGACATACTGTTTACAAACTTGTCTATTGTTGAAGACTGTTTGACAGATGACTATTGGGCATTGATAGATAGGTAGGTAGATTCTTCATTGAAGGGAGATAACTAAAGGTAATCCAATAACGAAGGGAGATAACTAAAGGTAATTTAAGAATGAAGGGAGATAACTAAAGGTAATCCAAGTATGAAGGAGAGATAGAGGCAGTTATAAGAACTTTGATATATCTAACTAGAGATGTATCACAGGAATATCTTTCTAAGAAACCAAATTAATCAAAAAATGATTGTTTTTTAAAGGAGAAATTTAAACTTCCCATTAAATGAGCTCCACAGAGAACAATAGGTGGCCCGATAACACAGTTATTTCGTAGTGCATTTCTTTTAGACAATAAATTCAAATAAAAAAAATCGCACCTGCTCTATCTCAAAAAGATTTTGACAGTGTAGTGTACTACTATTGGGACAAATAATATCAAAATTATAGAAAAGTCTACCAGCTCTAACTCAAAATATTGACAATTCTATGTTTAGGGGGTCTAAAATTCAGTTTGACAGCTTCAGACATACTAGTTTTTGACCTTTTAACTGGACCAAATCACTACTTAACATAAAGATTCAGCACCCAAATTTTTTAACATGTAATTTCATCCACTTACTTAATATTTCATGCATACAATGTAAAGAAATAAATTTGGAAAGTGTATGACAAAAATTTGCAAGTTATACACTATCCACACTAGGGACTATATTTGTAGACAACGAAAATCAAAGGATGATATAAACTGTGTCCTCGGACCAGGTATTGTATTTATTCGATGGGACAGTTAAATTTGTAAACATTTCACAATAATATAGCCAAAAATCACATGTCTTCTGAACTTTTATTCTGAAATTAACAAAGTAATTTACAATTTCTGGATTATGAAACGTTTTAAACATATAGATGTCAGTACATACACCAAACATTAAACATTAAACATATAGATGTCAGTACATACACCAAACATGAAATAATGCTGGATGTTATTAATCCTTATTTAAAGTTCAAGGAATATTTTTCTAAAGAAATATAGGTTTGTCTGATCTTCAGCAGTTCAATATAAATAAAACTTATTTATAGAATTTGTGGGGAAAATATTAAAAACATTTTTTTGTGTATAAAATATACATATTTTAAAGGTATATGTCAATCATCATGATCATGTCAGCAACATCTTAGTTCTGTAAATGATATGAATTTGTTCTTTGTATACCCCTGCGCCAAAGGAGGGGTAAACTTGTGTTCATGGGTCCATATCGCAGCTAATCTGCAGGGGCGGATCCAGGATTTTAAGTTAGGGGGGGCGCAAACTTAAATTTTTTGAGGTAAAATTATCGAAATATTCTTTATTAAGCTGAGGACAACCCATGCTTTGCAAATTTTTTTTAGGGGGGCGCATGCCCGCCACGCCCCCGCCTGAATCCGCCCCTGATCTGTCTGCTTGTTCCATAAAAGTTTGGTCACATATTTCTCAGCAACTATAAATCAGAGCTTCCTGAAATTTGATATCAAGCTTCATGTGAGCATGCTCGAATGTTTGGCGCTTTTAGGATTAAACTTCCTGTTTACTGAATATTTGTAAATTCATACACCAAATAGCCATGTATGAAATTTTCAGTGCAATTTTTTCAGGAACTACAAATCAAGGCTTTCTGAAATTTGGAATCAAGCTTAATATGAGGATGTTATACAGTGTGATGCATTTTATTATCTATCACTTATAAACTTTTTGTTTACAAATATTTATAGTTAGTGTAGCATAAATGTACCATAGCTCATAGCTCAACTTGTTTATTTAGGTATATGTCAGTCACGTCAGCGTGTCCTTAGTTCAACTTGTTTATTTAGGTATATGTCAGTCACGTCAGCGTGTCCTTAGTTCAGCTTGTTTATTTAGGTATATGTCAGTCACGTCAGCGTGTCCTTACTTCAGCTTGTTTATTTAGGTATATGTCAGTCACGTCAGCGTGTCCTTAGTTCAGCTTGTTTATTTAGGTATATGTCAGTCACGTCAGCGTGTCCTTAGTTCAGGAGATGATGTCATAGAAGAAGAAGCTGAGCGAACAACATGTAAGTTATATGTAAATAACCAATACAAACTTTAATGACTTTTTTTAACAATCTGTAAAAAGTGTGTTCATTCTCTGAAAGTTTATTATGCATGGTCGCCTTTTTGGGAAATGTCACAAAAGTAAAATCAGAGAAATTCACAAAATTGACATAAAATTATTGAATTTCGACCAATGAATCCACAGTATTTACAAGCATAAACAGTTTCTAATGTGCAATTTCAATTTTTTGAATAAAATGTTTATTGACATATATAATTATGCTGTTTCAGGTCCATTTTACTTTGAAGTTGACGTTGGTCCAGAGAATCACCCAGCACAACTGATATTTACAGAGAATGATACAAATTATGAAAAGCTGTATGGAACAGGGAATCAGTCACCTTATGTAACAGATGCTTTCCATGAATATATAGTAAAGGGTAATTGGATAATACTGGAAATTGATACCATGCTGTTACTTAACATTAAACAAGGTCTTAATGTTCAAAGTATTTTACTTAAAAGTATTGTTAGAAGGTCTTTATATCGAATTCAAGGAAAATGTGTTTTGGAATGAAAGTATATAAAAAATAAAACAACAAAAATACGAAACTCCAAGGAAAATCAAAACGGAAAGTCCCTTAACAATTGGCAAAATCAAAAACTTAAACACATCAAATGAATGGAAAACAACTGTCATATTCCTGGCTTGGTACAGGCATTTCCTTATGTAGAAAATGGTGGATTATAAATGTTTTGATGTTTCATATTTCAAAGGATGTATTATCAGTGAACAGAAAAAAACAAATTATTCATTTTGTGACAAAATTTCTTGCTCCAATGATCTCTTCAAGGTTGGGCCAAAAATAAAATTTAATTGTTTATATTTTCTACCTACCCACCTAAAAAGCAGCCTACCTGGAAAAATTTATGACACAAATCGTTTCAAATTTTTTTTTAAAGATTTTTTCCTGCTCTAACGTTTGTTTTCTTGTCTAAAGCATGTAACTTATGTTGTTGGCCATACAAATTAAAATACCTACCTCCCTCCCTCCCTCCCTCCCTCCCTACCTACCTCCCTAGCTACCTCCTCCCTCCCTACCTCCCTACCCACCTACCTACCTACCTACCTACCTCCCTACCTACCCACCTACCTACCCACCTACCCACCTACCTCCCCACCTCCCCACCTACCTCTCCACCCACCCACCCACCCACCCACCCACCCACCTACCTACCTACCTACCACCCACCCACCCACCTACCCACCCACCCACCCACCCACCCACCCCCACCCACCCACCCACCCACCCACCCACCCACCCACCCACCTACCCACCCACCTACCAACCGACCGACCTACCCACCCACCAACCTACCGACCGACCGACCGACCTACCGACCGACCTACCTGACCTACCTACTGACCTACCTACCTACCTACCTACCGACCTACCTACCTACCTACCAACCTACCCACCTACCCACCTACCTACCGACCCACCCACCCACCCACCCACCTACCCACCTACCCACCTACCTACCCACCTACCCACCTACCTACCCACCTACCCACCCACCCACCTACCTACCTACCTACCTACCTACCTACCTACCTACCTACCTACCTACCTACAAGGCATGAGTAGGCAACATCAGAAAAAGGATTTCTTAAGGTTGGCCTTGCACATTTGTTATTCAGTGAAAGGGCAACAAAAATGGATTAAAGAAATCCTGCCTACCCCAGAATTTTTTACAAGATTGCACCTGGAACCCTTATATATTATTTTAATATTTATTAGAGTACAACACCATTTATATACATTCATCTTATTTTTATAGGTAATGTAAAAGCTGTCAATCCACAGCACATTGGCACCAAGTGTGGAGCACATTACAGTGTATTTCTGAATCCAGGCCAAAAAGCCCAAATAAGGATCCGACTGTATTATGAGAAAGAAGCTCCACCTGAGGCCTTTGGTACAAGAGATTTTGACTTTATATTCCAGCAGAGGAAGTTAGAGGCTGATCTGTTCTATGATGATGTAATTATTTATATTTATACTAAGGGAGTGGATTGTATACTGACATTACCTTTTCCATCCATCCACTTTTCTGTCTATGTGATTGTCTGGGTTATTTTGGGTGTATTTTACATCCTTACTCAGCTTCTGTATTAGTGAATGGTATTATTATTGAATCAGACCTTTATAATGCATAGTTGCCAACCTCTGGCAATGAGAAATCATTACAGGACATGTCAAAATGTGTGTAAAAATGTCTGTTCTGCTTTTATGCTCCAAAAACAGGGACTAAACTAATCTTGTTTTCTCCAGGGGCCAGCTGGGCCCCCAAAATATTTTTTTCAGGGCCCAACCAACTTTTTTACTAATAAAAAACTTAAATGTACTTTTCATAAACTAATAAAGCCTTTTCAGGTTATCCTATATGTAGCTTTTGAGTCTGGTAAAGATTATCTGTGATAACATCTGAGTTATTGCCACCAGAAATATATAATAAGATTTTACAATACTGATTTTAATACATTTCCCACCAAAATTGTCTCCCTTCAATTTGAACTTCCTGTTGACAATATGTCTGTTTGTATGAATCAGTTAAATGCTAAATTTCAAATCCACGCTACTCCCTTATTGTGTTGATCAAAAATAGTATTCAATTCCTTTTTGTAGAAGATTGGATAGTCAACTAGATATTTTGATATTTATTTAGGATACTTTTTGTTTCTTTTTTTTTTCATTGACAATTTTGTAAAAAGCGATGCGTGGACAAGTTATCGTCAAACACGGTCTTGTAATGATTCCTTTGACAACCGGAATGCATCTTTGAAGCAATACAAATTCAATGGTTTATACTAAACTATAATGAAATTCAATAATCGTAGACTCTTAAATGAGAGATAAGAACACGTGTTTAGAGAAGGGATATATGTCAAATCGTCACTTCAGATCAAAAACTTATTTTTCCAACCGGGTTTTGCATATTAAAGTGAACTGACTGGTTTCCAGAAATTCTCTCTTAAATTTTTCCGATTTGATTAGACAACCAGGTTTCTGTTTGGGAACCTTTTTGTTTATATTGTAGAAATGGGATTCTCTGCAAAATATTTTACAGTCGCCAGCTAGGCTATTGGGATGATAAATATATACGCCCAGCCGAAAAAATTGGTCGCCTTGGGCGACTGGGCGACGGTTAAGTTTAGTCGCTGCAAAAATCTTTCTATTAAACATGTTAAATTTATGTACATTTACTAAACACTGTTAAAGTACTCTCCTGTTCTATTCCACGGTTGCCTGTTTGGTTAGTTTTAATAGAATATTATAGCTTGATGCTTACTTGTGACAATTAAATGTTTACATTGATATGACAGCAATTTGTAAGGAAAATTATGTTTTGCAACAAAATTTGAAAAGAATGCCTCAATGCTGATAGTCTTCTCATAATTCTGATATTTGCACCTGATGGGAGTTTTTTTAATATCTAATTTCAATACATTTTGACAAAAGATCTGAGTAAATATAAATATTATATTTGAGTTACAAGAGTGTAAAACATATGACATATTTGACCGGTAGGTCTTTTCACCATCGAACACCACCGAACACCACAGAACACATTAAAATACCATCTAACACACCTAAATATATTGTTTTCATCTTTGTTTATATATTTGACTTACCTTCTGAACGAGTATGAATATGTTTAAAAAATATTGCTGGATCCGGAAGTGTTTTTTTTTTTTAATTTTGATTCTCAACTTTAACATCACTAATGCACATAAAAGTGTGAAAAACATTACAATAGGACTAAATTTTACGTAATTTTTTCGATTTTATTGTTTTATTGTGTGACATTACTGTTTTTCTTAAGGGTTAGTGGTCTTTTTGGGTGTTCGGTGATGTTCGGCGGTGTGCGGTGGTGTTCGTAGGTGAAAAGACCGACCCCTTGTTTGACCCATGTTCACTTTCTTTAATTCATGTTAAGCTCTGATTTCAAAGCATTTATATGGGTACAAAACAACTTCATCCTCCAGATAATGACCTATTTCAAACTCTGAATATTTCCAGAAATAATTAATTTGAAACTTTGTAGAAGAAACCATTACAATCTCGAGTTATGATATCTAAGCAATGTTCAAGTATGCCAAGGAGTTACTTCCCTTTTGAAGATACTTTGAACTTTTATTACACCATCTAAGCATGGAATTTTATCAATAAATCAGGGAAACATTTCAAGGACCTAAAGGTTTAATTATTACACATACCTTTCCATTATCTTTATGCATAAAACTGAAATAAACTGTAATTGAATTGGAGGAATCAACAAAAAGTGACAATAAACCCAAAAGGACAATAAACCCAAAAGGACAATCAAACAGATGTATTTAGTACTTAAATACAGTAAAAAAAGTTTGCATATTTTAACAGGTGATAAAGAATCATCATAAACATGAAAAAAACATCATTCGACAAGCGTATGCTGGTTTACTATGGAGTAAACAGTTCTACTATTACGTGGTGGAGGAATGGCTACGAGGGGATAAAGGTCACCCACCACCACCTTTTTGTCGAAGAGAGGGGAGGAATGCGGAATGGGGTCATCTTTTCAACAGGGATGTCATCTCAATGCCAGATAAATGGGAATACCCATGGGTATGTATCAGAGTACAGGTTTTAATCATATTTGGTTGTCTGCTCAACATAGAGGTTTTGTCAATATAATAAGATAATCCCAATTTATTTCATACATTAGTTTATAATGATGATTTACTAGTGAGTTTGCATTTCATTCTGATTGACCAAGGTTTGTCATAAGGATGAATTCAGGGGCACCGACTTAACTTGTCTCATTTTGATGGATTGCTGTCTCAAAGATGTGTGTTCCACATCTCCTTTTTATTTATTTGCTCACCTGGCCTACAGGTCCAAGTGAGCTTTTCTCATCACTTGGCATCTGGCGTCCGTCTTTGTTTGTTAACTGTTACAAAAATCTTCTCCTCTGAAACTACTGGGCCAAATTTAACCAGTTTTGGCCACGATCATCATTGGGGTATTTAGTTTAAAAAATGTGTCTGATGATCCCCGTGTGCCAACCAAGATGGCTGACATGGCTAAAAATAGAACATAGGGGTAAAGTGCAAGTTTTGTCTATTATTTTGAAAAACTGTTATAAATAGAGAGATAATCTGACAGGAGCAGAAATGTTCACAATGTTGAGCTCTACTAATTGTCCATATACGTCAAAACTGTCAGACGACTTCTTATAGGAGTGATTGCCCTTAAATAAGGATTATTTTAACCTTCTTTTGTGTTTTGAGCAAAAATTAAAGAAGATAGAGAGAAACTAAACAGACTAAATGATCAGCAATACAAGATCAGCAAAACAGATTTTTGTCATGAATTCTATTGTCACCTGCAATGTTGGAGAGTGTCCTTTGTCGAATATGCACATAGACTAAGTTTAGCGACACAGGTTCTTTAGAGCCTCTAGTTTAGATTCCTATATATTAAACTTATTTTGTACACCTACTCCCTAGCTTGATTACCAAAGAAACAAACTATACAGTTGAATTGCAATATACAACTTATCGGTAAAAGCACTTAATTCAATCATATCAGTCATGTCGGTATTATGGAGAATCAAAACACAGGTACAATATTATATATAAAATAGTACTCATTACGAAATAATGCAGGTACGGAAAGCAATACTGTATTTGGTCGTGTATAGTCTGCACTTTTTCATCCAAAATATGTAGTTGGTACAGGGGTGCGTACTATACACAACTATAGACGGTTTTCGATTTTTATTAAAAAATTTTTTTTTAAATATCGTTTTTTCCTTAAATAAGGGTGTGTGGCAATTAAATAATCATGTCAACTTTTGACAGGTGTTCAATATAATAACCTAAGGCTTCAAATCAACATGATCAATGAAAAGAAAATAAAGGGTTAAAGAGTTTTAAAATTTTAATTACTGCTAATCAATTTAGATAATTGTTTGATCTCTATTTTCTTTTGTTCCATAATATTCCAATCATTTCTTTTATAATATTTGAACAGGGCATCAGCTGGACAAGCTTAAACAAATATTGATTTTAAAAGGGATCTTTAATCAATAACTTTACTTTTATAAAATTAATAAATGTTAATTACATGATATAAGCTCTACCATTTCATTGTTTATGACTTTAAATTATTGAACTAAACAAAAAATATTACAAAAAAAGGATTTGATTGAACCAGAGACATATAATACAAGAGATTGGCAACTCGGCGAAATCCCGTAAAACACGCAGCCACTAGTTAAACCTCGCGAGATCTCCTTAGGTAATAAAGTCATTAATAAAAGTATTAAAAGTACTCGAAGTAAGGAAGAAGGTTTAAGCATAACATAAACTGTTTCAGTGTTAAATTTATCATAAATAATTAAATAATTTGAGTTCATATATAATTATTTATTTTAATGTAATTTTGATTTTAGATTTGTATTATTGAAAAGAGACCTAATGTATTAAAAAATACACTGATATTAAATAATTAACACTTGATAAATTGTGTCAGAGTTCATTTTATTTGATAGTTTCATAATGGGTTTCTATTGAATATACACCTGTCTTGGAGACATAATTTCACAGTGTGACATGTATATTAGGTTTGAATTATTCGATGACCAGGTAAATCATGAACATGTTATAAATAATGAGTTTTAATTGACACCTTGTAAACAAGAAGTTGTTACACCACAGGTGTCCACACTCATTCAAAAATACAATTCACAAAATGTAAAATTAATTAATGTGGAAAAAACTGAATTTATTTGTTAATTAATTGTTAATAATGATAGGCTTTGTTTTTATTCTTGATATTTATAAATTATTAAAATTTTATTTATTTTATATTCATCATTAATTGGGCTTGCATTGAGTTTTTCTGTAGGATTGTCGGTAAATGTTTGATTTCTAATTGTTGTTTGACAGTTTCATCATAGGCTTGCATTGAGTTGTTTTTAAATGATTGTCGGTATATTTATGGTTTCTTCATGTTCGAAGTGTGTATTGAGAATTAATATTTAAGTAAATTACAATTAATTAAATAAAACAATTGACAATACTGCATACATAGATGGATATGTGTGTCCTCGAAGCAACAAAAATCTATAAAAACAGAACATTGAAATGGGAGCCGAGGTCATACATCAAAGCAACATGGAACACACTATTCAAAAAGTATTTTATAACCTTATTTCCACGAGACAATCATTTGTAGTGGTTTTGTCTTTTAATCATTTGTAGTGGTTTGTCTTTTATTCTGGGGTAAAGAGATGACAGTTTAACAGTAAGATTGTTTATGTGTATACATATACAAATCCTAGGTGTAAATAAAATCTTTTATTATCAAATATATATATATATCGATACGATTTTAATTTAAAAATGAATTAGGTTCATGTTTTGAATGAGAAGCGTAGTCTGAAACGACAACAGATGCATGAAGCTCATTCATAATTTTACGACCAGCAGAAGGTTTCCTTTTCTAGGAAAATTTTACTCCTTTTGTAAATTTACTGCATTCGTTCATCTTTGGCACCCTAAAAAGAAGAAAAAAACAATGACTTCAGAATAGGAGAAAATAAGCAACTTTGCCATAAACAGAATGAAAAATGAATAAATTGCCTAACAAAATGCAGGCTATAAATTTCATAGTACACAAAAATGAAGGACTGATTTAAGGAAATTTGTCCATGAACAATTTCAATATTTAGCCAGTTTAATAAAAAAAAAAAGAAAAGAAAAAAAAAAGTTGGGAGTAGTATATATCCCCATAATATGACATATTTATTTGTAAATTTCTAGTTTTGACGAAACAGATTGATAAAATTAGCATAGCTGGCTTTGTGTATAAATAACAAAATAATAGTCAACTTTGTTGATATTTTTAGAAATAACTGTTTGATCAAATTTTACGAAAACTGGTCTTATTTTCACGACATAACACCTGAGAGTAATATAGCCCCATACAATTGAATATTTATTCGCACATTTCCAAGTTTTACCAGATAAAATGATAGTACCAGCACAGCTGGCTTTGGGTATCAATAAAAAAAATCGCCACATTTGTTGATAATTTTGAAAAAAAAACACTATTGGATCAAATAGTCTTATTTTCACGAAACAACATTTGGGAGTATTATTGCCCCATAAAATTATATATTTATTAGCATATTTCCAAGTTTTAAGAAAAAAATTGGGAGATAAAATGGTTTCTACGGCAATAGGTGAAGTAAAATGGGCTGAGTTTTAACTTTGTTTGTATTTGATTAATCTCATCATTAGAACACATTTTATCAATAACAAATTATTAGAATTAGTTTTTAGTAACTTTTAAATATACTTGCATTCTTTAGCTGTGAAAGGTGTCGGCATTATCCATTAGAAAAATCGTGAGGCGTAGAACCTTTTTTACAACAATACGGTTTTTACCCATAAATCCATCGGAATAATCGGCTTTCCGGTGGCCACGTCATTTCATTGGCTGTTATATAGACTCTTCTAGAGTTGCCAATCTCTTGTATTATATGTCTCTGATTGAACAAACAATCTTCTATATTATATTTATCTTTCAAAAGAATTAAATGAAGATTAAATACATGGTTTAATAGTTCCCTATCAAAGGCTACAGTGAACTAGACTTTTTATATATCTTTTTTTTTTCTCAAACTTTTTTTAAAACTTTTTTAAACTTTTTTTTTTTTTAACAAGATTTTTTTCACAATTTTAGGGGGATGAAAAAGGGGTGCGTACTATACACAACGGTACTATACACGAACGAATACGTTATTGTAAAAGTTATTTCTCATGATACAAGCAGAAATGTGGTATGTTGACATATTTCAGTCTGTAGTGTAGGTCCTGGTATTCACATGACACCTACGGCTTATGTAGACATTAACAAATTTAAATATTCAGTTATTTTTCAGTATGCAGCATGGGACCTAGCATTCCATATGATCCCCATGGCTCATGTAGATATATAAAGTATTCTTTGTTTTTCAGTATGCAGCATGGGACCTAGCATTCCATATGATCCCCATGGCTCATGTAGATATATAAAGTATTCTTTGTTTTTCAGTATGCAGCATGGGACCTAGCATTCCATATGATCCCCATGGCTCATGTAGATATATAAAGTATTCTAGCATGGGACCTAGCATTCCATATGATCCCCATGGCTCATGTAGATATAATTTAAGTATTCTTTATTTGTCAGTATGCAGCATGGGACCTAGCATTCCATATGATCCCCATGGCTCATGTAGATATATAAAGTATTCTAGCATGGGACCTAGCATTCCATATGATCCCCATGGCTCATGTATATATATTAAGTATTCTTTATTTTTTAGTATGCAGCATGGGACCTAGCATTCCATGTGATTCCCATGGCTCATGTAGACACATAAAGTATTCTTTATTTTTCAGTATGCAGCATGGGACCTAGCATCCCATATGATCCACATGGCTCATGTAGATATAATTTGAGTATTCTTTATTTTTCAGTATGCAGCATGGGACCTAGCATCCCATATGATCCCCATGGCTCATGTAGATATAATTTAAGTATTCTTTATTTGTCAGTATGCAGCATGGGACCTAGCATTCCATATGATTCCCATGGCTCATGTAGATATATAAAGTATTCTTCATCTTTCAGTATGCAGCATGGGACCTAGCATCCCATATGATTCCCATGGCTCATGTAGATATATAAAGTATTCTTTATTTTTCAGTATGCAGCATGGGACCTAGCATTTCATATGATTCCAATGGCTCATGTAGATATACAATATGCCAAAGAACAGCTGTTGCTAATGATGAGAGAATGGTACATGCATCCTAATGGACAGGTAAAATATCCAGTTAATACCAGGTTTAATCCATCATTTTCTACATAAGGAAATACCTGTACCAATTCAGGAATATGACAGTTGTTTTCCATTTGTTGGATGTGTTTGAGCTTTTGATTTTACCGTTTTATAAAGGACTTTCCGTTTTGAATTTTTCAGTATTTTTGTTGAGCCTTAGACTTTTGTCGAAAAAGCAAGACATAGCGATCCTACATTCCGTTGGCGTCGTCTGCGGCGGCATACACAAATATTCACTCTGTAGTTAAAGTTTTTGAAATTTTAATAACTTTCTTAAACTATCCTGGATTTTTACCAAACTTGGACAGAAGCTTGTTTATGATCATAAGATAGTATCCAGAGGTAAATTTTGTAAAAAAAATATCCTGTTTTTCCGTATTTTACTTATAAATGGACTTAGTTTTTCTGGCAGGAAACATTACATTCACTCTGTGGTTAAAGTTTTTAAAATTTTAATAACTTTCTTAAACTATCCTGGATTTCTACCAAACTTGGACAGAAGCTTGTTTATGATCATAAGATAGTATCAAGAAGTAAATTTGTAAAAAACAAAATTCCATTTTTTCCGTATTTAACTTATAAATGGACTTAGTTTTTCTGCCAGTTAACATTACATTCACTCTGTGATTAAAGTTTTTAAAATTTTAATAACTTTCTTAAACTATCCTGGATTTGTACCAAACTTGGTCAGAAGCTTGTTTATGATCAAAAGCTAGTATCTAGAAGGAAATTTTGTTAAAATTTTGTTCCTATTTATCTGTATTTTACTTATAAATGGACTTAGTTTTTCTTCCAGTTAACATTACATACAGTCTGCAGTTAAAGATTTAAAGCATTTATTAGATTCATTAACTATCCTGGATTTTTACCAAACTTGGACAGAAGCTTCTTACAATCAAAAGATTGAATCGAAAGGAATATTGTTATTATTTTTTTCCCTCATTTTTGTTGAGCCTGCGATTAACAGCAAAAGTAGGCGAGACACTGGGTTCCATGGAACCCTTACGAATTTTTGTTATTTTACTTTCTAATGTTTTATTCTTTCATTCATTGGCATAATAATAATAATGATAAAATTACTTTATTTCAAGAAGATGAGCTCAATTAGTTAAAACACTTTTCTCCCTTTAGCTCCTCACACTCCACTCACAATACACAAGCTTTTGGTAACAATCCTCTTTCTAACTAATAATTATAATTATGTCATGAATAAGAATAAAATTTTCTTTGGTGACAGGACCCTCTCCCCTTCTCATATTTTGTCATGCATTATTTATTTATAATTTTGATCATGTGAATTTCCCTTTAAAGATGAGACCCTCTTCCTTACTTCATCATTGTCATGCCCATTCACTTTTATGTACTGCTATAAATTCAGAAATATTTGTGATAGTTTTATTATTGGGAAAATTGCAATGAGATATGTACAATGATGTAATGGTAAAAGAAAGACTCAAATATTAAATTTTGATAGAAATATTTGTATGCAGCAATAATAAACACATGCACTTATTTTTGAATTTACTGAATATATCTTTTATCTTAGATCCCAGCTTACGAGTTTGCTTTTGATGATGTAAATCCACCTGTCCATTGTTATGCTGTATTAAAAGTTTACAAGGCATCAGGACCCAAAGGAAAAAGAGATTTAGTCTTCCTTGCCAGATGTTTTCATAAACTGGTTCTTAATTTTACATGGTAAGAGAGCATCCCTTGCCAGATGTTTTCATAAACTGGTTCTTAATTTTAAATGGTAAGAGAACATTCCTTGCCAGATATTTTCATAAACTGGTTCTTAATTTTACATGGTAAGAGAGCGTCCCTTGCCAGATGTTTTCATAAACTGCAACTCTTTTCACAAAAATCTACGATTAAAATTGATCGTAAGTTATACTGAAATGTGTATGACTTATGAGTATTTTTCCTCTTAAGATTTTTTGTGAAAAGAGCCGTTGGTTCTTAATTTTACATGGTAAGAGAGTGTTTCTTGTCAGATGTTTATAAATTGAGATGTGGTATGAATGCCAATGAAACGACAAGCCGTAAGCGAAAAGTACAAGGATGGTAAAAGGGATCCTGATTTTATATGCTTGTAGTAAGAAAGTCTTTCTTGCCAGACGTTTTCATGAACTGGTTCCCAGTTTAACCTGTGTGATACTAAATGCTATTTGTATATAAGTGTAAGGCTTTAAATTTAGCAAATTATGCAATGTTTTGAATACTTACATATGAACAAGTGAAGAGATGAAAAACAGTGGAATTAAACACCATATTAACAACATTATCTAGTCAAATCACACAATTTTGTATACACAAAAGTAGGTTTATCTTAAAGACAGTTATTTTGACCATTTATCAAGTTCTCATCTACAGAGTACAAATTTACAAGCATTCACATACTCATCCACCAAACACAATTGTTTTACCATTCATCAAGTTTTCATCTATAGAAATTAAATTTGTGAGCATTCATCAAGAACTCATTCGAAGAACACACAATTTAAAACATTCAAGATACTCATGCGAGGAACACTGTTTTGAAAACATTCAAGAACTCACATGCAGAACATAGATTAAAACACCTTCAAGAACGGCAGGAAACATGATTTGTTTTTTATGCCCCCGCCATAGCGGAGGGGGCATTAAGTTTTACCCTTGTCCGTCTGTACGTACGTACGTCCCAAAATTGGTTTCCGTTCTCTAACTTTAGTTTGCCTCAACAAAATGTTATGAAACTTCATCTGTGTTTTGTGGTAACACACAATGCTTATTACCACAAAACACAGATGAAGTTTGAATTTTGGTGGCGTCACTTTTACGTTCTAGAGTTATGTTCTGGAAAAAGAATTTAGTTAGTTTGCCTCAACAAAATGTTATGAAACTTTACAAATGCTTATTACCACAAAACACAGATCAAGTTTGAAACTTTTACCGTTCTGAGTTATTACAAATGGAAAAATTGCTGTTTCTGTTCTCTAACTTTAGTTTGCCTCAACCAAATGTTATGAAACTTATACACAATGCTTATTACCACAAAACACAGATCAAGTTTGAATTTTGGTGACGTCACTTTTACTGTTCTAGAGTTATGCCCTTTTATAAATGGAAAAATTGCTGAATTTTTCGTTTCCGTTCTCTAATTTCAGTTTGCCTCAACCAAATGTTATGAAAATTATACACAATGCTTATTACACAAAACACAGATCAAGTTTGAAATTTGGTGCCCTTTATAAATGATAAAATTGCAAAATTTTTATTTTCTTCTAAATATCGAAGTAATTTTTAAAATTGGAGTTATCTTCCTTTGTCCATGATTATATAGATATACAGATTAAGTACGAAATTTGGTGGCCACACTTTTACCATTCTTGAGTTATGTCCCTTTATAAACATAAAAATTGCTGAATTTTTCGTTTCCATTCTCTAACTTCAGTTTGTCTTGACCAAATGTGATAAAACTTATTAACAACCTTTCTAGAGTTATGCGTGTTTACTAATAGAAAAATTGCTGAATTTTTAGTTTCTGTTCTTTACTTAAGTTAGCCTCAACCAAATGTTATGAGACTTACACACAATGCTTATTACCACAAAACTCGGATCAATTTCAAATTTGGGTAGCATCACTTTTACCGTTTTTCAGTTATGTCCCTTTTTAACTGTAATATATGCAAGCAGGGGCATCATCTGTGTCCACATGATCTGTGTCCACATGTGGACACTATCCACATTTATTTTTTCATGGAGTTTTCCATCATTAACACTAGCAGTGGTTTGAATATAACCAATAACCAGTGTCCAAGCAAGAATGCATAAACTTTGCAAACTTCAAGAAGACAACATATGAAAATGTTGAACAGGCTTATAAACTTAAGTCTAGTTTTGCTTACACATCGTAACATTATTATCTACAGGTGAATAAATCTAAGTCTAGTTGTGCTCACACATTGTAACATTGTTATCTACAGGTGAATAAACCTAAGTCTAGTTTTGCTCACTCATTGTAACATTGTTATCTACAGGTGAATAAACCTAAGTCTAGTTTTGCTCACACATTGTAACATTGTTATCTACAGGTGAATAAACCTAAGTCTAGTTGTGCTCACACATTGTAACATTGTTATCTACAGGTGAATAAACTTAAGTCTAGTTGTGCTCACACATTGTAACATTGTTATCTACAGGTGAATAAACCTAAGTCTAGTTTTGCTTACACATTGTAACATTGTTATTTACAGGTGAATAAACCTAAGTCTAGTTTTGCTTACACATTGTAACATTGTTATTTACAGGTGGATAAATCTAAGTCTAGTTGTGCTTACACATTGTAATATTGTAATATTGTTATACAATTAAGTCTCATTGTCTCGAACTCGGTTGACTCGAAATTTCGGATGAGTCGAAGTTTTCTCATGGTCCTGAACTTTGTTTCATATAAATATATGTATTTCTACTCCTGATGAGTCGAAATTCAAAATTCATCATTTATCTCAAACTAATACACATATGTCAAAACATGACCTCGGTGATTTAAATGGATTGAAGAGTTAAACTGACAATACACGTGTAATTAAATTTACGGTCACTGACCACTGTATTGATTTATGACATTCTTTTTCCACGAGTGTTTACCTAAGATTATCTTTGATCACCCTGATAAATAATTAGTGATTCATTGTTATAGTTGATGAAAAATTATTTAAAATGTTTTAAAAACAATTAATCATAATCATACACTAATGAGCTTGGCTGTGTATAAAGTAGGGATTAAGACTTCCTTTGGTGATCAACCCAGAACTACTCAATCGGCGACTTTAATCTTTGTTTATTTTCTCTTGCAGAACTGATTGCAAATTGAACTAAAAGAAAATGAAAAGAAATCTAAATTTTCTAAAATCTGTTGTATACGAGAATGAAAATTTTTTTCAACTTTAAATAATGCTAAGATCAATTGGGAATTACTGTCTCAGCTAAAAGCCACAGGGAAAAATTGTAACTGTACAAAGAAATAAATAAGAGACATAAAATGTTATTATAATACAATGTAATTAAAGACCATAACATACAAATACATAGATCTGAGACCAGAATGTCGATCCCCTACCCATATTCATTCAGATTTATTTTAGCCTTACCAAGCTAAGCAAGAGTTGTGTTCCTTGGTCTGTCAAACTTCCGGTTTTCGTTTGAGTCGAACTACGGGTATCTCGAAATATTTCTCAGGTCTGGCTGACTTCGAGATAACGAGAGTCGACTGTATACACAATCTATAAAAATCAGTTGAAAAGGGCTTAACTCATCAGATCAATACAAAGCAGAAATACATCTAACAAAAACAGATGTACTGTAGGTTAAAATGTTACAATGTGTAAGCAAAACCCGACTTAGGCTTATCACCTGTAGATAAAAACTTAAGTCTGGTTTTGCTTACACATTGTAACATTATTATCTATATGTGAATAAATCTTAAGTCTAGTTTTGCTAACACATTGTAACATTGTTATTTACAGGTGGATAAACAGAAAGGATATTGATGGTAAGAACATCTTTTCTGGAGGCTTTCTGGGTCTGGACAACATTGGAGTGTTTGACAGATCTAAACCATTAGACTGTGGTGGCAAGATTGCTCAGGCTGATGCCACAGCATGGGTGGCATTCTTCTGTCTAATCATGCTGGAGATTAGTCTCATCCTGGCCAAGAGGGATCATGTCTATGAAGATATGGCCAGCAAATTTTTCGAACATTTTGTGGCCATTGTTGACGCCATCAACAAAAAGGATGGGATAGGTAAATTGACTTTCTTTTACTACAAAGGTCTTGGTTATTCTGTGTTAGAATTTGATAATGAGAAAGTATGGATCATGCTAATGAATGAGTTACACCTGTCACTCGGCATAAATTATGTCATTGAACAATCACTTCATACTGTGACTTAATAACTTAAGCGTTGTGACAAAGGAAATGAACTAGAAAATGCACGAATTTGAAAGTTGTCTAATGGAGTAAGGCTAAGAAACGGTCTAGGTAGAGTTATGGTTTATAGGGATATTAGCACAATAAAAGGGTTATATTAAAGCTGATTAAATTTATTGAATAGCCCTGTTCATGTTGGAACAGAGCTAGAATTGGGTTATGGTTAGGGATATAAGAGGAATGAAATTATGATTGATTTATTATTTTAGGATCAGGAACACATTTTATAATTCACACTAATATACAGTCAGTTACTCTTTTACGTTTAAGATTTGCTCTATCATTGAACTTGGAGATAAATTTGCTATTGTTACCTTTTCATTGTTTGTCTTTTGTTCGGTCCCTTTGAGAGGAAATTAACTGCAATTTCTCTTTTAAATTTAAGGTCTATAGCCAGTGTTTAAGAATTTAAATTTTATGTCTATAACCAATCTTTAAGAGTTTTAATTTTAGGTCTATAGCCAGTATTTAAGAATTTTAATTTTAGGTCTATAGCAGGTCTTTAAGAATATTAATTTTAGGTCCATAGCCAGTCTTTAAGAATTTTGATTTTAGGTCTATAACCAGTCTTTAAGAATTTTAATTTTATGTCTAAAGCCAGTCTTTAAAATTTAATTTTAGGTCTATAGCTTTAAGAATTTTAATTTTAGATTTATAGCCAGTCTTTAAAAATTATAGAATTTTAGGTCTATAGCCAGTCTTTAGGAATTTTGATTTAGGTCTATAACCACTCTTTAAGAATTTTAATTTTAGATCTTTAACCAGTCTTTTTGTATCGAAGAGGTTTTTTAGTCCCCTAGTCGAAGGGAATTTAGGTTTGCACTCTGTCTGTCTGTCTGTCCATCCGTCAGTCCGGCAAATCAGTTTTCCACACTTTTTTTCTTCCTGCTTGAAGATATTGATTTGATATTTGGTATATAGTTTTATCATGACTAGTTACAGATGAAGTTTGAATTTTGTTCCGATCTGATGATTTCATGCAGAGTTATGGTCCTTGAACTTAAAAAATAATCAAGAAAGTAATCAGTTTTCCGCTTTTTTTTCATCATGAATGAAGATATTTATTTGATATTTGGTTTATAGTTTTACCATGGCAAGTTACAGATCAAGTTCAAATTTGGTTCGGTTCGGATGATTTTTTAAGCAGAGTTATGGTCCTTGGACACACTTTTTTTTTGTTATGCTTGAACATGTTGAAGATATTGATTTGATATTTGTTATAAAGTTTACACCATGACAAGTTATAGATCAAGTTAGCATTTTGTTCTAGTACAATGGATTTTTAACCGGTAGGGGACTATGTATTGCCATGCAATACTCTCAAAATGCTTGTTTTCTCCAATATTTTAGGTCTATGGGATGAGAAGGATGGGTTTTACTATGATCACTTACACACTAACAATCATACCTGTCCAATGAAGATCCTGTCCATGGTTGGACTGGTTCCTCTATTCTCCTGTACAGTTCTCAGGGAGGATACCATGAAACAATTCCCAGGATTTTATAAAAGAACAAAATGGTTTCTGGAAAACAGAAAAGATTTGTCTAAAACGGTAAGATCAGTAAAGATTTGTCCATAACTGTAAGTTAAATTTTTAGTTATTAATATTAATAAGGATAAAAGGAAAAATATGACGGATATTATCCATTTGAAAATTTTCTAACCATGATAACTTTTATTCATTTCTAATGAAAAATCATATATGTTGTGTTTTGTGTACTATTGTTTGTCTGTTTGTCTTTTTCTTTTTTAGCCATGGAGTTGTCAGTTTATTTTTCGACTTATGAGTTTGAATGTCCCTTTGGTATCTTTGGCCTCTCTTTTACAATGAAGCTGAAGGAGTTATAAAGTCATTTTTTTTTACTTATTGAAAACCACAGTAGAGACCATCTTTTTTATGAGAGACTCCTCATGTGGCATAATTTATAAACAAATCATCCCAAATTCAGGGTTGACTCTACATCTATGCTTTACAGATATCATTTATGTGTGGCAGAGAGAAAAAGCCAAACCCAACTTTGTTGCTGGCCATTGTTAACAAAGAAAAGCTACAAAAAGTTCTCCAGCATCTTCTGAATGAGAAAGAGTTTCTGTCACCTTATGGTATTAGATCTTTGTCAAAGGTAGGTAACTCTGTTTAATCATAGCATTTTCAAATGTAGGTGACTCTTTTTTATCTCACCTGGCCCAAAGGGCCAAGTGAGCTTTTCTCATCACTTGGTGTCAGGCGTCCGTCGTCGTCGTCTGATAACTTTTACAAAAATCTTCTCCTCTGAAACTACCGGGCCAAATTTAACCAAACTTGGCCACAATCATCAAAATGTGTCCACTGACCCGCCTGCCAACCAAGATGGCCGACATGGCTAAAAATAGAACAAAGGGGTAAAATGCAAGTTTTGTCTATTATTTTGAAAACCGTTTTAAATAGAGAAAATCTGACAAGAGCAGAAATTTTCGAATGTTGAGCTCTACCAATTGTCCAAAACTGTCAGACAACTTCTTATAGGCGTTATTGCCCTTAAAAGATGAATTTTACCATTTTAAAATTTTGCCTATTATTAGATAGAAAGAAACTTTAAATTGCAAAATGATCAGCAAGAAAAGTTCTACAAATAAATTCTACATGGTTAAAATCATCAGCTGACTCCTGATTAGAGTTATTGCCCTTTGATGATGATTTTACCAATTTTTGCGTTTTTGCCTTATATCTTAAAAATTATAATAGATAGATAGAAACTTAAATAAGCAAAATTATCAGCAAGACAAGTTCTACAAACAAGTCTCATGGTCAAAATTGTCAGCGGACTTCTTATTAGAGTTATTGCTCTTTGATGACGATTTTACCAATTTTTTGCTTTTGCCCTGCATCTTAAAAGTTATGATAGATAGATAGAAACTTAAATGAGCAAAAATGATCAGCAAGACAAGATCTACAATTAAGACAAATGGAGGAAATCGTCCGACAACTCCTTATTTGAGTTATTGCCCTTTAATGACGATTGTTACCATTTTTTTGCGTTTTGCCTTACATGATAAAAATTATAATAGATAAATAGACACTTTAAATCACAAAATGATCAGCAAGGCAAGATCTACTAACAAGTCAAATTTTGCCAATAAAGGTAAAATTGAGAATGGAAATGGGGAATATGTCAAAGAGACAACAACCCGACCAAAGAGCAGACAACAGCCGAAGGCCACCAATGGTCTCCAACGCAGAGAGAAAATCCTGCACCGGAGGTGGTAGTCACTCTTTATAGGAGTGATTGCCCTTAAATGAGGATTTTTTTTACCCTCTTTTGTGTTTTGAGCAAAAACTAAAGAAGATAGAGAGAAACTAAACAGACTAAATGATCAGCAATATAAAATAAACAAAACAGAGATTTTTATCATGAATTCTATTCTCATCTACAATGTTAGACAGTGTCCTTTGTTGAATATGCACATAGACCAAGGTGAGCGACACAGGCTCTTTAGAGCCTCTAGTTAAGTCCCCTTCTGGCAATGCCAAAGGGGTCTTTAAGTTTGCACTCTGTCCCTCTGTCCATCTGTCCTCCTGTCCATCTGTTATTCAGGCAAATCAGTTTTCTTCATGCTGGAAGATATTGATTTGATATTTGGTATATTGTTTTATCATGACCAGTTACAGATCAAGTTTGAATTTTGTTCTGGTCTGATAATTTGGCTCAGAGGTATGGTCCTGGGACTTAGAAAATTCATGCAAGTTTTAGTTTTCTGCATTTT
The DNA here is from genome assembly GCA_017311375.1 of Mytilus coruscus. NCBI lineage: Eukaryota > Metazoa > Mollusca > Bivalvia > Mytilida > Mytilidae > Mytilus > Mytilus coruscus. Next base: position 91,744,362 of record CM029598.1, read on the forward strand.
GTCTCGTCATGCTTGAAGATATTGATTTTATATTTGGTACATAGTTCAACCATGACAAATTACAGGTCAAGTTCAAATCTTGTTTTGTTCGGATGATTTTTTTGCTGAGTTATGGTCCTGGGACTTTCATACAAATAATCAGTTTTCTACATGTTTTTTGGTCATGCTTGAGATATTGATTTGATATTTGTTATATAGTTTAACCATGATAAGTTATAGATCAAGTTCAATTTCTTCCGTTCAGATGATTTTTCTGTCAATATGTCTATTAATCTTGTTGATACAGCTCGTTTAGTGAAACTTTATTCACAAGAAAAACTTTTCATATATTTTAGTGTAAACAGATTAAGTGTTCAATATTTGCACCAGGAGATATTTGGAATTAGTTATTTTGAATATAGAAAATATTACAAATTACCGATTAAGTTAGCATTTTGTTCCAGTCAATGAATTTTTAACTGGTAGTGGACTATGTATTGACATGCAATACTCTTAGAATGCTTGTTTTACATAGATTTGAATAAGATTAAAAATTTATGAAAAGTTTTGTTTACAGAAAAAGGCTTTGTTATACTATTTGACAGTGAATTGAAAGTGATGGCATAGAGAATATGTATAAGTTTTAGAAAACTAGACAAATTTCACAAACATATTTGCTAAAGATCTCAATCTAAAAAAAAAAAAAGAAAATTAATTTTAATGAATGCTGTTTGTATCGTTCATAATACTGATTTCCTGAAGGTTTACAACCAATAAGAAGAAATAACTGCAAACAATCCTTAAGAAAATGACTATGTTTATAAAGTGAATTGACTTTAATTGATTGGGTACACATTTTCTGATGTCAGTGAATTGCATGGTTTAAAAAACCTGGACTATTTTCATTACCCCTGTAATCTGTTAAGTGTTTAAGTTTAAAACCACAAACCAGTAATTATTTTACAAATAACAAAAAATTGATTCTATAAATGTATGTACTTTCACAATAAGTTGTTACAAATGTTTTTTCTGTAATTTATCACAGCACCACAAAGAACAACCCTTTGTACTGGACGACAACACAGCTAGGGTTGGGTATGAACCTGGAGAGTCTGAAAGTAAACTGTTTGGTGGTAACAGTAACTGGAGAGGACCTATCTGGTTCCCAAGTAAGTAATTAGCAAGGATAGCAAGTACACTGTTTGGTGGTTACAGTAACTGTAGAGGACCTATCTGGTTCCCAAGTAAGTACCGTCTTTTGGTGTGTATAAAACGCACTTGTGCATAGTACGCACCCCCTTTTTCCCCCTTGAAACTTGAAAAACAGGTTTCTTCTGCTTAACACGCAGGGACTTTCTTGAAAAATCCCAACTTGAAACCAGTAAAATGCGTCCATTGAAAATGACTTTTCGGAGACAAATTGAACTCCAGTCCTAGTTGAATACAGGATAATGAAAATATTGTTGCAGAATAAATAATTTAGCAAACAATGTTTGATTCTTTATTGTTTCCACGGATGTGTTTGATTGAGAACCACAGGAAGTTGTTTAAATGCAAATCGCAGTAGGTGAATCTTGTACGAATACGGAATCATTACGAATATTCTTAAAAACACATTAAATAAATAAATTGTAATATTTATGTTGATAAATTAGTGCTGAAATATATATTAATCTCTGCTAATTTCATTTATTGTTTGTTGGTACTCACTGAATTGTATAATCCGGATTATCACACTCTTATTGAATATCAATTAGGAAGTCTAATCGTTGTCAAAACAAATCAACTGACAGATTAATTTTGTTCCCTAATCAAAACCGTACAGTGTACTAGATGGCATTGACATGTCTGCACTTATGATTTGTATTAAGTTTTTTTTTAAATGTTACAAAGTTAAAACGTGTTTGAAATCATCACTTTATTCAACTTTTACAACCGTTAAAAGTCACATGACATGTGATCACCTGATACTACGAAAGTAAAAAAAAACAATGGCGGTTGCTATCATCAAACGTGTTTCATTCAATTTTCATACATTTACCTTCTGTATTCCTTGTTAGAACACATATAAAAAGTAAGTTATAAACTCGGGAAACACCAACACTAATTTGGCCATTAACAGAATCCTTCATCTCTAATTTGGACATGATCAAATGCAACTTCCGGGCCACAACGGAGAACACAAGAAAACACAAAAAACAACTACTAAAGCATTTAAATGATTTTTATTTGCATATAACATAACAAATCAAATACAATAAGGTACAAATATTCATGTAAACATAACAACAATCAAATTTATGCTACGAAAATATTTTCCTCCAGACCACCTGGTTTCTTGGTAGAATTCGGCCTGAAAAAAGTATAAAGAACAGTGTAGCCATACATAATACGCACCCCCCTTTTCAGAAATCATTCCCAGGGTAAAAATCCGCGTACTATACACACCTAAAGACGGTAACTAGCAAAGATAACAAGTAAACTGTTTGGTGGTGACAGTAACTGGAGACAAGCTATCTGATTTCAAGTAAGTAATTAACAGGGAGAATAATCTGCTTTCCAAGAATATTGGTACCTAAAGAAAAATCATGAATCCAAAATAGATAGCAAACCAGGAACAATAATGGAGTAACCTATATGGTTTGCTAGAAAGTATTAAATCGAGAACAATAACTAAAGTGGACCAAGTAACGAGTGAGGAAGAGCTGAAGTAAATCAGTCTGATTCCCCAGTAAGGAATGGGTATGAGTCAGGAAAAGTTACCCAGTCTACTACCACATCATTTTACATTAAACATGTAGACTGATCTTGATGAGACAATACCTTGCTGCATGACACTACCTTGCTGCATGACAATTTTATCTTGATGAGACAATACCTTGCTGCATGACACTACCTTAATTGTATCCCTTTTCTACATATTAAAGGGGATTATTGCTCCTTGAAAACTGTAAAATTGTTTTTGCTCTGTTTCCTTTTTGAAGTCAGTTATATTTTAGATATACTAAAAGTGTTGTGTGATGGGAGGTATAACTTTGTGAGTTCAGTCACAATTAGATTTTATATTTCTATATATGTAAATGTTCATTATTGACCATTGCTAAGGAAACATGCTGTCCAACACAGCCTTTTGAGTCTGATTTATTTTGATGTAATATAAGATGTCATTGATGAAAATATCATTATTTTGAATTTCAACAGCAGGCATCCTTAATGATGAAGATAACTAATCAGAATGTATTGGTGAAAGTAAGGTTTTGAAAATATGCCTGATAATACTTTAGATTATGAACAGCAGATTTTATGTGTTTGTTATATAAAAACTTGTATATTTCAGTGAATTACCTGATAATAGAGAACCTATTCAGATATGACTACTATTATGGAGAAAGTTTGAAAGTGGAATGTCCAACAGGTTCAGGAAATCTAATGAGATTAAGTGATGTAGCCAAAGAGTTATCCCATCGGTTAGCTGACATATTCCTACCCGACCTTTCAGGACATCGACCTTGTCATGGTAATTATAAAATATAACAGAGTTAGGACATCGACCTTGTCATGGTAATTACAAAATATAACAGAGTTAGGACATCGACCTTGTCATGGTAATTACAAAATATAACAGAGTTAGGACATTGACCTTGTCATGGTAATTACAAAATATAACAGAGTTAGGACATTGACCTTGTCATGGTAATTACAAAATATAACAGAGTTAGGACATTGACCTTGTCATGGTAATTACAAAATATAACAGAGTTAGGACATCGACCTTGTCATGGTAATTACAAAATATAACAGAGTTAGGACATTGACCTTGTCATGGTAATTACAAAATATAACAGAGTAATGAGACTGTTGTCTTCTGTCCCTCAAGCCATTTATAATTAGCTATAGTAAGTTGCAAAAACAGCATCTTAATACTACCAGCTGATAAGTGATAGATGTGAATACTTATTAATAAACCAATGGAAGAAAATATTCTGTGAGTGATACACAACACATTAATTCATGAATGCGATATCAATATGCATATGAGTTGATTATCAGTGTTGTTCCATTAAGAGTTGAATATTTATCGATATTTGAATTCTTTGATTAGTCATTCTTTTTATTACATTGACCATGGGCTATTTAATGGTTTCAAAGAAGAAAATACAAGGAACTATATCTTTTTCTACACATACCCTATTCGTTTTGATGCAATGTCATCACAAATTGTTGTATGAAATCAGAGGATTGAAATTATTGGATTTTATTCAATCGAGAAATCCGCTATTTCATTGCAACCAATATAATAATAGGAGATATTGGTTATACTTATAGACGAGTGTCAATGTAATATATATTTTCAAACTTCAAATATTTCAGAGTCTAGAAGTTGTGAATAAATTCAATTGGTTGTCTCCAGGATAGCCCATTATTTTTTGTTGGGTTCTTTTCAAATATGGGTGAAGAATCATCAAAACCACAGATGAGCTCGATTACAAAACAAAATATGAAGATGGAGACTATTTTTTGGATTGGGACTTTTATCACTATTAGTTCTTATTACTTGAACATGTTGAATAGGACCTTAATTCTTCATGACATTTTCTACAAATTTAATTTAATAATGGTAAAGAATCATACATCAAAGTTAACAAAACTATGTCAGCAGGCTACTAAGCAAAGCTCCTCCCCTTTATGTGAGGGTGTTGGGATGTAAGCTTGTTTCCTCAAAATTGTTTCATTATTATTCAGGAACCAGTGAGAAGTATGACAATGATCCCTACTTCAAAGATCTAATTTTATTTTACGAGTTTTTCCATGGTGACACAGGTAGAGGATGTGGAGCAAGGTAAGTAACCATGGTAACAACAGGTATAACATTTATCTTGTTATGTTAGTGTAAGAAAAGTAACCCAGCCCTATAAGCACAATAATAAACATTATCATATAGTATGTAAGAAAAAGGGTGATAATAGTAACTGGAGAGCACCTATCTGGTTCCCAAGTAAGAAAGAAGCAATGTGGTAACAGTAACTGGGGAGGACCTATCTGGTTCCCAAGTAAGAAAGAAGCAAGGTGGTAACATTAAGTGGAGAGGACCTATCTGGTTCCCAAGTAAGAAAGAAGCAAGGTGGTAACATTAAGTGGAGAGGACCTATCTGGTTCCCAAGTAAGAAAGAAGCAAGGTGGTAACATTAAGTGGAGAGGACCTATCTGGTTCCCAAGTAAGTAATAAGCAAGGTGGTAACACCAAGTGGAGAGGACCTATCTGGTTCCCAAGTAAGTAATAAGCAAGGTGGTAACATTAAGTGGAGAGGACCTATCTGGTTCCCAAGTAAGTAATAAGCAAGGTGGTAACATTAAGTGGAGAGGACCTATCTGGTTCCCAAGTAAGAAAGAAGCAAGGTGGTAACATTAAGTGGAGAGGACCTATCTGGTTCCCAAGTAAGAAAGAAGCAAGGTGGTAACATTAAGTTGAGAGGACCTATCTGGTTCCCAAGTAAGTAAGAAGCAAGGTGGTAACATTACGTGGAGAGGACCTATCTGGTTCCCAAGTAAGTAAGAAGCAAGGTGGTAACACCAAGTGGAGAGGACCTGTCTGGTTCCCAAGTAAGTAATAAGCAAGGTGGTAACATTACGTGGAGAGGACCTGTCTGGTTCCCAAGTAAGTAATAAGCAAGGTGGTAACATTATGTGGAGAGGACCTGTCTGGTTCCCATGTAAGTAATAAGCAAGGTGGTAACATAACGTGGAGAGGACCTGTCTGGTTCCCAAGTAAGTAATAAGCAAGGTGGTAACATAATGTGGAGAGGACCTGTCTGGTCCCCAAGTAAGTAATAAGCAAGGTGGTAACATTAAGTGGAGAGGACCTGTCTGGTTCCCAAGTAAGTAATAAGCAAGGTGGTAACATTAAGTGGAGAGGACCTATCTGGTTCCCAAGTAAGTAATAAGCAAGGTGGTAACATTAAGTGGAGAGGACCTATCTGGTTCCCAAGTAAGTAATAAGCAAGGTGGTAACATTAAGTGGAGAGGACCTATCTGGTTCCCAAGTAAGTAATAAGCAAGGTGGTAACATTAAGTGGAGAGGACCTGTCTGGTCCCCAAGTAAGTAATAAGCAAGGTGGTAACATTAAGTGGAGAGGACCTGTCTGGTTCCCAAGTAAGTAATAAGCAAGGTGGTAACAGTAAGTGGAGAGGACCTATCTGGTACCCAAATAAGTAATAAGCAAGGTGGTAACAGTAAGTGGAGAGGACCTATCTGGTTCCCAAGTAAGTAATAAGCACGGTGGTAACACCAAGTGGAGAGGACCTGTCTGGTTCCCAAGTAAGTAATAAGCAAGGTGGTAACATCAAGTGGAGAGGACCTATCTGGTTCCCAAGTAAGTAATAAGCAAGGTGGTAACATTAAGTGGAGAGGACCTATCTGGTTCCCAAGTAAGTAATAAGCAAGGTGGTAACATTAAGTGGAGAGGACCTATCTGGTTCCCAAGTAAGTAATAAGCAAGGTGGTAACATTAAGTGGAGAGGACCTATCTGGTTCCCAAGTAAGTAATAAGCAAGGTGGTAACAGTAACTGGGGAGGACCTATCTGGTTCCCAAGTAAGTAATAAGCAAGGTGGTAACATTAAGTGGAGAGGACCTATCTGGTTCCCAAGTAAGTAGTAAGCAACAGTAAAACTTTTACCTTTACATAGTATTTGTTCTTCTTACTTATCATTTTGTTTTATTATAACCAAAAAGAAGTTTTACTGTTGATGTATCAAAGATGGTTTGTTTAAAATGTTAAATGGTTAATTAATATCTCAGTTACCCCCCTTTACTAAATGTTAGCTATATATTATATTTTATCATATACTTGTATAAAATATTACTAAAATTTTACAGTTCAATAACATTTAAAAATATTAAAAGGCTATGAAAGGATTACTAGGTTTATTGATCAGATTCGTAAGAATTTCCTCAGCGGGCTGATAAAGGAACCTTTATTGACTGCTTCCGGAATGTTATCACATGCCTTTCAGTTAATTTCCGTGACGTTTATCACATGCAACTTCGTGCATTTCCGGAAATTTGTTCGAAAACCGCAAGTGATTTAAGACTTTTCACAAAATGGTTGAGGAGCAAATTTCAAACTAAGAACATGATGATTGTTGTGACAAGATAAATAAAATGCTTGTAATATCAATAAAACAATTAAAGTTATAATAAGAAATTTGTATTTGGTTGTCTGTAAATCATTATCTATAAATTCATGGAAAGACACAATTTTAATTAATAGTTCTTGTCTGTATTTCTTCTGTTGAAGTATATGATAAAGATAATTACATGTCATTTATCATATCAGACCTTTATCGCCCTCGAGCCTGCGGCTCTTGGGCTGATATCATGACCTAGGACCGATAAAGGGTCTGATATGAAAAATGCCATGTAATAATCTATACGTATTGTTTTTTGGGGGTAAGAATTGCACTCATGCAATCAAAACCCTTGTGTGGCTCGATTGATCATTATGAATTTTCCAGATTTAATCACTACTTTTGATATACGCAAAATATAGTGCATTGATCAAAACATTCTATACATCTTACCTATGAAAATTTAAAAAAAATTATCAATGAAATATATACTCAGATACTCAAGTTACAAACTGATGTGTATGTGTATAATCTTACTTGTCCAGAAAATTACACAAATTGTGCATGGTGCATGACTCTAGTATCAAGTTCTAAGAATATCAATGCTGTCATTGTTAAAGTAATTTTTGTCTCGCCTGCAAGGAAAGTTCCAGAAAGCGAAACATAAGGGATTGCTTTTCCAGCGACGACAGTGACGGCTCCGGCGTCAACAATTGTTAAGTTTTCTGCTTAAGTTAGTTTGATAGGAACAACTTGTGATAGATCATTGATATTTAGAAAGAAGTTGCATTACTATCAGTGCATATCAGTTTGACGACTATTTCGAGGCCGTGCCCTCTAAGTCATGGTCCAGTGACTTTGAATTAACAAGCAATTTTCAATGTTAAGTTTTCTGCTTAAGTAAGTTTGATAGGATCTACTTGTGACATATCTCAGTGTCAACAGTTTATTAGTCCCCTACCGACAAAGTCGAAGGGGACTATAGGTTTGCACTCTGTCTGTCTGTCTGTCCATCCGTCAGTCCCACAAATCAGTTTTCCACTCTTTTTTTTTTTATGCTTGAAGATATTGATTTGATATTTGGTGTATTGTTTTATCGTGACAAGTAACAGATCAAGTTTGAATTTTGTTCCGGTCTGATGATTTTGTGCAGAGTTATGGTCCTTTGACTTAGAAAATTCACTAAAATAATCAGTTTTCAGCACTTATTTTTGTCATTCTTGAAGATATTGATATGATAATTGGTTTAAAGTTTTATCTTGACAAGTTACAGTTCGAGTTCGAATTTTGTTCCGGTCTGATGATTTTGTGCAGAGTTATGGTCCTTGGACATAGAAAGTTCACTCAAATAATCAGTTTTCTGCACTTTTTTTGTCATGCTTGAAGACATTGATTTAAAAATTGGTTTTGTCAGTTTTATCATGACAAGTTACAGATCAAGTTCAGTTTAGTTCCGGTCTGATGGTTTTGTGCAGAGTAATGGTCCTTGGACTTAGAAAATTCACTTAAATAATCAGTTTTCAACACTTTTTTTCATCATGCTTGAAGATATTTATTGAATATATTTGTTATAAAGTTTACACCATGACAAGTTATAGATCAAGTTCGAATTTTGTTCCAATACAATGAATTTTTAACTGGTAGGGGACTATGTATTGCAATACTCACAGAATGCTTGATAAAATTGGAGTTATCTTCCTTTATACATAATTATAGTTGAAACAACTCTCACAAGCACTTTGATTGTCTATTGGATTGGAATAAGGAGATTTTGGACCACACTAAATTTGCCTCTTGGATCCAGAAGTGCAAATAGTCATTCAAAAGTTTTGGTGTTGGGTTTGGAACTTTGAATTTTTCTGAGAAAGTAATGCATTTCTTATTAATAATATTTCAATAATGTAGATTTCAATAGAAGAGAATAAACATATTCCTTAAGGTATGGTGGATGGGAGTTAAATTTTGTAATCCACACCAATATCCGGACACACAATATAAATATATAATTTTTTTATTTTATACCTTCAGCCATCAGACAGGATGGACAGCACTGATAGCCAACACAATGAAGTACATACACAAATGGACACTAGAGAACGATAGCGATATGAGTGATAGCGAGGAAACCTTTAGACCCAGGCTACATACACATTAGGTGGGACAAGGGGACAGTATTACAGTAGACCCAGGCTACATACACATTAGGTAGAACAAGAGGATAGTATTACACTATTAAAATTCTCTCAGGTTGAACAAGAGAAACAACAAATGGGTAAAAGACAATCAGACATTTGATCTTGCTTGTTTTTATTATTAGACAATCAATGTTTAAGAGTGACATCTAAAATCTGGAAGTGTATGGTGAGAGTGGCAGGACTTATATTTTATCGTAATTTGTTATTGTTAAATGGAAGGAACTTATATTTGATTGACATTTTTAATGGTTTAAGGGGGGAAATTTTTATTTGATTGACATTTTTATTAATGGTTTAAGGGGGGGAACCTACATTTGATTAACGTTTTTATTGGTTAAAAGGGGAGGAACTTTTTTTATGGTATTAAAGAGGAGATGGACATTTTTGAAAACTGTATTTTGAAAAAGAGGATAATATATTTGTTAGATTTCATTGTATCTGCATATTATAGTTTAACTATTTGAAACTGTAATTTGGAGAGTTTGTATTTGATTGGACATTTGTTGAATTGCATGCTTGCTGGAGACATTATTAACTTACATTATGAGCAGAAGAGGTTCTATTTGATTTACATATTTGGGTTTTTCTGTCGGTTATTATCTATTTGTTGAATGGCAGTAGAAGGGAATATATTCTTAAAATTTAAAAGGGAAGTGGTTTGTATATGTGGGATTGTACTTATAACTTGTATGCAAGGAGGGATTTGGTATATTTGACTGTTATTGTATTAAGAATGTAATTTAACATTTTTAACATATTATGTTTTTATACTGTAAACCAACTTATTTTCAGATTTTTTTTCTCCTTAGTCTTTTCTGACAATTATTTGTTTTTGTGATTTTCTAACTTTGTTATTGTATTCATATCTTGGAATCTCCAAAGTTTGACACATTTGTGTCAATTTATAGTCCCATTATTTTTTATCTCCTAAAGTTGAATAAATAAATGGCTCGCAATAAATAAGTTGGCTTACGGTAATTGATTGTTCAAGTTTAGTGTTAGCATGTATTATTTATACCTTCAGTTATTCATTATTTTACACTTATTGTTTATAGTCATTTATTATTACTCACGTTTTCCTTTTGGTTCCATTGACATATCTGGGATATGTTCCCAGACATAAATGGTCTGAAAGCATTGGAACATATCTTATACTGTTGATTCTTTATTAAATAATGTGGTATTATTTTGTGGGATTTCGTGTGTATAGGAGGACAAAGAATTTAAACTCAACAAAATACAAATTTCAATTAAATTTGTTTGCTGAATATGTCAAACTACATAATCAATAATCCATGATAACACTTTTTTTTTCATCAAGGAAAATTGATTCCGAACAAAAATTAAATGAATTCACAGTAATTGAAATAAAGTTGTATCAAGTATTTTTACTTTGTATCAAAGTGAAAGTATCTGTTTTACTCAGTGTTATGCAGTAAATTTGAATAAAACATTCTATAAAGGTTAACAATATTAACTAAATATTCTTCAAAATGATTACTTCAGATATAAAGTCTTCCTTTTATTTTAGTTGTCAACCACATTAATGGTAAATTAAAATGGTTCCATTGATCTCAGATTTTTAAGAGATTTTTAATAGAGAGATTTTTTTTATTTTGACGAAGCTGTTTACCTGCTGATAGTTTTTAACAAACACATATGCAAAATTTTATATAATTTATTTATTTCTGTATATCACTTCTGTACATCACTTATATGATTTGTTTTTTCAAGAATAGACATTTTTTTTACGTCTTATGTAACTCAAGTACCTTTGAGTGATATCCTGTATGTGTGTTGTTAAATTTGTTGAAGTAACATTGTGTGTAACATACTTGATATTTTTTGTCTGATAAAACCATTACTCTAACATAAGTTTACACCAGGTATAGATACTATAGGGATTATTGCAGTCAATTTTTTGAGAATTTCTTTTTTTTAGATCCGACGAACCGACAGTAGAAGCCAACTGAGGTCAACAGATAAGAAAGGACTAGTAGTTTTTTCTCAGGATTTATTCTTTCATCTGTCCAATTAGCTTTCACAACATTATTATGAAACCCCGCTTTAGATTTGAACTGGATGTAAGCGCACAATATTTTAGCTTGTAGAGATAAAGTTGTCATAACTAGATGTCCATTGATCAGTTATTTATTTTTTTCAGAAGTCTTGTCTTTAAAAAAGCATAGCACATGTTGAAACTAAACTTGTTAGACTGTGTCTAGTTTAGAAAACCATCATTCCTATTGATAGAGCATATTTGTAATATAGGCAAAATGGTGTTATGATGGAAATCAGTAACTCATAAAAAGGGCTCTTTTTGGAAGTCCCTGAAGAATTATTTTTGAAGTCAAGAACCATTTCAAGAACAGTGCATCATAAACACATGTAAAATTTACATACATTATTTTTTCATAAAAATACATAACTCACTAACACACATCAGTAAAACATCATTCCTAAACATGTGTACTCAACTCTCACACACATTAATGTTAAATAAACTTTCATATTTATGTTAATAAAATTCTTATAACATTTAATGCTTATAAAATTTTTAAAATTAACATCCAATTTTTATTTAATGAATTAGTTTGCTAAATGATGTTGGACACTTTCAGCTCTCTATATAGTGTAAATAAGCAATGTTTTGACAATGATTTAATAATTTTTACAGGACAAATAACCCTTGCATGTATTGTTAAATAATTTTGAATCTAGGCAATACTCAAGATTTTTTCCCATAATTATTCTGAATTGTATTACATGTGCTTTCATGTCACAAGGTCTCATTTGTATATGAAACTATTGAAAAATTGACTGCCAGATTTCATGACCTTATTTTTATGCCCCTGCCGTAGCAGAGGGGCATTAAGTTTTAACCTTGTCAGTCTGTGCATGCGTCCGTCCGACGTCCCAAAATTGGTTTCCGTTCTCTTAACTTGAGTTTGCCTCAACCAAATGTTACGAAACTTATACACAATGCCTCATTACCACAAAACACAGATCAAGTTTGAATTTTGGTGGCGTCACTTTAACCATTCTAGAGTTATGCCCTTTATAAATGGAAAAATTGCAAAATTTTAGTTTCCGTTCTCTAACTTAAGTTTGCCTCAACCAAATGTTATGAAACTTACACACAATGCTTATTACCACAAAACACAGATCAAGTTTGAATTTTGGTGGTGTCACTTTAACCGTTCTAGAGTTATGCCCCTTTATAAATGGAAAAATTGCAAAATTTTTAGTTTCCGTTCTCTAACTTAAGTTTGCCTCAACCAAATGTTATGAAACTTATACACAATGCTTATTACCACAAAACACAGATCAAGTTTGAATTTTGGTGGCGTCACTTTAACCGTTCTAGAGTTATGCCCCTTTATAAATGGAAAAATTGCAAAATTTTTATTTTCTTCTAAATATCAAGTAATTTTTAAAATTGGAGTTATCTTCCTTTGTCCATGATTATAGTTGAATCAACTACAATCAATGCTTTATACAATGCAATGTTTAATTTTGACTTCCACTGATAAAACACAGATCAAGTTGAATTTGGGTAGTGTCACGTTAACCATTATTGAGTTATGCCCTTTATAAATCGAAGATTGCAAAATTTTTAGTTTCCATTTTGTAACTTAAGTTTGCCCCAACCAAACATTATGAAACCTATACACAAAATTCATTACCACAAAACTAAGATCAAGTACAAATTTTTGTTTCGTTTTCTAACTTTAGTTTGCCTCAACCAAATGTTATGAAACTTATACACAATGCTTATTACTACATAATACAGATTAAGTATGAAATTTAGTGGTGACACTTTTACCATTCTTGAGTTATGTCCCTTTATAAACATGAAAATTGCTGAATTTTTAGTTTGTCTCTACCAAATGTTATAAAACTTATACACAACTGTTCTAGAATTATGAGTGTTTACAAATAGAAAAATTGCTGAATTTTTAGCTTCTGTTCTCTACTAAAGTTAGCCTCAACCAAATGTTATGAGACTTACACACAATGCTTATTACCACAAAACTCAGATCAAGTTCAAATTTGGGTAGCGTCACTTTTAACTTCTCCAGTTATGTCCCTTTATAACTATATGATATGCAAGTGGGGGCATCATCTGTGTCCACATGTGGACACTATCCACATTTATTTTTATGAAATAGCCTTAGTTTTTTGGTTTAGTTGACTCCAACATATTTAATTTTTAATTTAGTCATAAGCTGCTACATTAGTCAACCTTATTTCAACTTCATACTTTATTTGGCCTTTTTAACTTTTCTGATTCAAGCGTCACTGGTAAGTCTTTTGTGGACGAATCTGCCATACCAAATGTTAAGCCTAGTAAATATGATGAGTTTATTCATTAGAAGTTGGTTGCCATTATGTGCCATTTTATAATTGCTATTACTGCCAAAGTTAAATCACTACATTAGCTTTTGTTTCATTATCTTGATGCACAAACCTCCTACCATGTCTTTCAGCGGGTTATTTTGTAGGGCCCACAATTTTGTATACTCTATTTCATGTATATGTATAAATTATTTGATAAATGAACTTGTACAATAATTTTCGCCAAAATAAAAGTATTATTTATCTTGTTTTCTATTCTGAGCCAGAGATAATTGTACAGTTTTAATTCTAAAACGCATAATTATATGCTAAGTTCATTTCTTTCAACAATTTGTAATTCTGTACTATCAATAGTACTTGTTCAGTGAGTACTATTAAGGTATTTTGTATTCATTATTAGATTCATTTTAAAACTCTTAAAAATTCTTTGTTCATCCTGAAAATAAATGAAATATTTGCCACTGGATCAAACAATCAATCTTTAACTTAAGGAAAATATGAAAAAAAGAGATATATAAGTTGGTTGTCTCCCATTTTCATAATTGGTATAAAAGAAAAAATCAACTATCAATTTGCATTTGTTCTAAAAATGAGCTTTTGAAATAAAAAAAAAAAAAATATCTTTCATATGGACTAGTCTCACTTTTGGATGAGTTATTGGTTAAAACCTAAAATGTATCCATTTCTTTTCATTCATTATTTTTATAATATTTTTCACTTTAACAATTGTATCACTTGTGAGTGTATTAATTTTAAAGTTAGAGTCTCCACTTTTCTATTCAAACCAGACAAATCATAGTAGTGCAGCCCTTTAGTGTGATATATGACAAATGAGATAACTTGTATGAGTGAATATTGTATTAAATTGTTTTACAAATGCTCTTTGATTCTATATAACTAATCATATTAGTTTGGATTGTTACTTGTTTTGTTTGTTTTACATGTTATTTTATTTATATATATATGCAATGATATTAGCCAGTATTTTATATAAGCTTTATTGATTTTATTTTGGTATATTTATTTAAAATAAAATGGTTTGCTCAATGCTTCAGACTTTTATTGGGGTTATCAGCCACTTTCCGGAGAAAATTGATGGATAAATAATCTCTAAACCAATTTTCCAGCAGTACTATTTCAATTTTGTTAACTACATCTGCTCACATGGAACTGGAGGATTCTGAGTAAGTCACTTGATATAAAGATAATAAAAACAAAGTTCCAATGTCCTCGTATTGCACATATTTTATCTGTCCAAGGGCAGTAACTAAAAACACTTTTAAACATCTTCGAGAATGAAAACTTTGAGAGGAAATGCAATGCAAATTCGATATAATTAATATTTCAAGGGCATCAATTCTAGAAATGGTGCAAGACAGTGTTCTCCCAGGATTTTTGATAGCGCTGTGGTAAGCGCGATATTAGTTGACTCACCATTTTACATGATGTTACATTTATTTTTAACTACCATGTTGGTTAAATTATATTAAATAGACAAAGACCTGCATTTTTTATACATATGCTTTCACACAATGGAAATAAGTTACATTTAATTATTAAGTTTTAAAATTAAAATACCTAGATAATTTATGTAATTTGATTTTATTACCACCCTCCCACCTTTTTGTAAGAGTAAGTATGCACTTTTAGTTGTTCATAATTTTCTGACACATATTTACAGTAAGTTTTCAATGACAAGATGGGAATTTTTCATCAACTTTTATTTACATCTATCAAATTACAATTTTGCAATCAAAATCAGTATATTATTTAATATTAAAGGAAGAAATGGAATAACCCTTTCCATAATGTTTAAATGTTATTTAAGACATGCTTATAAAAGGCTAACATATTCCAAGATGAATATATGATAGAAATCCTATATTTTATTTTTAAAGATCTTATTTTATTAAAGGTGGATTATCAATAAAATAATTTATATTTGCCAATTCAAACATTACTACCACCTTCAAAGGTTGTGCTTGAAAATTTTATAAACACATGAGTTCTTGCAACCAGACATATTTGACAAGATTTGGCAATGCTTGTTTTAGAACTTTCCCTCCAAAATTGTCTCCCTTTTACACAACTTCCTGTTTACACTTTAGGCTTTATGAATCATTAAATGCCATACCTTATCCAAGCCATCCTCTGTTTACATTAATTTTAAAACAATATTTAATTAATATAAATTGACAATTGGATGACAAATTTCGATATTTTATATATATTTACGCGATTTTTTCTTTTTGTTTTATTCTCTATTCGATTTTAAATAGAACGATGCATGGACAAGTTATCGTAAAATACGGGGTTGTTAAGAATCCCTGGACAACAGGAATGCTTTCCTTAATGCAATACAGGTTCAACAGTTCTATTGTAAACGTGAAAAAATAATGAAATTAACTTAGATGGCTCAAAAAATGGTCAAGACCACGTTGTCAGGGAAGGGATAAAACTTCCCTTAAATAATTTAGGAATGAACTTTTGAGCATTATCCAACCCTTTCATGAAGTTTCTGCATCTTTTTAAAGCGAAAAACTCCAGAAAGAAATGTTTTTTTTTATAGTAAAAGTTTAGCAAATGTCGCCATTTTGTTCTATTATTGAACTAGCCCCTCCGATATTTGACTTCGTTAGGTGAATAAACGATATCTCAGACAAATCAACCAGTCGACCACGTGATCGGAATTGTACAGAATAAGTACAATACCGGAAGTTTGAAAATTTCAAAAACAATAGCGCTGATATTTGATTGGATACCGCTGCGGTCTGTCCAATACCACAGCGCTGAAATACGATAGCGCTGAATACCGCAGCGCTAAAACGGCATGGGGAGAACACTGGTGCAAGACATTGCTGATATAAACCTTTGATATAAATTTGATAAAACCTGTCAAAATTGTACACATGAGAGCACTTACAAGGCAAATTTCAATATAAGTAATAATTCAAAGGGCATAACTCTTTAAAATTGTTGATCGGCACTGATTTTCGAACTTCCCTGAGACAATGATGTAAGTTTTATAAAATCCGCAAGAGAGCACTAATAATACCGGACAGACACCGGTTTTCTTACCCCCGCAACATGTTGCACGGGGACATTCAAGATGTGGTTTGATTACCAATGAGACACTTATGGCACCAGAGTTCTATTGACAAAGATGTAAGCAATTGAAGGTCACTGTACAGCCTTCAACAATGAGAAAATCCCATGTCATATAGTCAGTTATAAAAGGCCCCAACAATAATAATGATAAAAAGCTGAAACAAGAAAACTCACGGTCTTATTTATAACTAAACAATTAACGAAAAAAACAAATATGACCAACAGGGACCAACAACAATCACTGATAAAAATGAGAATGGAAACTGGGAATGGGTCAAAGAGACAACCCGACCAAAGAGCAGAAAACAGCCCAATGCCACCAATGGGTCTTCAACACAGCGAAAAAACCCACACCCGCACGCGTGCTTCAGCTGAATTTATAAAGCTCCAAATCTAGGTGTTTTCACCTCAGTAATATTGATCTCAATACCAAGCAATCTTTTTTTATTTTTAATTGATCAGGTTTTAAAAGAAAACGCTATATACTGTAAATTCAGAAATCATTGCTAGGTTTTTATTAATGCGAAAAATGTGACTGAATGAGTATTGCTATAATAAAACTCTCATTCTGATATCTGATACATATAACTGTGTGCAGATTTTCCTGAAATCGCATAGATTAATCCTGTATTTTAGTCCATCTTCAAAATTCACAATAATAAATGCACCCAATAATTGAATTTACAGTACAATATAATTCTACTGTGTCCAACGATGTTTTCTAAATTTTCCTTCAGATTGTAATAAACAATTAATTTCCCCATAGGCGACAATGATAGCCTTTTCGAGATACAGACTTTAAAAAGTTGATTTTTAACGAAACCTTGCTAGAATTAAAGAAATATTATTCGAACAGTTTTTTCGGTCCAAAAATATAGGTTCGCGTTGCTTTTCTTAACATAATTGTACTTTTCTCCCATGCCTATCAATTTTGCACTTAGCGTTGAAAAGACTGCAGCCCTTTAGTATGATATTTTACAAAAGTAATAACTTGTATGAGTGAATATTGTATTAAATTGTTTTACAAATGCTCTTTGATTCTATATAACTAATCATATTAGTTTGGATTGTTACTTGTTTTGTTTGTTGTTACATGTTATTTTATTTATATATATAAGCAATGATATTAGCCAATATTTTATATAAGCTTTATTGATTTTATTTTTGGTATATTTATTTACAATAAAATGGTTTGCTCAATGCTTCAGACTTTTTATTTGGGTTATCAGCCACTTTCCGGAGAAAATTGATGGATAAATAATCTCTAAACCAATTTTCCAGCAGAACTATTTCAATTTTGTTTACTACATCTGCTCACATGGAACTGGAGTGATTCTCAGTAAGTCACTTGATATAAAGATAATAAAAGAACAGAGTTCCAATGTCCCTCTGTTGCACATATTTTATCTGTCCAAGGGCAATAACTAAAAAAAACTTTTTTTAAACATCTTTGAGAAATGAAGACTTTGAGAGCAAATGCAGTGCAATTTCCGATATAATTAATATTTCAAGGCATCAATTTTAGAAATGGTGCAAGACATTGCTGATATAAACCTTTGATATAAATTTGATAAAACCTGTCAAAATTGTACACATGAGAGCACTTACAAGGCAAATTTCAATATAAGTAATAATTCAAAGGGCATAACTCTTTAAAATTGTTGATCGGCACTGATTTTCGAACTTCCCTGAGACAATGATGTAAGTTTTATAAAAATCCGCAAGAGAGCACTAATAATACCGGACAGACACCGGTTTTCTTATCCCCCGCAACATGTTGCACGGGGACATTCAAGATGTGGTTTGATTACCAATGAGACACTTATGGCACCAGAGTTCTATTGACAAAGATGTAAGCAATTGAAGGTCACTGTACAGCCTTCAACAATGAGAAAATCCCATGTCATATAGTCAGTTATAAAAGGCCCCAACAATAATAATGATAAAAAGCTGAAACAAGAAAACTCACGGTCTTATTTATAACTAAACAATTAACGAAAAAAACAAATATGACCAACAGGGACCAACAACAATCACTGATAAAAATGAGAATGGAAACTGGGAATGGGTCAAAGAGACAACCCGACCAAAGAGCAGAAAACAGCCCAATGCCACTAATGGGTCTTCAACACAGTGAGAAAATCCCGCAACTGGAGGCGGGCTTCAGCTGAATTTATAAAGGCTCCAAATCTAGGTGTTTTCACCTACATGTAAGTACTATTGATTTCAATACCCAGCAATCTTTTTTTATTTTCAATTGATCTGGTTTCAAAAAGAGAGCACTATATACTGTAAATTCAGAAATTATTGCGAGGTTTTCATTAATGTGAATAATGCGACTGAATGAGTATTGCAATAATAAAAACTCGCCTTCTGATATCTGATACATATAACTGTGTGCAGATTTTCCTGAAATCGCATAGATTAATCCTGTATTTTAGTCCATCTTCAAAATTCACAATAATAAATGCACCCAATAATTCGAATTTACAGTACAATATAATTCTACTGTGTCCAACGATGTTTTCTAAATTTTCCTTCAGATTGTAATAAACAATTAATTTCCCCATAGGCGACAATGATAGCCTTTTTCGAGATACAGACTTTAAAAGTTGATTTTTAACGAAACCTTGCTAGAATTAAAGAAATATTATTCGAACAGTTTTTCGGTCCAAAAATATAGGTTCGCGTTGCTTTTCTTAACGTAATTTGTACTTTTCTCCCATGCCTATCAATTTTGCACTTAAAAACACGTGTCTCATCATAGCGTTGAAAAGACATCTCAGTTCCGTTAGGGCTAAGGAAAATAATTTATTTCGCTTTTGGTATAAAGCAGAGTGCACAAAGTCTCTAATAATAAAAATAACGGGCACATATCGACCAATCAGGATCAGCCATAAAATCTAATGGTTTATTGTAACCTTCATGAGGAATGCTCAAATCCCAAAAAATCAAAGCCTTTGATATATTGATACTTGAGTAGCTATATGGGTCAACTTTGAATTAACCTTAGTTTCATGATTTCTTTCACTGGTTTCTACTAATTGCACTTTGTAGTCCAAACATACAGTTTTACTCGGACTATCATTACAAAAGGAGAGTGGTTTACTGGTTTCTGTTTGTGGTCTGTGTGTCCTCCTGTCATTCTTTTGCCTGTCCCATAAATATTTGTTTTTAAGCCTCGTGTGAACATGTTATACTGTTTGAAGATTTTTCAAATTCATAGCTCATTAAATTTTCTGTTTTCTGAATACTTATAATATATATTGTCATCAAATCAAAATGTTAAGTTTGTAAGAAATTTATGAACTATTTTAGAAGAGCCACAGTAATGTCGTTAACATTTGATATGCATATTAAAATAAAATGCACACTTACAATTGAACTTTAAGTGCACTGTCTAAGTGACAAATTAATTTATCATTATTCATATTAAAGTTAATTCGCCTGTAGAAGGTCAAAGGAAAGGTGAAAGTAATATCTGAATTTAGTGTCATGAAACCTGTTCGGATTGTTGTTTAATATTTTCTAGAGCAACAACATTTATCCAACAACTGTGACTACTTTAAAATTGAGAATGGAAATAGGGAATGTGTCAAAAGACAACAACCCGACAAAAACAGCCCTAGGCCACCAATGGGTCTTTAACACAGCGAAAGTCCTACTTCCTAGTCAACTTCCTACTGTCCACATTAATTACATGTTTTATTTCTTTCCTTGTTTATGTATGTTTTACTATAGATAAGCAAAGGGCAAGTCTATTTTGTGCTTGTACCAAGTCAGGCCATGCATTTTTCATTGTCTGTATTATTATGGGTTTTTTTCAGAGGAGTCGGTGTTGGTAGACAGGTGGAAGGACCTTTTTCAGGAATTCTGAATTGGGACTTTATTTTTGCCAATTCTGGATTTACACTTATCAGGAATCGGGAATTAATTATTTATTTTCAAGATCAGGGAAAGAATGCTTCATTTTTCAGCTGAATTTTTTCCTGTGAATTCAAGATGACTCCCCTCCTACCCCTCCTCTTGGTATATGGCTGGTCTGTTGAACTACAATATTTTTTGTAATTCCTGATATCTTTAACATGTTTTCTTCTTCGAAATAGAGAAATTTTCAGATAACAGAACAATTCTAAAACTACTAAATGAATCAACATTTTTCCCATTAAATCCATGAAAAGCAGTGGCCCATAAATAATAGAGAATCTATAGTTGATCATTAGTTTTCATTGAAAAGGAAGTGGCATTCAAAAGACATTTTAAAGTTATTTGCATATTTTTATAAAAAAATATCTTTTAATTTTTACTGTAAAGAGAGCAATCCTCCCTTCATAATTCTCTCTGCCTTCTGAAGCTGCAATATATTTATATTGCACATAACAATGGTAGCTTCCATGTCAGAGTAAAAATTCAATGAATGAATGTTCCATGTGTTGTTGCTATGGTAACTACTATGAGTAGATATTCCTTGTTACTATGGATTTCTTTACAATATTAGAGAAAGTTTGTCTGACTATGCTGTGTAGCTCCTCAAATTGTAAAGAGAGTTCAGGAGAAAGTAAACTATATCTTGATTTCTTTTTGCTTGGTTCAAAGTTCAAATCTGTCTGTTCCGTTGCTATGATATTACTGTTACATGATAACTGAGAAACACAGACTCTACCAAGTTGTAATAATAGGGAAGTCACATCCTCAAACAATGGTGGGAAAGCCTGACACACCTTTACCAAATATGGAACGGTCTCAAGGAAAACTCCAATTTGTCACCAGCTCCCAACACTGCAAAGAAATTAATAAAATTTGTTAAATTCACTACATAAATTCAACTGAACAATCATAAAGTATGCACCAAAACTGGATGTGATTGATTGACCGATGGCTCGACACCAAATATAACATGCATATTTAGGATGATGATACTAATGAGGGTCTGAATTTAAATGGCCTGTAGAAAAGGTAATATTCTGGTCATTATAGGAATTTGGAATTCATTCAGGTATAAGACATTTGTTTATTATTTGGTGATTATATAATGATCGCTGTACATCTTTAGGTTTTTCTAGCTGAATTGTTGTCTCGTTGGCAATTACCCTCCACCACTTTGGATTCATAATCGAAATGGTAGTAAATGTAGATTTGCTATTATCTTAATTGAAGTCATTTTATATTTTCAAATTTACAGATTTTATTCGGTAAGCATAGGTTATATTTCTAATGCAAAATTCTCAAAGGATTCCACAGAACCCTATGTTGCACCTCGATTTCTGTTTTAAGTGTAAATGGGTAATGTTGATTGCACAAAACCAAATCTATTCATTAGTAAAGTATGGAAATGTTCTTTTCTTCAGATGCTATTATGACAGAAAGTAGAATTAGAAATAAGAAGATGTGGTATGAGTGCCAATGAGACAACTATCCATCCAAGTCACAATGTGTAAAAAGTAAACAATTATAGGTCAAAGTACAGCCTTCAACACGGAACCTTGGCTCACACGAACAGCAAGCTATAAAGAGCCCCAAAATGACTAGTGTAAAACAATTCAAACAGAAAAACCAATGGTCTAATCTATTTAAAAACTTGAAACGAAACGCTAAAGAACCACATCAACAAACAATAACCACTGAAACAGGTTCCTGACTTAGGACAGGTGCAAACAAATGCAGCAGGTTTAAACGTTTTAACAGGTGCCAACCTTCACCCTAACCTGAAATAGTAGTGTAACATTACAACATAGAAAGACACACTACAAAATATCAATTGAAATGGCTTAACTCAATCAAAAAGACATATTAACAAAAAAAGTAAACATACACTGAACGAATAAATTTAATCTATGACACATTGTCAAAAAGACAACTATAACCTAGGACAAAATGGCGTTAAATAAAATAACGTACACAGGTAAATTTAAATATAATTTTGTTGTTAGGAGAACAGAGATATTTTTAACAAAATAAATAATAAAATTTGTTGTTCATGATACGAGAACAGCAGTGAAAATTTATTGTCATACTAAATACTTATCAAAGGTGGTACATATTAAAAATAGTGAGACAAGATATAACACAAAATAAGTAAACATTGAATAACAAAAATGCATTACAAATTGTGTAACGGGTCAAATTACCACGAAAGTACGATTTGAGAGTACTGAGTTACTGAAAGCAAGTTAAAAGCCAAAAACAATTAATAATAATAAACTGTTAACACAGAGATATGTCTCGCCTATTTGTTATTTTGATAATGCAAATGTTGAAATTAAAATAGCAATACTTTAACATGTAAGTTATGCAAATATTCAAAGTCAATGAACCATGACTGAAGGTACAGGGCTAAACAATCTCCATGGAAATGAGATGTGCCAATGCTAATACAACTGCAAACCAAATACCATTGACTTTTCATAAGTCTTTCCCTTTAAACAAACCTAAACACAAACATTAACTTGTAAGTCAATAGACCATGACTGAGGGTAAGGACCAAATATTCTCCATGGAAATGAGATGTGCTAATGCTTATATAACTGCATACCAATTATCATTGACCTACCACTAACAGTTCCCCTTAAAATGACCTTATCACAAACTAATACATGAAAACTAAGCAAAAGTTTCAGTCAATAGACCATGACTGAGGGCGGGCCAAATAATCTCCATGGAAATGAGATATGCCGATGCTTATACAACTGCATACCAATCATCATACACCTACCACTAGTGGTTCCCCATAAACTGACCTAATCACAAAGTAATACATGTAAACTAAGCAAAGTTTCAAAGTCAATAGACCTTGACTGAGGGGAGGGCCAAATAATCTCCAAGGTAATGAGATGTGCCAATGCTAATACAACTGCATACCAAATATCATTGACCTACCACTAGTGGTTCCCATAAACTGACCTAATCACAAACTAATACATGTAAACTAAGCAAAGTTTCAAAGTCAATAGACCTTGACTGAGGGAGGGCCAAATAATCTCCATGGTAATGAGATGTGCCAATGCTAATACAACTGCATACCAAATATCATTGACCTACCACTAGTAGTTCCCATAAACTGACCTAATCACAAACTAATACTTGTAAACTAAGCAAAGTTTCAAAGTCAATAGACCTTGACTGAGGGAGGGGCCAAATAATCTCCATGGTAATGAGATGTGCCAATGCTAATACAACTGCATACCAAATATTATTGACCTACCACTAGTGGTTCACCATGAACTAGACCTAATCACAAACTAATACACTGTTGACGCCGCCGTCGCTGTTGCCGCCGACACGGAACAGCATACCTATGTCTCGCTTTTGACTCCGTCAAGGCGAGACAAAATGTATGTTTTCTTCAGATGCTATTACAACAGAATGTAGAATCGCTGTGTCTCACTTCCACAACAAAATGTTGCAGGCTAGACAAAAAAATTAAAAGGGACAATGTCATATTGGTTCATACTTACCATTAACCATTGTAAACATCACATTTACTGCTAGCTTGGCAATGTTTAGTGATTTAGGCAAGGCATATTGGCAACATAAATGGGCCATCATCTTAATGGCAAATATCTGCAAAATAAAAGAAATCTTAGCAAAAATACCTCATTGTCTTCAAATCATATAATTCCAAAAATAAAGATCAAGTAAAAGAAATTAAAAGTATCATATAAAATTCTATTTTGCAGCATATCAACAGACATACATCTAAATGCGAAAAATTTGAAATTCCAAGTACTTTGTTTAGGGCATTGCACAAGATCTTGTCTTTCTGTACTGTTTATGGCATTGCTGTATGAAAGCCTCTATGGATGTTGGATGGCATGATTTCATATCAGAAGATTAAGCACTTTTAGATAGCTTTCTTAAATTGCAAATATTCTTGTATACAGTATTGTTAATAGTTGTTTTCTTTGTACTGTGTTGTGTTATGGTTTATATATACAGAGACGTACAAAAAGTATTCAGTCACAATGGCTGCGTGTTTATGTTCTTACAGCTGACTTAGTTTTAAATGGCCTTTTCCTTTGTCATTCATGTCACTGATGATTAAAGTATTTATCTTTAGCGTTGGGCATTACATGGTCTACCGTCATGTTACGTTTGATGTTGTCTGCCATTTTAGTATCATTGGAACAAGTAAAATAACAAGATGGGTAGAAAAGGTCAGGAACTCTCAACGGGTGTCAAAAACATCCTATTAGAATTGTTCCAGAATGTCAGAGTATTTTTTGTCGAAAACTTAAAATCCTCAAGTCAACAGTTAGTAACCTGGTTTACAAATTTTCTCAGATGAGAGTAAAATTATGATTGGACATGATAGAAGTGTGTATGTATGGTGAAAAAGAGACCAGGGATGGAGACCAGAACTTGTTCAACATCACAAACAAGATTTGGGGGTGTATTTGCTGGAAATGTGTTGGTACACTTGCTCAAGTAGAGGTTAATATTAATGCTATTAAATATCAAGAAATATTCCATGAACATTTGTGGCCAGTGATAGCTCGACATTTTCGGGAGGTGATTATTTTTTCTAAGATGACAACGCCCCTGTCCATCATGCAGAGTCAAGCCAAGATTTTGTGGCCTGGAACGGAACAGAATTAACAGTATGACCTTGCCTGCCCAGTCTTAAGAGCTTAATGTGATTGAAAACCTATGACTATTTACCAAAAGAAAACTTCAAACACATACTGGGATGTATACATAATACTGTGAATACCAATTTGGCAAAGGTAAAGCATGAATTTAAAGGTTCAATGAAGTATAAATTTTCTATAGGCTTGTATGCAGACTTTGGCATAACCATGAAATCAAATATCAACGAGAACATAATTTTTCTTTAATCCATGAAAATTGGTATTTACGAAAATAAATGAATCCACTGTAAATGTCTTCAAAGGTCATAGAGATATGAATAATTTTTTATAAAATTACCTGTTTGTTCATCTGAGGTTGACTCAGTAACTCTGGTACAAAGTCTAAACAGATATGCATGGAAGGAATCCCTGGTACAGTTATATTTAGTAATTCTTCTGGATAACCCTGTTTCAAAAATAAATAAATGGTCATATAGAATGAAAGTTATCATATATGAATCTTTTAAAAGATAAACTTGTTTTTCTTCAATCAGAAATAAAATCCTCTTTCAGCTAAGTTCTTTTTATACTCTCTTAAATGCATCATAACAAATGTTAGATTATTGAAGATTACTTAATATTTGAAAAAAGAACTCAAATAGTAAGAGTGACATATTTTTGTTGAAGCCTTCTATACTCCTCAAATTGCATCCTTACTTGAAGTTATATGATTATAAGTCACTTCTTTTAATCTTTGAAAACTGAACCCCTGTGTAAAATTAAATCAAAGTCAATAAAGCTTAAAATATAGCTCAGAGTGCAGGCTGATATACTATGGAAAACCAAGTTATAAGATTGTTTGTCACTTAGTATCAAAGATCACACTCAAATTTGGAATTTGAAAATAACATGTAATGATATACCTGAAGACCAAATAAATTACCAAATCAAACTTCGTTTTACTTTCTTTATCCTATACTTATGAATTACTGTAAATTCAAAAATTATTGCAAGGTTTTTATTAATGCTAATAATGTGACTGGGTGAGAATTGCAATAATAAGAACTCGCATTCTGATAACTGAAACATAACATGCACAAATCTGTATGCAGATTTTTTTCAAAATCGCTTTTATTAAACTCACATTTTTATCCATTCTTGAAAAATTGCAATAATAAATGCATGCAATAATTTCTGAATTTACAGTATTACAAATGTTACCTGGAAATGTACAAGTTTAGCAAGATGAGGATCAGAAATAAATATTTTATGGATGAATGAGCATGTAACACATTGAATTTCTCTTCTGTTGTGAAGCAGACCTTCTTCCTCCTAAAATAAAATAATACAAATTATCACAGATGTCTTCCTGAAATCATTTGATTTCTAGGGTTTCATATCATTTTATATATTAAAACAATTTTCTTGCAGAAGTCAAACAATTTAATGTATTTATACAAAACACAAGTTCTGTTTCTGCGTAATCAGAAATAAGTACGATTTCAGTTTGTTAATTCAGATAATCTATAATAAAAACTTATTTTAGGTTCAAGTTCCATAGGGAAAATGTGTAATTTTATGACGATCTTTCAAATTAGCACAAAAATGTGGTTTTTGAAGGATACAATATTGTCAATGGCCACCTGTTGGTTGATCCTTACAGAGAATTGATGTTAAATTTCAATATTGTCAAAGGCCCAGAATATGGATATCTGATAATATTCAATACCTCATCTTCCTTTGGCAGACAATATTGTCAAAGGCCCAGAACATGGATTTCTGATGATATTCAATACCTCATCTTCCTTTGGCAGACAACATTGTCAAAGGCCCAGAATATGGATATCTGATAATATTCAATACCTCATCTTCCTTTGGTAGACAACATTCTAAGAGTATTTGTACAACAGCACTATCTTGGGCCATGATCAGTGCATTCTTGAGATCCCTTCTCTCCTGGTCATTCTGACTGGCATGGTCAAGGATTGGGTTGACCAGAGTGTGGTTATGTAGATAGACCTTAGATGCCTGCATGTAAGCTGACAGAATACACAGGATAATCTCTAATATAGGTGGACATCTGGATTGAAAACAAACAATAACCTTAATTTTAGTCTTTAAAAGAATCCACTTAGTTTCAAATTTTCTTTAAAACTAGTTGATCTCTTTTTAGAAGCCTTTTTACTTTACATTCAATGTAATTAATTCTTACCATGATGAATTGTTTTAAGAAAATGTTTAATTTTTGTTCATTTGCAGAAGTATGCAAATTATATGCAAATGAGCTATACCCTGCTGCTGATGCATATTGATTCCATTTAATATAAGATAGATTTAAAATCTGATTCTGAGTTACATAATCTTAACATGAAATTCAAATTTTGCTATGCATTTTAAAAAAAAGTCCCTGCATGAAAATAAATATCATAAAAGTGTCTTCTCAAGACCACCAAAAAAATTATTGGTATGTTGAAACTTGAGGCGATTTTGTGGAAATTTTCATTTTTTCATATTCATGTATATCAAACATAAGCAAACAGACCTATCCCTGTTTCACCAAATTTAATGTATTTTACATGTTCATCACTGATCGAAATTATGTTGTTTCAAATTTCAGCAGATATTTTTTTCTGATGGTAATGATTGAAAAGTAAGCATGTACATACACCTCACCAAGATGAAATATAACAGCCACTTTTGAATGATTATTGGATCCAAGCAATATAAGAAGATAAATAGACTCTAATAATTGTTTGCAAAAAAAAATGTACTAACCTGTATACCCTGTTATCACACCTGAGTATTATTAATGGATCTATAGTCACATCATTTTCTGTATACTGTGTAATGACTGCTCCCCTTTATTACTTTCTCTTAAAGCATTTACTGTAGCCAGTCGAATACTGAAAGTTAACAATTCCTTTCAATTTAAAAAGCTGTAATTTATTCACCTCTAAGCAATTATAATATCAAAATTATCAAATCTTGAACATGTTATTTTCCCTCAGTCCTTTGGGACCTCAGGAATATAACCTTTTCTCAAGGCCATAATTATTTTCTTATACATAATTGTTTATAATAAATAATTATTAACAAGAATGCAAGGGTTGTTGTGATAAGCATATTCAAAAATTTTATTGAATGGAAAACAGGAAGTAGGTGTCGGATATATCCATAAAGCATGCACATGTTACAACTCATCACTATTGAGCTGCAGACCAAATATGACGTCATTCTGTTTAATGGTATTGAAGAAGTTTGTGACAAATTTTTTGATTAATTCAACATATTGAAAATTCAAAGTAAAGGCATACAGGAAGTAGGTATCTGACAGATTCAAAAGTGATTACAAGTTACAACTCATCATTGTCAAGTCTCTCACCATACAGGAAGTAGATATCTGACAGATCCAAAAGTGATTACATGTTACAACTCATCATTGTCAAGTCTCTCACCATACAGGAAGTAGATATCTGACAGATCCAAAAGTGATTACATGTTACAACTCATCATTGTCAAGTCACTCACCATACAGGAAGAAGGTATCTGACAGATCTAAAAGTGATTACATGTTACAACTCATCATTGTCAAGTCACTCACCATACAGGAAGAAGGTATCTGACAGATTCAAAAGTGATTACATGTTACAACTCATCATTGTCAAGTCACTCACCATACAGGAAGAAGGTATCTGACAGATCTAAAAGTGATTACATGTTACAACTCATCATTATCAAGTCGCTCACCAAATATGAATTTGCAATATAGAGAAGGGGTATAATATGCTCCCCTCCCCCAAAAAAGACTGTCCCCAAAACACACTTTTATAGGCACTTCTATGAGAAATTTAGACCTTGACATTTTGTACCAACTCCTGTCTATTGTTAAAGACCAGATGTTTACCTGTAGATGTCTTTCACCTTTTTGTGTTGTTGTCTCATTTACGCTTGCCCAACTATATCTATTATTCTTACCTTCTAGGGGAAATAGAATGTAGTTTTATCCAGACCTTCCTGACAAGGTCGACAACTTTTCTGGGAATTCTCGTGTCTAAAATTAGTATCAAACAACCAAGGAACTTGTCTGAGAACTGTAATATTGTATCTACTGGCATCCTTAATAACGTCTGTAAGGCTACAATCATTTCTGATGTTCTCATGGGTAAACCATCTATAGCTAAAAATACATCAAAATGAAACATCCTTAATAAGGTCTGTAAGGCTACAATCATTTGTGATGTTCTCATGGGTAAACCATCTATAGCTAAAAATACATCAAAATGAAACATCCTTAATAAGGTCTGTAAGGCTACAATCATTTGTGATGTTCTCATGGGTAAACCATCTATAGCTAAAAATACATCAAAATGAAACATCCTTAATAAGGTCTGTAAGGCTACAATCATTTGTGATGTTCTCATGGGTAAACCATCTATAGCTAAAAATACATCAAAATGAAACATCCTTAATAAGGTCTGTAAGGCTACAATCATTTCTGATGTTCTCATGGGTAAACCATCTATAGCTAAAAATACATCAAAATGAAACATCCTTAATAAGGTCTGTAAGGCTACAATCATTTCTGATGTTCTCATGGGTAAACCATCTATAGCTAAAAATACATCAAAATGAAACATCCTTAATAAGGT
Source organism: Mytilus coruscus (assembly GCA_017311375.1). Taxonomy (NCBI): domain Eukaryota; kingdom Metazoa; phylum Mollusca; class Bivalvia; order Mytilida; family Mytilidae; genus Mytilus; species Mytilus coruscus. The sequence continues at coordinate 91,774,346 of CM029598.1, forward strand.
CTGTCAGGCTACGATCATTTCTGATGTTCTCATGGGTAAACCATCTATAGCTAAAAATACATCAAAATGAAACATCCTTAATAAGGTCTGTAAGGCTACGATCATTTCTGATGTTCTCATGGGTAAACCATCTATAGCTAAAAATACATCAAAATGAAACATCCTTAATAAGGTCTGTAAGGCTACAATCATTTCTGATGTTCTCATGGGTAAACCATCTATAGCTAAAAATACATCAAAATGAAAATTGATAAAACATACCAAGAACAACAACCATATCTGATTTACAGGCAACTAAACTGTCCATAGCTCTATAAACTAGTCCTAAAAATGTTAACAGCTATGTGTTCTATTTTTTGTGTTGTTGGTTGCCACCTCATTGAAACAAGAGTGCACACGCTGAAATGTCTCCCCTGTTTTACTGACCATTGATTTTATGCTGAAAGTCTTAAAGATAAAGGTTTTACTAAAAGCATTACAGAAACTTAACATTTTAATAAACACATGCCCCATAGGCGCATGATACGCCCGTCGCTTTTCAATAGATATAAACCAGTCACCAAAGTTGCATGAAAACTGCTCCAGGCATTTTGAGTAATTGTCCAAAACTGGAAAATCCCCTTTTTAATGAATAAAACCCCATAACTCAGAAACGTAAATAAAATTTATGAAAATCGAAAGGAGCTCACATCAATAGATATAAACAATTCACCAAAGCTTCATGAAAACTGTTAAAAGCATTTTGAGTTATTGTCCAAAACTGGAAAATCCCCTTTTTAATAAATAAAACCCCATAACTCGGAAACGTAAAATCTAAAATTTATAAAAATTGAAAGGAGCTCACATCAATAGATATAAACAATTCAACAAAGTTTCATGAAAACTGTTCAAAGCATTTTGAGTTATTGTCTGAAAACTGGAAAATCCCCTTTTAATGAATAAAACACCATAACTCGAAACGTAAAATCCAAATTTTATAAAATTGAAAGAGACCTCTAGTCAATAGATGTTAACAATTCACCAAAGTTTCATGCAAATTGGTTAAAGCGTTTTGAGTTATTGTCCGACATGTTGACGACTGACAGATGGACAGAGGTATACCATAATAAGTCCCGTAAACGGGGTATAAAAATCTATGACAATGAGGTCAAGGTCAGAAAAATTGTGTCAGACAGACATATACACCTTACAATTTTTTTTTACACCAAATATAGTTGACCTATTGCGTATGCTAATTGAAAAACAAACCAAAACGCAAAAACTTAACATTGAAATGAACCATAAATATGAGGTCAAGGTCAGATGATACCTGCCAGACAGACATTTGCACCTTACAATTATTCCATACACCAAATATAGCTGACCTATTGCTATTGGTATTTGAAAAACAGACCAAAACACAAAAATTAACATTGACCATTGAACCATAAAAATGAGGTCAAGGTCGGATGAAACCTCCCAGACTGACATGTTCCCATTACAATCATTCCACACCAAATATAGTTGACCTACTGCTTATAGTATTTGAGAAACAGACCTAATCAAGTAACTTTAACCTTGATCACAGATCCATTAAATGAGGTCCAGGTCAGGTGAACTCTGCCTGACAGACATGTAGACGTTGCAAGGAACCCATATGCCAAATATAGTTATCCTATTTACTCATAATAAGTGAGAAATTCACATGACAAAAAACTCAATTTTTTTTTTGGCAAGCAGTCGCTGAACCATGAAAATGAGGTCAAGGACAATGGACATATGATTGACAGAAACTTCATAACATAAGGTATCTGCATACAAGATATGAAGCATCCAGGTCTTCTACCTTTTGAAAAATAAAGCTTTATACAAATAGTTTACGCTGCCGCCGCAGCCGGATAGTTATACCTATGTCTCGCATACTGCGACTTTCGTCGCAGGCGAGACAATAAAACCAAAATCATCTTTTAATCATAGATAAGACACAACCACAAAGAGTATTCATCATACCTGATAAACTGGTATGTAGACTGTCTATACGATAATAATTTCTCAAACTTTTCAAAATCTGTTATATATTTTTGTACATGTATACTGATTTTTACAGTTTAATTATAACCTTGTTCAAACTGTATCAGGGTGATAGTTGTCTTAGTGACGGGTGATATTTCCTGTGATTTCCACAGTGTAATTATTACCTTGTTGAAACTGTACCAGGGTGATAGTTGTCTTGGTGAGGGGTGATGTGATTTCCACACTTTAATCATTACCTTTTGGAAACTGTACAAGGGTGATAGTTGTCTTGGTGAGGGTGATATTTCCTGTGATATTGACTGTATTGTTATTACCTTGTTGAAACTGTTCCAGGGTGATAGTTGTCTTAGTGAGGGGTGATATTTCCTGTGATATTGACTGTATTGTCAGACTCTCTTCTAACCAATCTTCAATAGTACAGAGATGAGGATAATGTGTTACCAGTAATCTACAAAAAGATAGATGTACATATGTCAATTCAGATAGTTTGCAATACCCAGTTGGACTAGTACAAGAGCCCAACACAGCTGGAAACGACTTGAAAATTAGATTAAGTCTCAAAACATAATGTCGGGAAACCAAATGAGGCACTTTAACAAATGGACATCCATTATACATCATACATTATTCAACAGAACTCTGGAAATTCATTAGCAAGCATCACATTTTTTCCACAGTCTGATTAAAATACAGATCCTGTGTCCACCCTTTGCTTACAAGGATCTGACAACACTCCATTCTACTTTCTGTTTTAAAGACCTTTAGAGATCCTTTGGTTTTGTTGTTTAAGACACACCTTCAAAAATTTTATGTCTGAAATTTCATTTGCTGATTTAATAATTACCAGAACAGAAAGTAAAACGGAGTGTTGTCAGATTCTTGTAAGCAAAGCTTGGACACACGATCTGTATTTTAATCAGATTGATTTTACCCATGTCAATTTACCAATCAAGAATCTAATGCATCTTGATAACATTTTCAAAAGCGTACACCAAAATATTGTGATTGGCCATCAATGTTTTAACCATTAGAATTCAACAAATGCAACAAAAAACAGATTGGGAAATGGTATATAGGTACATATAAATTTAACATGCCTAAACTACTGTAAATTTAGAAATTATTGGGTGCATTTATTATTGCGATTGTTTGATAATCAACACAAATGCAAGTTTAACTATTGCGTTATCAGGAAAGAGGGACGAAAGATACCAGAGGGACAGTCAAACTCATAGATCGAAAACAAACTGACAACGCCATGGCCAAAAATAAAAAGACAAACAGACAAATAATAGTACAGATGACACAACATAGAAAACTAAAGACTAAGCAACACGAACCCCACCAAAAACTGGGGGTGATCTCAGGTGCTCCGGAAGGGTAAGCAGATCCTGCTCCACATGTGGCACCCGTCGTGTACAAATCCAAATGCTGCATACAAATACATGTGATATGCTATCAAAATTTAAATGTGAGTACATGTATTTATTTTTGCGACACCTATCCTGTCCCAATTTTCACATTATTAAAACTGAGCAAAAATTTATGAATTTACAGTATATGTTGATGTTCCATACACTTACTTCAACAATGAAGGAAATAGTCCGGGATACTGATGTTGATTTTTCTGAGCTTGCTGTAGTAAGAAATTGATAGGAATCTTAGATAGGACACCATCTGGGTATGTCTTTACTTTTCTGTCTCCTGAAACTGATAAATAAAGAGGTGACATTTAAAGAAGATAAAAGTTGACTCAGATATTAATAAAAAAAAAGATAATAAGTCTACACATATCTAATAACAACTGATTATAGCAAGAAGTTGAATGTATAAGCAACAAGAGGTAGGTATATGAAAGATCCTAAAAGTACCCAAACATTAAAACTCATCACTGTCAGGCTAATAACCAAATATGATGTTAATCATAAGAAAATTGTGACGGAAGTATTTGTTTGACAAACAGACACAGGAACAAACAAAAAACTGTTGGTCAGGGTGATTGTGATATAGCCTCCACAGGGACAAACAAAAAAACTGTTGGTCAGGAAATTGTGATATAGCCTCCACAGGGACAAACAAAAACTGTTGGTCAGGGAAATTGTGATATAGCCTCCACAGGGACAAACAGACCAATTTGAAATATATTCAATTTTTGTTGAAATCAAACAAAGTTTAATTTTGGACCCGATTTGGACCAACTTGAAAACTGGGCCCATAATCAAAAATCTAAATACATGTTTAGATTCAGCATATCAAAGAACCCTAAGAATTCAATTTTGTTAAAATCAAACTAAGTTTAATTTTGGACCCTTTGGACCTTAATGTAGACCAATTTGAAAACGGGACCAAAAATTAAGAATCTAAATACACAGTTAGATTCGGCATATCAAAGAACCCCAATAATTCAATTTTGATGAAATCAAACAAAGTTTAATTTTGGACCCTTTTGACCTCAATGTGGAAAAAATTGATAACGGAGCCCAAAATCAAAAATCTAAATACACGGTTAGATTCGCATATCAAAGAACCCCATATATTCAATTTTGATGAAATCAAACAAAGTTTAATTTTGGACCCTTTGGACCTCAATGTGGACCAATTTAAAAACGGGCCCAAAATCCAAAAACTTAATACACGATTAGATTCAGCATATTAAAGAACCCCAAGAGTTCAAGAATAAAACCCCATTGAAATTGGTCAAGAAATAAGCAATTTATACAAAGTATCTTCTTTTGCACAATACTGTGCAATTGAATATTCTTGCAATTGCGCAATACTGTGCAATTGAATATTTCTTGCTATTGCTCAATACTGTAGAACTGACAATTTCTTGCTATTGCGCAATATTGTGCTATTGGATATTTCTTGCTATTGCGCAATACTGTGCAATTGAAGATTTCTTGCTATTGCGCAATACTGTGCAATTGAAAATTTCTTGCTATTGCACAATACTTATTATATAATAATTTACACATCCTGTTTGGTGTGTATCTCCTGCCATATCATTATTATTTGCTTTTAAATATAAATCAGAAATAACCAACTTAAAATGGAAAATTTTAAAGAAAAAAAAAAAAAAAGAAAAAAAATCCCCCAAATTTTTGAACCCCTTATGATTCATCACCCCAAACTCAATCCAGTGCGAAAAACTGTTGGTCAGGGTGATAGTGATATAGCCTCCACAGGGACAAACAAAAAACTGTTGGTCAGGGTGATTTTGATATAGCCTCCACAGGGACAAACAAAAAAACTGTTGGTCAGGGTGATTGTGATACAGCCTCCACAGGGACAAACCAAAAACTGTTGGTCAGGGTGATTGTGATATAGCCTCCACAGGGACAAACAAAAAACTGTTGGTCAGGGTGATTGTGATATAGCCTCCACAGGGACAAACAAAAAACTGTTGGTCAGGGTGATTGTGATATAGCCTCCACAGGGACAAACGAAAAACTGTTGGTCAGGGTGATTGTGATACAGCCTCCAGAGGGACAAACAAAAAACTGTTGGTCAGGGTGACTGTGATAGACATAAGACTGTGAATCCCTTCACACAATTACATTTTTTCCATGTAAAGATAATAAAATCAAGCATTACCTTTACATATTTGGAACGATTTTTAAAATTATCTCCCTTACTTGACCATTAATTTTTACTTACCTATTATTTTCATGTGATTCAGAACTGTATCCTCATACAAAAGCAGATAATACAACACAATTAACTGTGGTGTCAAATTATATACAGAGTTATCTCCCTTCTGACTGGATACAGCATTATCTTCCTGACTAAATGAGTTATCTCCCCTGATTTGACCAAACACTGATGATTTATACACATCTAAGACTTCCTGGTTACTTAGTGGTTCATTAAGATGGTCAGTCTTTGTACTTTTGATGATGATTGAGTTCACATAGACCTCAATAAGGGATGGTAGTAAATTATGGAGTGGACACCCACTACTACAAATCTGTCTGTAGATCCAGTCCTGTAAAAGTTTAATATTATAACACTGTGAATTCATTTATATCTCCTTCTATTCTTAAGACTTTGTCATTTGAAATTCCTTCAGCAAGGTTATCACATTTGCCTCACTTACTAAAATTACTGTAAAATTCAGATATTATTGGGATTGTTGAAGAATGAACAAAAATGCGAGTTCGATTATTGCGATTTCAGGAAACTCTGCATACGGATATTTGTATCATATACCAAAATGCGAGTTCTTATTACCGTGATACTCACCCAGTCGCATTATTCTCTTTAATAAAACCTCGCAATAATTTCTGAATTTACAGTAGTTAATTTACAGTATATTTCTGTGACCATCTTTCATGTAGGGATATCCATTTTTTAATATACAAGCATTTGAGAAAGATTTTTCGAGAAATTTTTCAAATCTTCATTTGATTAATGACAGTGATAATAACTTACTTTTATAGGAACTTTATACTTTGAAAAGGACCTTGTTTTCAGAAGCTGATAAACACTGTTGATTGGTAGATATCCAGTCATATGACCATTCAAATTAGGTGTGACTGGTACCTTGACTGCATGTGTTGTTACAACCTACAAAATAAAACCAGATCTTAACTTGCTAACATTCACTGATGTGTGGCATGAAGAGTTCATGATACCCGTTCAGGTGATCTAAATCCTCAAGGTAGGAAAGCAGCCTTTAGAAGTTCTTTATTAAGTAAGTGTTGACAAAAGTTAGAGATTTTTTGAAGTACTAAGGATTTTCTAACCAAGGAATAGGTTACCTTAAGGAAGTTCGCTACTCAGTTTCAAAATAAATAGCTTTTCATAAAACTAGTATATATTGATAGGGGATTAATTAAGGAATCAAAAAAAGCAAAAAATATATAGAGGTCAATGTGCTTGTTTTCGAGATATTAGCCATTGAAATTTTGGCAGGAAAATGTTCTCTCTTGATTTTTCATAGCTTTATCATTGACAAGTTAAAGTTCTCAAAAACTATTAAAAAATAAAAATAAGATTTTATAAGACTTTTACAAATGACTTATAATTATACATGCAAAAGATTTATAAAAAGAAAAATGGGGGTCAATGGGCAAAAATTTTTTAGGCATTCAAATGGATAAAACCAGAGGATTCCGAAAATCTGACAAAAATTCCAAAACATGACAAGCAAACATCCTTAACTGTATTTGGTAAAACCTTTTGGAATTTTGGGTCCACAATGCTCTTCAATTTCACATTTTATTTATCCTCTTTTACTTTTTGAATTTGAGCCTCACTGATGAGTCTTTTGTAGACAAAATGAGCGCCTGGTGCACACAGTTTTAATCCTGGTATTTATGATTAGGGTCTGGATAAGGTTTACGAAATAGAGAATAATGGGCAAAAGGTGCATAATAAAAGCCCCAAAAAATTTGAGATTAGAGGATAATGGGATGTCAAAATATAAAAAAGAGAAAATAGCGGGCAAAAAGGATAAAGAATAAAGTAAACAAGAGGCTGTAAGAGTGACAGCAAACCAGATTTTCCTGCATGAAATTATGATTTGCAAATCTGGACCCCCAAACAGGATCAAGTAAAAAAAAAAAATCGTAAGGGTTCCACGGAACCCAGTGTCTCGCCTACTTTTGCTGTTAGTCCCAGGCTCAACAAAATGGGGAAAAATTATTAAAATTTTCCTCTAGATGCTATCTTTTGATTGTAAGAAGCTCCTATCCAAATTTGGTAAAATCCAGGATGGTTTATGAATCTAATAAATGTTTTAAAAACTTTAACTGCAGACTGTATGTAATGTTAACTGGAAGAAAAACTAAGTCCATTTATAAGTAATATACGAAACAGGAAATAAATTTTTACAAAATTTTCTTCTAGATACTAGCTTTTGATCATAAACAAGCTTCTGTTCAAGTTTGGTACAAATCCAGGATAGTTTAAGAAAGTTATTAAAATTTTAAAACTTTAACCACAGAGTGTATGTAATGTTAACTGGAAGAAAACGAAGTCCAGTTATAAGTACAAAATTTACTGGGATAAACAGGAGTTTGGTACAAATCCAGGATAGTTTTTACAAAATTTACTTAACCACTGGATACTATCTTATGATCATAAACAAGCTTCTGCTTCTGTAAGTTTGGTACAAATCCAGGATAGTTTAAGAAAGTTATTAAAATTTTAAAACTTTAACCACAGAGTGTATGTAATGTTAACTGGAAGAAAACGAAGTCCAGTTATAAGTAAAATACGGATAAACAGGATTTTTTTTACAAAATTTACTTCTGGATACTATCTTATGATCATAAACAAGCTTCTGTCCAAGTTTGGTAAAAATCCAGGATAATTTAAGAAAGTTATTAAAATTTCAAAAACTTTAACCACAAAGTGAATATTTGTGGACGCCGACGAAGACGATGGAATGTAGAAACGCTATGTCTCGCTTTTCTGACAAAGTGGCAGGCTCAACAATAAATGAATTTTTGTAGGGTTCAGAAATGGAAAGGCCGAAATCTATCTAAGTATCACTTTTCCCTACATAAAGGTGTCCAACTCAACAATGATAAAAGCTAAAATCGTGAAAATCGATTTAGACCTTCATTAAGTCACAGGAAACAACATATCTAAATTTGAAAAGATTTCGTCAAAGCGTTTTCAAGTTATTGCACAGACAACGCTCGAAGTATCACTTTTCGCTACTTAAAGGTCAACAACTCAACAATGATAAAAGCTAAAATTGTGAAAATCGAACTTGACCTTCATTTAGTCACAGGAAACAACATATCTAAATTTGAAAAGATTTCGTCAAAGCGTTACCAAGTTATTGCACGGACAACACTCTAAGTATCACTTTTCGCTACTGAAAGTTCTACAACTCAACAACGATAAAAGCTAAAATCGTGAAAATTGAACTTGACCTTCATTTAGTCACAGGAAACTACATATCAAAATTTGAAAAGATTTCGTCAAAGCGTTTTCAAGTTAATGAACTGACACTGTTTGGCAGCCTCCTGCCCACCCTGGGACACAGATGATGCCCCCGCTTGCATATCATATAAAGTTATAAAGGGACATAACTGAAGAACGGTTAAAGTGACGCTACCCAAATTTGTTATTGATCTGAGTTTTGTAGTAATAAGTATTGCGTATAAGTTTCATTACATTTGGTTGAGGCAAACTTAAGTTTGAGAATGGAAACAAAAAATTAAGCAATTTTTCCTTTTGTAAAGGGCATAACTCTAGAACAGTAAAAGTGACACCACCAAAAATCAAACTTGATCTGTATTTTGTGGTAATAAGCATTGTGTATAATTTTCATAACATTCGGTTGAGGCAAACTTAAGTTAGAGAATGGAAACAAAAATTCAGCAATTTTTCCTTTTGTAAAGGGGCATAACGCATAACTCTAGAACTGTTAAAGTGACACCATCAAAATTCAAACTTGATCTGTATTTTGTGGTAATAAGCATTGTGTATAAGTTTCATAACATTTGGTTGAGGCAAACTAAAGTTAGAGAACGGAAATGAAAAATTCAGCAATTTTTCCATTTGTAAAGGGCATAACTCTAGAACAGTTAAAATGACACCACCAAAATTCAAACTTGATCTGTATTTTGTGGTAATAAGCATTGTGTATAAGTTTCATAACATTTGGTTGAGGCAAACTAAAGTTAGAGAACGGAAACGAAAAATTCAGCAATTTTTCCATTTGTAAAGGGGCATAACTCTAGAATGGTTAAAATGACACCACCAAAATTCGAACTTGATCTGTATTTTGTGGTAATAAGCATTGTGTATAAGTTTCATAACATTTGGTTGAGGCAAACTTAAGTTAGAGAACGGAAACCAACTTTGGGACGTACGGACGTACGTAAGGATGGACAAGGGTAAAACTTCATGCCCCCTCCGCTACGGCAGGGGCATAATAACCGATTTTTCCTTCGGAAATCTGGTTAAAAAGTAAAAAAGTCTTAAATAATTAAAGAATTAAGAAATGGAGGACCCCCCCCCCTCCATACAGACCTTCTATGATGAGTCAATTATTTAGTAAAGATTTACATAAATAATTCTGTAGTATCTACTTACTGGCAACAGTCCATGTGTTCTAGACCTGCAGAAAATGCTTTATTTAGGAACATTCTTTAACATTAAAAGCACCCAGTAGGACACAAAACATTTCAGCTTATATAAGCATATCTTGGTAAGTAACAATGCATAATTTTATAGGTCACATTGATTTATGTTAAAATAGATTATACCTCAATGCAACAGCCTTGTTTTAATTATATCTTTTGTATAAATATCTCCAATTCAAATATACGTCTTAATTATGCAAACCAATTACCTCAACAGAATATGATTACCTCTCGAGTCTTAGTCTGGGTAAGGCAAACCCCTTACCCCTATACTCCTTTAGCCTACAGCCTTTTTTTATAAACCTGTTCTTTGAATATCTCCTGAGTAAATATCTGTCTTAGTCTAGGTAAGGCAAACCACCTACCCCTATACAACTCTAGCCTACAGCCTTGTTTTATATACCTGTTCTTTGAATATCTCCTGAGTAAAAATCTGTCTTAATCTTGATAATGCATTTCCCTTCACTGGAGCCTGAAATTATCAATTAAGGTCATAGGTTAAATTATAAACTTGTGTTATTATAATTCATTATTAATAAATTCATTATCTATGCAAAGTAATAAAGTAATAATAGAAAATTCTGGTTATCTTCATAACCATAGACATTATTTACAGTTAGTTCATTTATATTAATTGTTATCAACTTCTGTGGTTGTGGTTGAATAAAAATGTGCTCTTTAGATGGATAATTTCATGGTTTCATAATAATGAGTCAACAGTACACATCAAAATTCTTATCCAGATTTTTAAGAAGAAAACAACTGCATGTTTTTTTCTGTATAAATACAACACAACACAATACAATATTTTCATTAAACTAAGTATGAACTCATTGAGGGGAAGATTACAAACATGACAGTACTTCAGTCAGTGAAAATAACAGTACACAGAATTTACAGTATACAATATTGAAAGAGAAAAACCAAACATTTAAATTTCAACAACAAAAGTTGTAATCAATATATTAGTTATCTCCCTTTGATCATAAATTTAGGCTTATTTTGTTTCAGAAGTACCTGATTAAGGATATGTCAGAATATTAACAACATTTCCGATTCATTCTAAATGAAAACACAGAGGTGAAACACTAGCTATGAGTAAAAGATATAAGCCTTGTATGATTCATGTTAAATGACAGATAATTTGAGCTAATCAATTATCCCATTACATCATATCTTGATTCTTTAAAATTGCCAATCAAAATTTTAAAAAACTCAAAGAAAAGAAATCTTTATTTAAAACATGTGTAATACATTGTAGTTACAAATTAAGGAGGGGGTCATAATATAATGTTAAATGTTAAAAATGATCTCCCTTGTAATGGTGCATTTAAATAAAAAATTCATGTACACTGCTTTATTGTGTTCTTAGTTCACCAATGGTTATAAAAACATAAAGCATTTCTATTCTCATTCAGTTTTAAAATTAAGCATATATATATCTAAAAAAGACAAAAAACTTGAAGTTATTTAAATCTTAAGCCCTTTCTACATAGTATTAATACTAGTTAATATGTTCCAATTTTTTTAATTTTTAATTAAGTGAGCTGAATATCAGACACTTGCATACTAGTGTATGTGTAGAGTATTTTTCACGGCAAGTTTGATTATACAAAACTTGCCTCCAAAAAATCATAAAACCCCCCAAATTGCAATAATTTCTAACATGAAACTTCTGCAAAAGTTGTATTCTTTTTTGATTATTATTAGTGTTGAAACAAAAAAGTAAAAAAACTTACATTATCAAATGAAAAGCATTTTAGTATTTAATGATCCTTTAAATTAACCTTATGAATCTTCTCTGATGGAAAAAATCAAAAAGGGCAATAATTTAATTGATATGCTTATGATAATATATATTATAATTATAATAGCAGATACCTTGATGATGTACTTATTATTGATAATCCAGAGTTCAACAAACATTATGAGTTAATAATCCACAAAAATATCAGCTTATTAAAGCTAATTATAACAGTCAATATCAAAATAAGAAGATGTGGTATGATTGTCAATGAGACAACACTCCATCAGAGACAGAAGACGTGGTATGATTGTCAATGAGACAACACTCCATCAGAGACAGAAGATGTGGTATGATTGTCAATGAGACAACACTCCATCAGAGACAGAAGATGTGGTATGATTGTCAATGAGACAACACTCCATCAGAGACAGAAGATGTGGTATGATTGTCAATGAGACAACACTCCATCAGAGACCAAATGAAGTAGAAGCTGACAACCAACTATATCATAGCCATTTGAAATCAACCTTCCAGTGAACAAAATTTAGTGCCAACTAACACTGGTTTGATTAATTATGTCATATATTTTGACAATCTATTAAAGTCAGCAGTTGCATGACAATTTCCCTCAAACTCTAAATCAAAGGTCCAATAAAAAACATGTTAAAAGCCAGGAACTAGTAATCCAGTGGTCGTCTTTGGTTGCTGTCTGTAATATTTGTTTTTGTTTATTGTTGTAGTATAAATCTGGCATCTGCTTTATTTTTGGGACTTGATTCAAATTTTGTCTTTCTGTGGTACATACTGTAAGTCATCCAAAAGATATTTTCACATACCACAAAATGTTTATACCGTAACCCAGATCATGCAGATATATAGTACACTTCCACAGAATAACAAATTGATACCAACATGCACTTCAACAGTATTTGCTTTTACCTTCATGCCCAAAGTAGAGCTAACTAATTCTCCAATGGCAGTTGTATTGTTGCTATGGAAATGAATGGCAATCAAAAATAGCATTTCTCCATAACTATCGCCAACAGTTCTGAAAAATATACAAACAAGAGGCTCTCAAGAGCCTGAATCGCTCACCTGTAATTTTTTGCTTAAATCTTTCATCAATGATTATTTTTGTTTTTCAATATATATTAATGAATGGCTTAAAACTTCCATTGAAATGTTCTTTGTATCTGTCATATTTTCTTCAAAATCAAAGAAATGCATTTTACCCCTATGTTTCATTTTAGCTATAGTGGCTATGTTTCTTGACGTACAAGAAAATAAAATATAAAATTTATACTAGATACTCTGAAACTCATTCAGCCCAAGTTTGGTTAAATTGATTCAGCAGTTTCAAAGGAGAAGATTTTTTAAAGTAAGCAAACTAAATGAACAAATTGTGAAAAATTGATTTTATAGGGCAATAACTCCTTAAGGGGACAATTGACAATTTTGGTCATACAAAACTTATTTGTAGATCTTACTTTGCTGAACATTTTTGCTGTTTACAGTTTACAGTTTATCTTTATCATTAATAATATTCAAGATAATAACCAAAATCTGCAAAATTTCCTTAAAATTACCAATTAAGTGGCAGCAATCCAATGGGTTGTTAGATTCATCTGAAAATTTCAGGGCTAATAGAACTTCACCTAATGAACACTTTAACCAATGTCAGATTTGCTCTAACTGCTTTGGTTTTTGAGATATAAGCCAAAAACTGCATTTTACCCCTATGTTCTATTTTTAGCCATGGCGGCCATGTTATTTGATGAAACAGTAAATAAAACACAAACTTTATTCTAGATACCCTAAGGATCATTCAGCTTAAGTTTGGTTGGAATTGGTTCAGTAGTTTCGGAGGAGAAGATGTTTGAAATAGTTTACACCAGACAGACGACGACGGACGCCAAGTGATGGAAAAGCTCACCGTTCCAAAGGAACGGTGAGCTAATAAAAATGTTTTAACTTGTTGATGTCATTGTCACTATAAATCAGTGTTCCTCACCAAACCACAGTGAAAACCCTGTTTTGCTATGGGAAACCACACAAAACAATGTGATCAAAATAGAAAACTACACTACCTTAAGTCTGTGATCATTTTACTGTTTTATGTCAATTTGTTTAGGGAAAAAAAAGAATTTCAAAACCTACAAAAATTCTACTATCTATTAAATAAACAATTCTGTAGTGATTTGGCATTTACAAAAAAAAAACTGGTAGGGATGAGCCGTTGGAATATTTCACAATTACAATCTTCATTGTATATGATAATGTTAAGAAATTAAGATTTTTTTCGAGATTTGATTAAAACATCAGTTATTAATGCATCAGATCAAATCTAATTATCTCTCCTTAAAATAGCATGATCATGATAGCTATAGGTTGTCAAAAAATATATGATAGTTTAATTATTTTTGTTATTCAAAATATATGAAAAGTGTGGGGCATTGGATGTCTTAGCTGCTCATCCCTACCACAAAAGGATTGAAGTGCCATATCCCCACCCCTCCTCCAGCCGCAACCCCCATAACCCAAGACAAATATATTGATAGAAAAAAAGGACAAGAGTGCACACGCTGAAATGTCTCACCTTCTTTACTAACCATTGATTTTATGTTGATAGTCCTAAATATAAAGCTTTACTACAAGTAACACATAAACTTAACATGATCCAAGAAAATGAGGTCAAGGTCAGATAAACCAAACGAGAAATACATGTACACCTTACAATCATTCAATAAACCAAACATAGTTGACCTATTGCTTATAGTTTCTAAGAAACAGTCTTAACCAAGAAAACCTAACATTGACCAATGAACCATGAAAATGAGGTCAAGGTCAGGTGAACCATGCCAGACAGACATGTACACTTTACAATCAATTTATGCATTAAATATAGTTGACCTATTGCTTATAGTTTCTAAGAAACAAACTTAACCATGAAAACTTAACATTGACCAATGAACCATGAAAATGAGGTCAAGGTCAGATGATACCTCCCAGACAGACATATACACCTTACAATCCTTCCATACAACAAATATAGTTGATCTATTGCTTTTAGTTGAAGAAAAACAGACCAAAACACAAAAACTTAACACTGAGAAATGAACTGTGAAAATGAGGTCAAGGTCAAATAAAACCTGCAAGACTGACATATACATCATAAAATATTTCCATACACCATATATAGTTGATCTATTGCATATAGTATTAGAAAAAAAGACCAAAACTCAAAAACTTATCTTTGACCACTGAACCATGAAAATGAGGTCAAGGTCAGATGACACCTACCAGTTGGACATGTACACCTTACAATCATTCCATGTACCAAATATAGTAGACCTACTGCTTATAGTATCTAATATATGGACTTGACCAAGAAAACTTAACCTTGTTCACTGATCCATGAAATGAGGTCGAGGTCAAATGAAAATTGTCCGACGGGCATGAGGACCTTGCAAGGTACGCACATACTAAATATAGTTATCCTATTACTCATAATAAGAAAGAAATTAACATTACAAAAAATGTTGACTTTTTTTTCAAGTAGTCACTGAACCATGAAAATGAGGTCAAGGACAATGGACATATGACAGACGGAAACTTCGTAACATAAGGCATCTATACACAAAGTATGAAGCATCCAGGTCTTCTAGCTTCTAAAATATAAAGCTTTTAAGAAGTTAGCTAATGCCGCCGCCGCCGCCGCCGCCGGATCACTATCCCTATGTCGAGCTTTCTGCGACAAAAGTCGCAGGCTCGACAAAAATCACTCTTCTAAACACAAACAATACAACTATTCTCCACTATCAATGATATCAAGGCTTGTTTAATATAGTCACTTGTTTGCATGGTTACCAATTTTTATGGATTAAGAATTATGCATTTCAGTGAATATTTGATTGCTGTGGCTTTGAAAATTTCTGCATATAAGTGTGTACATTTCATTTTATTTTCTTCAACACTGAAATTTAAAATCTACTATTAAATCACTGTATGCAATTAGCAAATGCTTTACTGATATCAATATATGTACCATAAAAGATTCTCAAAGAATATAAACAACAATGTCAAATTTAATATAAATGTTCGATAGTGACCATGACTCATGCTTTTGAATATAAACCTTCATCAAGATCAAATGAGTCAGATGCCAAATCCGGAGTGTTTAGGAGTGTCATAAATAGAAGGGGTCATGCAGTACCATCACAGGTCAATCGTTTAACAGGACTGATAAGGAAATGAACTGATTTACAGTACAAAATGGACAAATAGTTTTCAAATACTCAGTTTGATAAGGAAATAAAGAGTAATCACCAGTACAACAATGGTCAATGATTTCAACATTCTCAGAACCAGGATAAGGAAATAAAAAAAAGATCAACGTGATGTTTTTCAATACCTAAAGAAACACAGGAAATATGATTAATGGAAGGAAGTTAGCTTCCAGTTTCAATAGTTGTGTTTTAAACAATAGCAGAGGAGTGATTAACAGGAAATTGAGTGTCAAGGAAGATCGTTAGTGCTGATTTCAAAGTCATTCTATCAATATCAATTTACGTCCCGATATTTTGAATTTTAGAGAAAGAAAATTTGGTTTATGAACAGCAACATAAATTTTAAGATATTGGGGAAAATCTTTCTCACAGATGTAGATGACTAAGCTGGATTTAAATACAAAATTTAGTCAATTTTAAAAACAAGAAAATCTATTTTACAGTAAAAAAAAAATCTAAATTCTTATTGATTATATCATGTAGCTGCTTGCAATCTGTTTTCAAATTCTCTATCTAAAATGTTAAAATGTGTGAAAAATTTAAAATATTATGCAGTATTCTCCCAACGATTTTTTAATAGCACCATGGTAACGATACAATATTTGACTGATTCATCTTTTACTTAACAACCTGATTCATCTTTCACTTAACAACCTGATTCATCTTTTACTTAACAACCTGATTCATTTTACTTAACAACCTGATTCATTTTTTACTTAACAACCTGATTCATCTTTTACTTAACAACCTGATTCATCTTTCACTTAACAACCTGATTCATCTTTCACTTAACAACCTGATTCATCTATTACTTAACAACCTGATTCATCTATTACTTAACAACCTGATTCATCTTTCACTTAACAACCTGATTCATCTATTACTTAACAACCTGATTCATTTTACTTAACAACCTGATTCATCTTTTACTTAACAACCTGATTCATCTTTCACTTAACAACCTGATTCATCTTTTACTTAACAACCTGATTCATTTTACTTAACAACCTGATTCATCTTTTACTTAACAACCTGATTCATCTTTTACTTAACAACCTGATTCATCTATTACTTAACAACCTGATTCATCTTTCACTTAACAACCTGATGTTACTTTTGTTGGTAACATTAAAATATACTGAACTGTAGTTATAGACATATATGCATTTACAGAAACTGTTCAAAAGAAAGAATTTACATTTTAATTACATTTAGTATTGAAAATTAAAAAAAATTGTTTGTTGTAATAAATTACATTGTGAATGTAACAAATCATGCAAATGTATGTAAAAATACATGCTGAAATATCTTTGTGGTTTTTATGCCCCACCTACGATAGTAGAGGGGCATTATGTTTTCTGGTCTGTGCGTCCGTCCGTCCCATCCGTCTGTCCATTCCGCTTCAGGTTAAAGTTTTTGGTCGAGGTAGTTTTGATGAAGTTGAAGTTCAATCAACTTGAAACTTAGAATACATGTTCCCTATGATATGATCTTTCTAATTTTAATGCCAAATTAGAGATTTTCCCCCATTTTCATGGTCCACTGAACATAGAAAATGATAGTGCGAGTGGGGCATCCGTGTACTATGGACACATTCTTGTTTTTTATTATATAAACATCAATTCACTAGTCTGTAGTCTGAGATTGTATATTTTGTTAAAAAAAAAATTAAATATACAAAAGCTTAAGTTATTTTTCTAAAGTACTGTATATTAAAATAGGTGGGGTTATTTTTATAGGACGGGTGCAAGGGATTTTCTATAAGTTTTGCTGTACACTTTTCCACTCCCATAACAAAATCCAAATAGTCTTTGGTTTGACCAGGTCGTGGATAGAACCCACAATCTCAAGCACTCGAAGCAAGCACCACAAGACCACTGAGGGAATATGAAGGTACAATGTTCTACTGCTAGCTGAACTCACTGTTCAAATTCCTCCTGTCTGTCCATCAGCCATCTAATCCATTCTATAACATGCTTCTCTTGTTCACCATTCCTATTAAAGTAGAAATAATATGATGTAATTCCAGACAATCATTATCTTGTAATGAAGTCTTTTCTTGTTTTGCTTTTATATATTTGTGGTAATGTATTTCCAACCACAAAGAGAAAACTAGAGAATAGTGATGGGAGCCATAGCAGATGGCCGCTACCGAGTAATCAAGTATATTGTGATGGGTTATTCAGAGAAAACTAGAGGATAGTGATGAGAGCCATCACAGATGGCCGCTACAGAGTAATCAAGTAAATTGTGATGGGTTATTTCATTCAAATATAGCTTATACCCACAGAAAGTCAGAAATTTTCTGATTCACCTCCACTGCCAAAGGTTTAGAGTTATAGAGCTGACACATTTCTAAAGTATAAACAGGATTGGCTGAGTTAAAATTAAGTTATTAACCACGACTTTCAATATATGGCTTTCGTCCTTGTACCAGACAAACCTTTTTGTAATATCAAATAATCATTCCATGCTTCAATACCAAACTACTAGGGATTGCCAGAGTCTATAACATTTAGTAGATTGTGTATGCCTTAAAATTGAAAATAAGCATCAACACAATATTTTTATACAACCATTTTTTGTGCTTTTAGTGAAAGATGAAGATACCACAAATTCAAAATTTCAACTGTATATCTACATGCATTATCAACATTGCAAGCATTTATCAAAAACAAAGAATACACAAGTTTACAAACATACTTTTTGTCTTCTGCTGAAACTCCATTTTTATCAAAGCATATTGTACATTATAAAGTTATCCTTCATTATTTCAAAAGTAATAAATTCAAGCTTTTAAAATGCAGAAATTTTTAGTTGAAAAATTTTAAAACATTTGTACTTTGAACTTAAAATTTAGAAAAACATGGAAACGTACGTGAGTAGATAAGGACACAACATAATCATTGACAATCCAAGGGAGACAAATCTTGATCCAGCTTTATTCTGTAGTGGATGTGATGTTACTAGTCTCAAAAGTAATCTCATTTCTTCATCAGAAAATCTGGAATAAAGAGAGAATAAAATACAGCTAATTGGAACAAGACTTCATCTGAAAAGCAAACAAAAATTATATCGGATAAAAAGTTTTGAAAATATAAAACAATATATTAAGCCTTGTTGTTCCTGTTACTTAGCTTCAGGTTTTGTCAAGCATGCTTATTTGTCAAGTGTGTGCAGTAATTTGTGTCATAAATTATCCAGTGGTGGATTCAGGGGGCCTACAGGGTGTACGCCTCCCTTTGTACAAATTGCCTCTTAGCCAGATCAAAGTTTTAAATATGCAACTTTTAGTATTATAAATAAGTAGAATCATATATTTTTCTATCAAAACCCTAGAGACAAAATGATTGGTTACTGCTTAGATACTGACATGAAATGTAGGTCAAATGACTTATTATGAAATGTAGGTCAAATGTCTTATTATGAAATGTTGGTTATAGATACTGACATGAAATGTAAGTCAAATGTCTTATTATGCATACACAGCTTCATTTGCATGTGTAATATTTTTTTTGTATCATTACTCTGAAGTACTGAAAAATAATGTAGTATTATTCTACTTATAGTTTACAGAATTTGTTTTATGTTCAACCAACTATATGTTCAACCAGCATGAAACTTAACAGACTCAAACTTGAACTTTAATGTTCGTAATAAACAAAACAATACAACCCGTGTAAAATGCACATTGTAATGCTATTCTCAGTATAAAAGACTGTAGTCATAGAGAGTTATATCCATGAAATAGACCATCCCAGAAGAGACATCTCAAAGAGAGGCATAAGATACAAAAGGGATATTCAAACTCATAAGAGAAGCATAAGATACAAAAGGGATATTCAAACTCATAAGTTGAAAACAAACTGAAAATGCCATGGCAAAAAACGATGAAAAGACAAACAACAGTACACAAAACACAACATAGAAAACTAAAGACTGAGCAACATGAACCCCACTAAAAACAGGGGGTGATTTCAGGTGCTCACAAAGGGTAATCAGATCCTGCTCCACATGTGGCACCCATCATGTTGCTCATGTAAGTACAAATCCTTTGATAAGTGAAATTAAGTAGGTCACATTCAAGGAAAAGAGGACAGGATTGGGTTACAACAATTGGAATATAATTGTCGTCATCAGTTAAACATAAAGGTCAACCAACACGTAATGGCATCCGTAAAATTTTCAAAGGGATGATTTCTACTTCACCACTTGGAACTCTTGGTTCAATAGCTTTCTTGTGAGCAGCAACCCTCTAAATGTACCAAAACAGATGACCATAAATAAACCACACAAGAGACCATTTCTTAAACTTCAATTGACCAGTACTGACCAGTATCAATTGTTTT
Organism: Mytilus coruscus; assembly: GCA_017311375.1. Taxonomy (NCBI): domain Eukaryota; kingdom Metazoa; phylum Mollusca; class Bivalvia; order Mytilida; family Mytilidae; genus Mytilus; species Mytilus coruscus. Next base: position 91,794,846 of record CM029598.1, read on the forward strand.
TTTTACCATGATTACTGTACATACTTAAGTCCACTCATTCCCTTCAAAGTATAGCCTGATAAAGGAGCTATACATACTTAAGTCCACCCATTCCCTTCAGTACACAGTATAGTCTGATAAAGGAGCTATAGGTTGCATTTCTGTAAATATCAACAATGCAATTTCCCATAGGAACTCCTTTCACGGCTAAAACTGTACCACTTTTACTATGAAGTTTTGAAAAAATACATCCTAGAATGGAAAGTTCATATGCACTACTATTTTTTCAAAGGTCAAAATATAGGGCTGTGCGGCATATTTTCAACGCTTATATGCCCGAACTTCTAAGAGTTTAAACTTACATTAAATTTCTATACTACCCCAACCTTGACTTAAGGATTTCCACAGACTTCAATTTGATCACTATGAATATGTATATTTACTGGTAACATTCCCAAGTTATGTCTCTATGAGATGAAACATAGAGATCATATCCGGGAACCAGTACGTAAACAAAATTAATTGTCTATGAATATTCTATATCTCCCAAAAGAGGCGTGGTTTGAAAAACAGCTGTATTTACAAAGTGCAACCTATACTAACATTTATTCAAATAGAAAACTTTCTAAAACACTTTTCTCACAACAATACTTAAATCTCAGAATTATAGCCTGAAAGAAATCACTGCATATACTCTAAGTTTTCTTTACAATACATTTTGTACACCCACCCTGTATCAATTTTTACAGAATTTGAAAATAAGACTTTAATCATTGCCAGCTTACCCTATGAGCATGTTTTCTGACATAAAATGTCTAGAACCTGTTTGAAACTATTTTGATAACAAATTGAAAGCATTTCAGAACACTATAAATGTAATGTTTAGCAGCTAATCATTCCAACATTCAAGATTATATAAAGTGTCTAATCCTGCCTCTGTCTCCAGTCCACATCTTACTGTATGCCTATTTGTCAATGAAAGTTCACAATTACTGCCTCAAATGGTCAGTTAAGAAATCTTGTCACAACAGTTTCATCCCTTACCATATATCTAACATAATTTAGCTAATATATGAACTAGAAGTGTTTAAACACATCCATATTTGCAAAAGTTGTATGAATGAAGATATCAGTCTAATGTAAGAATTAACTAAAAGTTTTATAGAAATGACTGCTAACATCTGATTTTGCATAACTTCCAAGTACAGTTATTGGTTTCTATACAAAAGACCTTTAAAATAATAAAGTCATAGCATTTACAAGTTAAATTATTTGTTTTATGACCCAGAGGGTAGGCATTTTCTCTGTTTTTGCCCTGGGGCCTCAAATTTCTAAATTATTCTGCTGTTTCTAGCTATATGGAATATTTAGTGCATATTTAGGATAGAACACACTATTGTAAGTTTTATTGAGGTATTTTTAATTTTAGCTTGTATTTTTTATGCCGTGATCACAAAAAGCACATTTAGGTGCTACGGCTTACTTTTGGGTTGTCGACATGATAAAAACACCCCACCAATAATATTCAGGAAGGATCTATGAGTTTCAATGACTGCGAAGAGTAAATATAAGCACTTCTAAACAATTTATGATACTAATATGCACATATAATGAATTTATTTTGCATTCAGGGCTTTAACTAAACTATGCATACTGTAAACTGTGAATTTATGCTGAGTCATCATAGTTAAGGCCCAGGATTTTCTCAATCTTCATGAAATATTTATAAAACTTCATATTTGAGTTAATTTCATAAAATCTCTGAGATAAACCAGATTTGGTGAAATTCTGTATGTTCCTTTTTACCCAATATAGGTTGCATTTCTGTAAATATCAACAATGCAATTTCCATAGGAACTCCTTTCACGGCTAAAACTGTACCACTTTTACTATGAAGTTTTGAAAAAATATATCCTAGAATGGAAAGTTCATATGCACTACTATTTTTTAAAGGTCAAAATATAGGGCTGTGCGGCATATTTTCAACGTTTATATGCCCCGAACTTCTAAGAGTTTAAACTTACATTAAATTTCTATACTACCCCAACCTTGACTTAAGGATTTCCACAGACTTCAATTTGATCACTATGAATATGTATATTTACTGGTAACATTCCCAAGTTATGTCTCTATGAGATGAAACATAGAGATCATATCCGGGAACCAGTACGTAAACAAAATTAATTGTCTATGAATATTCTATATCTCCCAAAAGAGGCGTGGTTTGAAAACAGCTGTATTTACAAAGTGCAACCTATACATACTTAAGTCAACCCATTCCCTTCAGTACAGAGTATAGCCTGATAAAGAAGCTATATATAATTAAGTCCACCCATTTCCTTCAGTACACAGTATAGCCTGATAAAGGAGCTAAACATACTTAAGTCCACCCATTCCCTTCAGTACACAGTATAGCCTGATAAAGGAGCTATGCATACTTAAGTCCAACCATTCCCTTCAGTACACAGTATAGCCTGATTAAGGAGCTATACATACTTAAGTCCACCCATTCCCTTCAGTACATAGTATAGCCTGATAAAGGAGCTATACATACTTAAGTCCACCCATTCCCTTCAGAACACAGTATAGCCTGATAAAGGAGCTGGCCTGTAATGTATCACTGATGGGTTCTCGTCCTGCTGGTAGTATAGATACAAGATGTTCTAATAGGTGGTGTCTTAGTGCCTGCAGAGTGGAAGCCTGAGGATCCTGTCTTTTCTGAAATAACAAAAAATAAATAATCAGTATTTCTCTCATTAACTTGACTTACTGTAGATAAGACATGTCCTGGGCTACTTATTATTGTGGATTTCGTGGATATCGGTCAACCACAAATTTAAGTTTTAAACAATGTACAATTTCTTATAAGCTTGAATGTAGAATTATCAAATACCACAACATCAAGTATCAAAAATTACAATTTTTTTATTCAATGTATGATAATCGGTAAGGACCCAAATACTCGAAAAATTTTATGAGGGCTCTATTTCCACAATTTTAAGTTAAAAGGCACATAAGCACGATTTCCTGTCTAAAAGTTTTAACATCCTGATTCCCTGTTCCAAACACTTGAAATGTTAAACAGAAAAGCCATGAACTTTATCTTATAAAAATTTTGTATTGAGACTGAAATACCATTTAAACTTTACACTTACTTTTTGACCTAGTTTTACATATTGTGAAAACCAGATCCTAACATTTAAATTGTTGCTTAGCAACAACCCACATACAAAAGCAATAACATCAGCTGTTTTATCTTTGATATCCATAGCAACACCGTGATAATCTTTACTTGTCAACAATGTTAAGGCCACAGCTAAACCAGGCATTGTGCAATGTTCAACCTGAATCCAAAAAAAAAATTAATGACATATCTAAATAATTAATGGACTTAAACCATATTACATGTAGTACATTATAGAATGTGTGCACATTTTTATTACCACTTACATTGAAGAAATACATGTGTCAGTGCAGGTATGTGTTAACTCAATGCTTTATTTAAAAGTAACAAGACATGACACTTTTAAGAGTAACAAGACATGACACTTTTAAAAGTAACAAGACATGACACTTTTAAGAGTAACAAGACATGACACTTTTAAGAGTAACAAGACATGACACTTTTAAGAGTCATATTGATATGTTCAAGCTAATTATTGAAGACTTCTGGATAAGACACACAGAGCTTTAGTAAGAGTTTATCTCAAAATGTATCTAGATAATCTCTATTCAACATGTCCTTTTTTCAACAACAGTAAAAACATTTTCTTGTCTTTTACAATTTTTCTAGACACACTTTTCAGACTTTACCTGTTTAAATCATTAATATGTTAGCAATTTTTGACACTAGACCTTATTCAAAATACAATCAAACAATCAATTAATCCCTAGTACAGACAGACAGACAGACAACCTACACAAAGAGCCCTGATGTTTAACATTTCTCCAGGATTCATGGTACACAGATTCAACAAGACTTCCATTCTCCTTCTTCCACTCATTGATTCTTCATCTTGTGTTTCTCCATTGGCCACCAGACTGGTACAAACTACAAGAAAGGCACACTAGAAATTGCTAATTGCACAAATGTCAATTAATGTTAAAAGATGTTTTAATTTTATTGATAAATTAAATTTGTTGTATTTGTAAATGATATAATGAACACTTAATTTAAAACATCAATTAATATTGATTGACGTTTGAACAACCCAGTGCTGTTCATGTAGGGAATTATAAAACATTTTCTGAGGTAAAATGTGCGAAAAAAAACATTCTATCTATACAAAATGACAAATGCCTAAAATTAAGTCTAAGCTTTCAAAATTAATCTTTAAACAAATGATTAATTACAACAGTAAATGTATAAGACTTCTCCAACTCAAATTAAATCAAATATACCTTCTTTAAAGCTATCAGGAGAGTTAGCCACCAAACGACACAACAACCAGCCTCCATTTGGTAAATGCAATAATGTCTCAGCTACATCTTTTATTTGAAGTAATGTAGGAAGCTCTACAAATCCAAAAATGTAATCTCTATTATTATTCTTGTTGTTGTTAAAACTTTCTTTTGTTTTAAATTTGTTTTTGCTAGCATTTAATTTGATAAAAGAATAGGCTTTACACTTCTGGAGCAGTTCATATAAAGGAAATTTGCAGGTGAATTTTAAAAATAACAAGGTTCTAGAATTACTGTAAACCAACTTATTATTTTATGAATTATTGACTATGCAACTTTCAAAATAAAAAAAAACAATGTGAATATAAACCAGATAAATGGTCATGAATATGTCCGACTTGGAACTTCTCTTATATGTAAATGAATACAGGAACAGAGTTCAAAAATCATGAAAATAAATCCATATAAAGTCAGGAAGAAAGAGCTTAATGTGGATATATAGTCAGGAAGAAGAAAGGGATAAATGTGGATATATAGAGTCAGGAAGAAGAAAGGGCTAAATTTGGATATAAAGTCAGGAAGAATAAAGGGCTAAATATGGATATAAAGACAGTAAAAGAAAGGGCTAAATGTGGATATAAAGCCACGAAGAAAGAGCTAACTGTGGATATAAAGTCACGAAGAAAGAGCTAAATGTGGATATAAAGTCAGGAAGAAAGAAAGTGGCTAAATATGGATATAAAGTTAGGAAGAAAGAGCTAAATATGGATATAAATTCAGGAAGAAGAAATGGCTAAATGTGGATATAAAGTCAGGAAGAAGAAATGACTAAATGTGGATATAAAATCAGGAAGAAGAAAGGGCTAAATGTGGATATAAAGTCAGGAAGAAGAAAGGGGCTAAATGTGGATATAAAGTCAGGAAGAAGAAAGGGATAAATGTTGATATAAAGTCAGGAAGAACAAAGGGCTAAATGTTGATATAAAGTCAGGAAGAAGAAAGGGCTAAATGTGGATATAAAGTCAGGAAGAAGAAAGGGCTAGATGTGGATATAAAGTCAGAAAGAAGGCTAAATGTAGATATAAATGGGTTTACACTAGTTGTTATATATTGAGACATTTCTTAAGAAGTAAATCAAGCCAGAAATACTACAAGTACATTACTGTTTGCTTATTAATGAGATACATGTATAATTATGATAATCATTTCAAAATTTGACAGAAATCAGGAGTCATCTTGATTTTTCATATATATTTTCCATAGGAGTTTTTTTTATGGCAGGTTACATGTGTATACAGTGTTTTTATGGCAGGTTACCTGCTCTTGCTATACATGTGTATACATGTTTTTATGGCAGGTTACCTGCTCTTGCTATACATGTAAACAGTGTTTTATGGCAGGTTACCTGCTCTTGCTATACATGTGTATACATGTTTTTATGGCAGGTTGCCTGCTCTTGCTATACATGTGTATACAGTGTTTTATGGCAGGTTACCTGCTCTTGCTATACATGTGTATACAGTGTTTTTATGACAGGTTACCTGCTCTTGCTATACATGTGTATACAGTGTTTTTATGGCAGGTTACCTGCTCCTGCTATACATGTGTATACAGTGTTTTTATGGCAGGTTACCTGCTCTTGCTATACATGTGTATACAGTGTTTTTATGGCAGGTTACCTGCTCTTGCTACACATGTGTATACACATTAAACAAGTGGTTGTTGGTTGATGACTGTCTTATTTGTTTTTTGTTAAATATACGAATTGTTTTGTCATAAATCTGGCCATATGTTTTGTTCATTGTTGAAGGCTGTACGGTGACATAAAGTTGCTTACATCCACATCATTTTATGGGACTCAGTTTAGAAAGTTGTATAATTGGCTATCATACCATATCTCCTTATTTTCATATATGAAAGTGCAGTCTCTACAACATGCATTTGCTATACACATGTTATTTGACGCTCTACAAGATGCATTTTACCTGAATTTGCTATTCTCACTTAGTCAAGTATGTGTATGCTACCAGCTTGTGCACATGATATAAATGTATACATGTATAATATAAAGTCAGGAAGAAAGAGCTAAATGTGGATATATAGTCAGGAAGAAGAAAGGGCTAAATGTGGATATATAGTCAGGAAGAAGAAAGGGCTAAATGTGGATATAAAGTCAGGAAGAAGAAAGGGCTAAATATGGATATAAAGTCAGGAAGAAGAAAGGGGCTAAATGTGGATATCAAGTCACAAAGAAAGAGCTAAATGTGGATATAAAGACAGGAAGAAAGAGCTAAATGTGGATATAAAGTCAGGAAGAAAGAAAGGGGCTAAATATGGATATAAAGTCAGGAAGAAAGAGCTAAATGTGGATATAAATTCAGGAAGAAGAAATGGCTAAATGTGGATATAAAGTCAGGAAGAAGAAATGGCTAAATGTGGATATAAAGTCAGGAAGAAGAAAGGGCTAAATGTGGATATAAAGTCAGGAAGAAGAAAGGGCTAAATGTGGATATAAAGTCAGGAAGAAGAAAGGGATAAATGTGGATATAAAGTCAGGAAGAAGAAAGGGCTAAATGTGGATATAAAGTCAGGAAGAAGAAAGGACTAAATGTTGATATAAAGTCAGGAAGAAGAAAGGGCTAGATGTGGATATAAAGTCAGAAAGAAGGCTAAATGTAGATATAAATGGGTTTACACTAGTTGTTATATATTGAGACATTTCTTAAGAAGTAAATCAAGCCAGAAATACTACAAGTACATTACTGTTTGCTTATTAATGAGATACATGTATAATTATGATAATCATTTCAAAATTTGACAGAAATCAGGAGTCATCTTGATTTTTCATATATATTTTGCATAGGAGTTTTTTTTATGGCAGGTTACCTGCTCTTGCTATACATGTGTATACAGTGTTTTTATGGCAGGTTACCTGCTCTTGCTATACATGTGTATACATGTTTTTTATGGCAGGTTACCTGCTCTTGCTATACATGTGTAAACAGTGTTTTTATGGCAGGTTACCTGCTCTTGCTATACATGTGTATACATGTTTTTATGGCAGGTTGCCTGCTCTTGCTATACATGTGTATACAGTGTTTTTATGGCAGGTTACCTGCTCTTGCTATACATGTGTATACAGTGTTTTTATGACAGGTTACCTGCTCTTGCTATACATGTGTATACAGTGTTTTTATGGCAGGTTACCTGCTCCTGCTATACATGTGTATACAGTGTTTTTATGGCAGGTTACCTGCTCTTGCTATACATGTGTATACAGTGTTTTTATGGCAGGTTACCTGCTCTTGCTACACATGTGTATACACATTAAACAAGTGGTTGTTGGTTGATGACTGTCTTATTTGTTTTTTGTTAAATATACGAATTGTTTTGTCATAAATCTGGCCATATGTTTTGTTCATTGTTGAAGGCTGTACGGTGACATAAAGTTGCTTACATCCACATCATTTTATGGGACTCAGTTTAGAAAGTTGTATAATTGGCTATCATACCATATCTCCTTATTTTCATATATGAAAGTGCAGTCTCTACAACATGCATTTGCTATACACATGTTATTTGACGCTCTACAAGATGCATTTTACCTGAATTTGCTATTCTCACTTAGTCAAGTATGTGTATGCTACCAGCTTGTGCACATGATATAAATGTATACATGTATATTACCTGCTTGTGCTATACACAATACATCAGATACTTTCTCAAGGTATATGTGTATATTACCTGCTTGTGCTATACACAAGACATCAGATACTTCCTCAAGGTATACATGTATATTACCTGCTTGTGCTATACACAAGACATCAGATACTTCCTCAAGGTATACATGTATATTACCTGCTTGTGCTATACACAAGACATCAGATACTTCCTCAAGGTATACAATACTCTCCAGTAATTCTGAAGACTTGAAATAAAATTCTGCCTTGTTTTCCTTCATCTGAAACAAATAAAATATTGGCATATTTAGTATAATCTCCAAATTTCAGTAAAAAAAACAAACTTTTGCTGCTTGTAACCATATACTGTATAAAAACAGTAAGCTTAAGATTTAAAACATAATAAGCAATCGCTAAGTAAACTCAGTAGAAAACCTTTTTAATTGTAAATGCACAAAATGTTTTCATTATCAAAGCTGGTAGGCCAAACACAATAACATAGAACTACTCTCATCATTATTTTTGAAGCAGAAACTAAACAAAGAAGGTTAACATAGGAAATCTAAGGTGTATTTATTTATGAATTACAAGTCTTCAACCATATGTCAACAGTATATATATATGAAAATCAGGATTTCAATCTGGACTCTTAGTTTCTCCCTTTGATTCATATACTAAATGTTGTTACTTAATCAAACTGACCTAACTTTAGTGTCCATAATCATGATAATCAGTCAAGGATATAGCTCTATAGGGTTATTAGAGAAAAATAACATACATTTGTTATTGCGGACTAAAAAATCAAAGAACTGTGATAACATATGTATGTTACATGTTTCAAAAGGCCAATATACATCATTTGTTTTGTTAAAATATATACAAGTTCTATTGATATTATTATTGTCTTTATGTATACTAAACTATAGAAAGATATATCAGTTCATCGTTTGCCAATCATGCATAGTACACTTATGTTATTACAGAAAAAATATGAAAATTAGTTATCAAGGCTATGTATTTAGTTTCTGCGCAAAGTTTCAAGAATTCCCAAGTGCCCACTAAAAATTAAAATATTTATGATTTATTAACAAATAACAAACATATGTTACTACAGAATAAAGAGTAGACAACTCATGAAAGTATCTGTAATAACACATGCAAGATATTTTCTCGAATAACCCTTTAGAGTTAAATCCCTGACTGATAATGACATGAATGAACATGATGAAGTTGAATGGATATTCACAATAGAATAATTTTGAAAATTCAATGCTGATTGCTTAACATGCTCAATATACAAATGAAAAGATAATTTACCTGTGATGCTACAAAGAGAAGTTCACTTAATAACAGGCGAATTCTACGAGCATGGTCACTTCTTTCAAACTCCATAGCAAGCCCACACTGTAACTGAGATATAAGGACACTGTCAGTCTGTGATGTACCAATCTTTGTCCTGCAAGGAATAAGGTAAAAGAATTTTAGATTATTATCATGCAAAAAATACAAATATGTCATCACTTATAATGTACGTTTGGAGAGATAATCTGGAACAAAATTTCCCATAAGTTTTTCTCATCCCACATGTTCCACATAGAAAACACCTCAGGTAGATTTAGTCATTTCTTTTTGCTGGGTCCAGCCCTGAGTTGACAGTCCTCTTTTACCCACTCAAATTTAACCAAACATATTGTGAAAATATTAATACAAAATTAAAGCTTACGACTAAATAAGTCATTTTTTCAAGGGGATGTACATGTAAGAGCAAGTCTTATGATCAAAGAAGTCATTTTTCCAAGGCCACGTATGAGCAAGTCTTTCGATGACAGAAAAGATATAGCATTTCCATTCCATTTAGACTGGCCACATAGTACCATTAAGTCATGATGACTAACGATTCATGTTAGTAGTTTTGCCTGCTCTATTCCACTCTTGCTGTGGAGTGGTAAAAATGAGATCATGGAGATAGACTCTTATTTTTTAATGGTCAACGAAGTTTACAACATCATGAATTATTGTGCATATCCTCCTATGGCATCATACCTCCTTCATCTTTCAACTAGAGGCTGTATCCTAACTTATGCAGTTTAAATGGTTCTTTCATCTGAAGGTCTGATGATTTTAACTACTTACTGGCCATTCATACATACTGCTGATTATAATTCAATTTAATGAAATTTGTTTGGAGGGTTACTACTGATTTTTTTTCTCTTAAACAGCTATACTCAACTAACTTCCTGTTGCAAGCATATTTTGACCCTACTTTCCAAATAATATGCAGGGGTAGGGGTCGTAACTACAATGTATAGTACATAAGACACACACCACATTTTGTGCCTTGTAAAAAGACAGACCATGAGTTCATGCTTCATCTTTGTTGGTTACCCACAGCAGTTTTCAATGCCACTGATTTTTTAGGGCCCTGCTGTTTTGGATTACGGTAATTTCCCTACAGAGCCTACTGCAATTTATCTTTTAGTATGACTGTTATAAGTATTTCCCTTGGATGCAATCAAAATTTTGATACATGTAGCAGACATTTTATCTAATTTCATAATTGACCTGTTCATAATTGACAAATTAGTACACAAATATTGTACCTCTGTGGAATTTAACAACATAAGGGAGAACTAGGCGTTTGTTTGAGTCATAATTTTACAATTTTGCATGGGATGTTTCATAATCACTCTGTCAGCTGATTGTTTATACTTTTTTTGTACATGTACAGTCAAACCTCGTTGTGTCGAACTCGGTTGTGTCGAAAACTCGGACGAGTCGAAGTAATTTCTCGCTCCCGGTAAAATTCTTATTTCAGGTTAACTGTTTAGGTTTTTAATACATGTACCATTATTTTTTTATTAACTATACAATCATCAGTCAGAGCTCAGACATAAATAAGTCTAAATCTGCTTTTGACTCATAGAGGTCTAAATTTGTAGGTTTCAAGATCTGTCTCCCTTTAATTTAATGGTCAGGGAGGACAGAGAATATTTAAATTATTATCAGTTTATTGAAAGATATGTGGGAGCTGTGAATGCTGAAAATAATTGTGGCTTCTGTCAATCTATTATACAAGTATTGACTGGGCCTTGTCAGAAACAAGGTTATAAATGTCCAGCACGCAATGTGTTGCCAATTGTCAGTCGGGTATATTTCAGAACATACACATGATACATGTATGTATTCTTTTCACATCACAATATCATTAATGAATAAACTACCAATTTCCAATACCCCAAAGAAAATTCAGAAATCTTCAAACATTAACCAACAGTTACAAATACAGCTTCTTTCCTCGTACCATCAAAGACTGGAAAAGGTTACCAACAAAACTATTAGATATATATGATGCAGAGGCATTAAAGAACAGCCTCGAGTCTTGCATGACTGCTTTATTAGATAAGATGTGAGCTCACATCTTATCTGATAGGGCAGTCATGCAAGAAAAGCATTATTTAAATATGTTTTAAATGAGCACCATATTGAATGACCGATTTAGTACTTAAGTGATGGGTATTAGACCCTTTGCAATTCAACGATGTACAGATGTATATAGACAGTGATTTTGTCACTCAGCAGGGTTTTTAGTGTCGCAGATCAAAACGTTTACTGTCGAAATAAGAGCGAAGAAGGAACGCTTTCCTGAATTACGTTTAGCCTAAGAATACTGAAGAATAACTGTTGGGCACTGGCTACGATTAAGTTGCAATGTAACAATAATAAAAAATTGTTACGTTGGACACTAATTGCCAGAATGATTTGTTGGGCAAGGAACTGATTAAATACGAACGTAACAATAACATTTGTTTCTCATGTTTCTACGGTTATGTTGCGTTATTGTTACATTAGACTTTTAACCTACTATATATAGTTTTCTTGCTTAATTCTTTGATATACTTGATAACTATAATAATAATTAATAATAATATTATTATTCAACAAATAATGTTTAAATAGTTTTTAAGTATTACAAATGTATTAATTGCTGTAATGTTCTTCAAGATAATACTACATTTTAGTAGTGCCAAAGGCGAAAAATATGGTTCAATGGTTCGATGTTTGGAAGAAAAGTGTTCACTTCTATGTATTTAACTGCACACCTATCCTTATTACTGTCATTATACATTTTGTACATGTACTTTGAACATTGGATGAAGTGATTCCTATTTCCAACTTTGTTTTGGTTTAAAAATTTAAAACTTTGGATGTGTTTGATTCATTACTAAAACGTTATCATGAATTAAATGTAATACAGTTATACAAACATGACAAACGCAGTCCGTGAAAAATTGATACATCAAAAGCAAAGTTTGACAGCAGTGAACTTAAATACCGAGACTTCTGTATGCTTGTATCCATGGAGGATGTAATTTCGTTTAAATTCAAATGAAATACATGTATGTCCAATTAATTGTTTGTCGAGTTTACAATAAAGCGCATTAACTTAACAATAACACAACGTAACTGTAGACACGAATATTATTGTTACGTTCGTAATTTATCGGTTCTTAACCCAACCTAGCATTCCGGCAATTAGTGTCCAATGTAACAATAACTTTTTTTATTATTGTTACATTTCAACGTGATCGTAGACAGTGCCTAACTGTTTAGGGGTGTACCTGAGCTGTTGTTCTTTTTTTACGTCTTGTTCTAAAGCATGAAAATCAATAGATAGCAATGCCACAATGCCATTCACAACTTCTATCCCAGATAAGATTTTTAAGACTTCTTTTTTAGCTTTTGTCCAGTTGGAGCTCTCATCAAGTGGTTTACACAAAGCCATTCTAACAAGACATGGAAGAACTGGACGCAAATCAAATTCCTTCGAATCACTCAGTGAAGAGATGTCAACATCTCGTACTGCTCTGAAGATTTCTGGTTTCACACTACACTTTAGGTTCTGCATTGTTATTGGTTAACCTCAAAAATGTTAAGAATTTACTAAATTTTGAGCACTCAAATATTTTCCATGGGGGCAGCCATTTTGCTTTATCAACGTCAGTAGGACGCTTTGTTATAATTGCGTTTCTTACAAACGCGAAGAAGACACAGATCATATTTGGTTATGGCTGCAGCTGCAAGACAGAATTCTTCCCATGGTAAAATAATTGGTGTTCTAGATAGCTGCGGAGCCCAAAATAGATAGTACAGTTCCCCTCTACCCTTATAGTTATGTCATACATATTGTTGTTAATAAATACTCGTCAATGCCAAAACAATATGAAAATCATTTAAACTGCAGACAAAGCTTTTTACATCTCAAACAGCAAAAATACATTGATTTATTCAATAAATATATTTTATGGCCCTGCCACAAGGTGGTCGGGGCCATATAGTTTAACCCTTATTCGTCATTCCGCAACAAACAGTTATACACATGGATAGCTGCAGAACCGTAGCTCCTAGACTCAGGTCCTTATAAATGATATTTTTGACAATTTGTGGACCTCTGCAAATTATCAAAAAATATTACAAGGACCTAAGAGCTATAGTTCCGCAGCTTATTCATGGACAGCCTTTTTTTCTAAATACCTTCACATATATTGAGCTGCTTTTTAGTATGCAAGTCTACTGTGCTGAGTTAAGGATCAAGTTTAGGTTTAGTTCTGCCCTGCTGATTTTTCCTGAAATAACAGGATTTCGACTTTAAAATTTTTGTGAAAATAACAGCTATTCAGACTATTTTTCTAAAGGCCTTCATATATTGAGCTGATTTTAAGTATGTTGGTTTACTATGATGAGTTGCAGATCAAGTTTACGTTTCGTTGCACTTTGCTGAAAAAAACGGGCTGTTGACTTTGAAAATTTTATGAAAATAAGAGTTATACAGACTTATTTTCTAATTGCTTTCACATTCAGCTGAATTTTGATATGTGAGTCTACTATCATGACTATGATGAGTTACAGATTGAGTTTACGTCTGGTTTTGCTCAGCTGATGAACCAAAATTACAGGCTTTGGACTTTGAAAATTTTGTGAAAATAACAATTTATATACAGACTTTCATTCTCAGATTTCCACTCCTAAAAATGGCTTTAAGGTTTTTGATTCAGCCATGCTGTATCTATGCAATCACTCTGGTTTTGGAGATGGTGCAGAATACTAAGTTAAAGACATATCATGAAACTAATTATGTGTTTTTATGACTTGCAGAAACTTTCTACACCATTTTAATCATCAACTCTCAACTTTTGACACGTTATTTGCCCTTAAATTAAGAAAAGATTGGTCGAACAACCCTTTTATTTTAGATATTCACTTGCAAATAGTTCCTTTGTAAATCAAAGTTATAATGATTTACAATTAATGAATTAATTTGAAAAAGTATGTGTACATCAATTGAATCAGTTGATAATAATTTTGAAAGTATTATATTAGTATCTTATTACGCCAGAAAATTGCCTTTTAATTGTAGCCAACAAAAGACACAAATCAATAATAAAATTTAACAAGATTTATTATACACAAGTTTACAAGAAGTATTACACAAAAAGAAATGTCAACTTAACTGTCAAAATATATGTCTGATCTTTTGTCTTTTCTTTATCTGGAAATCTTCTCAGAATCCACAGAATATTATATCCAATAAGTCACAATTAAGTATGATGTTGTTAGTAAATAAAAGTGTCAATCCAACTGCTGAGAATGTTGATGTCTATCGATGTCCAAGTCTATATCTATGTCTATGTCTAACTTTAGGGTCTGCATTTAAATACTTGTAACGGAAAGTTCTAGATAATTGTAGATGTTTAAATTCTGCATCTTTTGTTATGATCATTCTGGAAACGTTATGTAAGTGAAATAGAAAGTTCTAATCATTCCATGAGTATCAATGATTGTTCCAGTGATTTCTAAACTGCATAGTTGTAACACAATGTGTATTATTTTGTACACAATATAAAACAATGTCAACAGTCTTAGGCCACACAAAACAAATTAGACCAACTAAATAAATATGATAGTTACAATATCATAACAATCTTATGTTGTTCAGTGAAATGTAGGTCAACATGTGTATTGATATATCTAAGTTGATTCCCACACTTTTTTGAAATGGTATTACTCCAATTCTTTCCATAGACAAGTAAGAGTCAGTATGATTATCAACTGCCAAGATTTTTAAATAATTACACTCAAAGGTGTAAGTATTAATTGGAGACAATCCTAGTCTTATTAAACTGACCACAGTTAATATCTCATGACCTGTTGCATTATTAGATAGACACAATTTATTACACACCGAACTGAATACACACATTCTTGACCTCAATAGTAAACCTACAAATGTATTATTTATTTTAATCTACACTACACTAAAATATTCTGTTAATTTTGCTAGTTAGCTGAATGATTAATCAGATGTGGTTTTTTTTTTCAAAGAAAAGACAATAAATTAAAGGAAAAAAAAGAATAAAAAATGCAAGCAAATTTTATTTCACTTGTAAAATCAATGTCATTATCATCTGATTTAAGTCAATAATCAAGTTCTAAATAATTAGTTACAATTATCATGATTATCAGAAATTTTGATAAAATAATATACAAAATTGCATAACTCTTAATTGAGCATTTTCTGCAATAAAATTTATTTGTTTGTTCTACATTTATATCCCATTATATTGCTATTTTTAAAACAGTAATTGGAGATATCTCAACATTAGGTATTTGTACATTTAAATTTGAATACAGGAAATGTATTTTTTCTCAATTTAGATAAAAAATAATTTTCGTTCTTTAGAAAGAGCATTTCTAAGGCCTGTTTCTGGAAATTATTAAGCCAGTTATAATTAATGGCATATAAAAAAATATATTACTTATTTGACGATTTCCCTTTCCATTCTTGTAAAAAAAAAGCTGACTGAGTCTTAAATTGAAATATCAATTTATATCAATATTTGCATCAATATTGCGAAATTCCCTACCTGTGGACAATAACGTAGAAATTTTACAGTTAAGATTGGAAATGAAAAGAGAAAAAAATATTGGAAAACGTATGGTCAGAAAGAATACCAGACTAGCTATAAACATGGCTTGATCACAACATCGACGATGCTTTGATTTTGCAAGCGGGGACATTTGTGTCGTTCCGACTCATCTAGTTTTTTATTTATTTACATGTACATGATCAAGCTGCCAATTTTCAGACTAGAAACTGTGCCTTCTCAAATCCTAGCTAGAACATGTAGAACCCCTATAATAGACAATTTCAATATATTAGAAAGGCATGTCTCAAATAACATGTACAAATACTTGTCTAAATTTAAACTTTACATCCTACACAATCAGGTTTCAGGCCACATCATTCTTGTCAAACTGCACTTATTGATATCATTGACAAATGGCTGCAAGAAATGAATGATGGTAACTTAAACCTAGCAATACTGTTGGACTTCAAAAAAGCATTTGATCTTGTAGATCATGACATTCTTTGCTTAAAGCTTGCTATTTACGGATTCAGTGAGTCTGCAGTAGGTTTTTTCAGGTCATATCTAAGTAATAGAACACAGCAAGTAAACATTTGCAATGTTAATTCTGATAAAAAAGATGTGAAATTTGGTGTCCCCCAAGGATCTATACTAGGTCCTCTATTATTTGTCTTATTTATAAATGACCTTCCCTTTGCATTAAAAATTGTAAAACAGACTTGTATATGGATGATACTACTCTTCATAAATCCGGAAAAGCATAGAAAATTTACATGATGAGGTTCAAGAAGATTTATGCAGAGTTGAAGAATGGTGCAAAATGAATAATATGTTCATCAATACCAAAAAAACAAAATGTTTGGTTACTGGAACAAGTAAGAAGTTATCAACTCAATCTTTTCAACCAAATTTAGTAATAAATTCAGAAACACTACAAAATTCATCATGTGAGAAATTATTAGGTGTTAAAATTGACAGCACACTTAGCTGGACAAATCAAATCGATCAAATTTGTGCTAGCATTTCATCAAGAATATACCTTCTTTCTAAATTAAAGAAATTTTTAGATATTAATGCCAGGAAAGCATATTATAATGGGTATATTCTGCCTCTCATCGATTACTGCTGTATTGTTTGGGGAGATTGTAAAAATGAAGGGATAGTAAGAATATTAAAACTTCAAAAAAGAGCAGCAAGATTAATTCTTGATGCAGACCCATTATCCCCATCAGCCCCCTTATTTAAAAAACTTGGATGGATGACAGTAGAAAACAGAATCAAATACCACAAATATTTATTGCTATTTAAATGTATGCGGAAAGAAGCACCACAGTACCTACTTCAAAAGTTTCAACTTATATCTGTTATTAATCCTTATGCTTTAAGGGGTGTTACTCATGGTAATTTGATAGTTCCGAAGCCGAAAACTGAACTGTTTAAAAAATCTTTTGCTTATTCTGGATCAGTTTTATGGAACGGACTACCATATGAAATGCGTAAAGTGCAAAACACTTATTCTTTTAAACAAATTATAAAACAATACTTGAGACAGTCCCAATATTCATTCTTGAAATGATTGCAACTATTACTCTTTTTTTAGAATGTATGATTTTGATTTGTATATTATATATATTTACTACATGCAATCTGTAACTGTTTTATATGTTTTAATTATGGTACATGTACATTGAACTATTATGTCTATCTGAATTGTGTTAATATGTTGTATGTTTGCTTTTTTTCTCTTATATTATTTTTTGTACTTGTATTGTATATGAGGGCCTCAGGAAGATTAGTAATTGTAACTAACTGTGTTTACCCTCTTTAAATAAAGAATTTATTATTATTATTATTATTATTATAATATTATCATAGATGCCAACCATTTCGATTTTCCCGTAATTGTTACGAATTTTGGACAAAAAATATGGTGTCATGATTAACAGGCTATTTGTTACGGATTTATATTCATTAACTGTCCAGAACAGTTCTCTGTTTATATATAATTTTTATCATTGTGACGCTTCATTTTTGGTTAGAATCGTGTAACATTAAGCATTTGAATGATTCAGACTGTTATTTTCCTTTGGGTTTCTCGGGACTATCTACCAGTATGTAACATCTCTCCATTTCTTGTAAAATTCTGAATAATTCATGAACCAAACAAGTCTTTGATTTCAAATTTACAATGTCTGGTGAAACAATTAATTTGTAACGCAAGGAAAGAAATTCTGACAACGAAAATGAAAACCGGAACATTATGCCTTTTGCATATAATACATGTACATGTATTGTGAACAAGACTTCCATTTTATAATAGCATGATGGTGGGTGTTCCTCACTTGCTCATCAACTTTGAATCGTCGTTTTGATGAATAAAGGAAATCATGTATCTGTTATTGTGTGCCACTCCCAAGGGTGACTGGGGAATAGAAATATGGTCACTACAGGTTTCTTCCAACTGGCAGTAAAACCCTTGCTAAAGTGAAGTGTCCGTTTGGCTGTGCAGGATGTACAAGTACACAGCCACGTCCGATCAGAATGGGAACATTAAATCTGATGCCTCGTGTTCAATGAGTGCCATGCGCTCTTCAAGTTAAGAACTGTTGTAACAAATCTTTCAGGAACCTGTAGGTGGCCTGTTGCAATGCTAAATGTCTATCCCATATCCAATTTACCCTCATTTTCCAGTGACATTATTAATTTCCCTGACCTTCATCCCAAACAGCCTATATCACAGGATCTAACTGTTGTATTTACTGGTCATTTGTTCTTGTTTAGAGCATGCATGAAATATTTGCCATTGTACGTTAAGCAACCAATAATCAATCAATCATGTCACTGTGTGCCTAGTTGTTTATATGGTTATTATAAAATTTACAAAGAAAACATTATTACTGACAAAATAAACAAATTATGGAAATCTTAATACCTTTTTACTGATTGCACCAAAAGGGGGTTGGCGTCTATGTATTATGAATGAACCAGGGATGGGGTAATCGTAATCGTAATCTGTAATCGTAATCGATTGTAATTGATTACATTTTTGCCAGTAATCGACAGTAATCTGTAATCGAAGACATTTTCGATTACATGTAATCGTAATTTAATCGATTACAGCAAAAATTATGATGTAATCATCGATTACTTTTCGATTACATTCCGATTACTTTAGTAAAATAGTTTGATGAAAAATAACCTATTTTAAATGAAAATATGTATGTATTCATCACTTTATAGTACAGATAAGATAGAATGTATTAATAAGACCAGATTATCAAATGCCTTATTTGTATCTATTTTCTCAAGCTGCATTATGATTAATTAGATCTCCTTCCAAATTTTGCTGTATTATAATCCAGCTTTTGAAACAATTGACTTTACTGTCTTCAATGCTTGTCAATAATTGAAAGACTTTTTATTTTGAAATCAGAAATATAGATTAAATAAGCAATGAGTCTAATGTTAAGTTCTGTACTACATTGCCATTGAAGCCTACTTTTCAATAAGAGTTGGAATTTTAGCTAGAATAGATAAACAGTTGATTCGTCATAATATTATGATATAAAAAATTAAAAAGTATACAAAATTCTTTTGACAATGTACCATTGAAATTCTTGTTCAGAAATAGATACATTTTTACATGTCTCCCATTTTGACACTAAATATATATATTGTTTATAATTTTGAATAGAGCATAAAAAATTCTCAACAAACTTCTTGTCTTTACTAATCTGATGATCAAGGACTTTCAATCAATGAGATGCCAACTTTGTTTTGATTTCAATTATTTCTAATTAAAAGGAGATTTATATTATATTGCCTCAGGTTATAAAATGTACTCCATTGGCAGTACAACCTGTAATTAGGGAGGTTATCCAAACAAAAGGATTAATTCATGCATGTATTAATTATAATTATTATTAAAATTAGCTGAACTAGTTAATTATTCTACTTTTTTATATATTCTTTTAGAGGAAACTTCCAACATTGTAATATATATTCAAATATACCAGTTAAAAATGAGTAAATACAAAATACCTAACTTAAGTCAGTATGACAGCAATAATTTGCAAAATATGGAGAAAAAAACCTAAAATATAAAGAAGTGATTGAAGCCATGCGATGTCATTGCAAGAACTTTATCACCACTTATTCATGTTGAAAACCAAAATTTCAAGAATTTTTTAATATTTTGGATCCTCAGTAAAGAGCTTCCATCTAGAAAACAATTGTCAACTTAAAATTTGAAAACAATGCTTTAAGTGCTGTTTTTATAAAGTTCTAAATTTCCACTATACAAACGTTGAACAACATAATTGTGTTTAACTTACTTCATTTTGTTTTGTAATTTTGTAGCATGTAATTGACAGTAATCGAAAAGTAATGTAATTACTTTTGATAAAGTAATCGATTGCAATCGATTACATACAAAAATCAGAGTAATCGATTATTAATCGAATACACAAAAATCCTTCAAGTAATCGATTATTAATCGATTACGTTTGTCAGTAATCGTGCCCATCCCTGAATGAACCACCCCAGTTGACCTGGGACTTAAGGGAAAACGGGTTATCAGTCAGGGGTACTACTTGTACAAGTAATCTTTATTTACTTGAAGAAGTAAATAAAATATACTTATATAAGTTACATGTAATATAATGTTTGAATAATCTCCCCTTAATTTTCTAAAAAAATTACTTGTCATGCTTGTATAAGTGAATTTTTTTTACAATCCCACAAAAATTCTCAAGTTTTGAGATGAAAAAATCATGCCATTAACAATTTTTCTCAGGTTAGCTCATAATTTTTGATAAGAGTTCAATGTTTCATCTCATTAATTCAACAAAGAAACTGATTTTTGATTGTATCACAAGTTTGTTTGTGTTATTAATTTATATACTAAACACTTGTTTTGTTTTTTTTTTGTAATAAAACACACAGCATTCCCTGTGAAACAAAGAACAAAACAAAACATTTGGTTTTTTTTCCGTGTTAGTCCTCTACCGACGAAGTCGAGGGGGACTTTAGGTTTGCACTCTGTCTGTCTGTCTGTCTGTCTGTCCATCCGTCAGTTCGGCAAATCAGTTTTCCACACTTTTCTTCTTCGTGCTTGAAGATATTGATTTGATAATTGGTATCTTTGATAAGTTTTTGGTATTACTATAAATTTTCACTTCGTACTATGAACATCAAAATAAATTTTCACTTCGTACTATGAACATCAAAAATTGAAAAAATATTTCCTTTCTCTATTGGAACTGTACATGTATACCTAACAACAAATTTATTTTCATTTACCTGTGTTTAAAGTAATTGCAAATGGATGATATTTTTGTTCGAGCATATTGTTTTTCTTAAATTGTTTAACATTTCATACATGTACCAATATAACATGTTACTTTTATTATTCTTCCCTTAGTTTATTTATTTTGTATTTACATTGTATTATAGGTCAAATTTATTTGTTCAGTGTATGTTCACTGGTGTTAATATGTCTTTTGATTGAATTAAGCTATTTCAGTTGATATTTTATAGTGTGTCTTTCTATGTTGTGATGTTACACTATTGTTTTAGAAAAAGGGTGAAGGTTTGTTACCATTAAAACGTTTAAACCCGCTGCATTTGTTTGCACCTGTCCTAAGTCAGGAATCTGATGTTCAGTAGTTGTCGCTTGTTGATGTGGTTCATAAGTGTTTCTCGTTTCTCGTTTTTTATATAGATTAGACCGTTGGTTTTCTCGTTTGAATGGTTTTACACTAGTAATTTTTGGGGCCCTTTATAGCTTACTGTTCGGTGTGAGCCAAGGCTCCATGTTGAAGACCGTACTTTGACCTATAATTGTTTACTTTAATAAATTTTGACTTGGATGGAGAGTTGTCTCATTGGCACTCATACCACATCTTCTTATATCTATATAGTTTTATCATGACAGGTAACAAATCAAGTTCGAATTTTGTTCCGATCTGATGATTTTGTGCACAGTTATGGTCCTTGGACTTAGAAAATTCACTTAAATAATCAGTTTTCCTCACTTTTTTTTCGTCACGCTTGAAGATATTGAATGGATAATTGTATATAGTTTTATCATGACAAGTTGCAGATAAATTTTAATTTTGTTCCAGTCTGATGATTTTCTGCAGAGTTATGGTCCTTGGACTTAGAAAATTCACTAAAATAATCAGTTTTCCACACTTTTTTTCGTCATGCTTGAAGATTTTAACTTGATATTTGTTTTAAAGTTTACAGCATGATATAGATCAAGTTACCATTTTGTTCCAGTACAATGAATTTTTAACTAGTAGGGGACTGTGTATTAATATTGCCATGCAATACTCTCAGACACTGGGAAAGCCATTTGGTTAATGCGCCTGCTTATTATCTAGAACCCGGGAATACATCTAAAAATATGGACTATGGTTAAAAGATAACCAGTAATCTCTAAATATGGATGTTTGACAAAGAATTAGATGTTTGACAGGGAATTAGATGTCCGTCTTTAACTTTAGCTGTTTGCTGTATTTTTAGACGTTTACCGTAATCCCTCTCATACTCTTAGATAATGATGTCCCTTTAATAACTCGCGTGAACGATAACGTGTGTATTAATTAACGTTAGCTATAGTATTGAAATGTTCCAGTTAAATTAATGCACATGATTTATCTAGTTTGACGGGAATTACCTGTTCGTCCGACAAAACTGATGTGTATTGAGTTGTCAATAAAAGAACCAGTGATGCGTGAGCGACGGTTATTAAAACATTGTTGTAAGGAAATGAATACATAAACAATGTTTACAGAATCTGTTAAAACTAACCATCTTATTTCCCTTCGTTTAAACGATGTTTTTTTGAAAATATACTTATAGTTACCTGTGAATTAAGACAGACACAGATAATATAGATCTATGAGTTAGATGGTTATAAATATTTTTTCTTGGAAGCTTTTATCAGTGTTGCAGGTTTCGAACTAAGGGGAAAGATCGACATACAAATACGAAACGCTTTTAAGCATGGCTTTCCTGATGAATTAAATATCGGATTTTTTCATTGGTCAATAATAAAAATCTATTTAAATACAACCAATGGACAAGATGAATACACGTGGTAACTTTGTAATACACAACTACAAATTTATGAATGGAAGTGGTTTAATCAAATTAAAGGTTCAAATTTACAAATGTGTTTAACTGAGTTTTATTTCTATATTTTGTCACTTGTCAATAGCCTATATTCATTCTACAACAACGGATGCCGTTATAATCGATAAGTATGTTTCAGCTGGGAACAGTATCATGTTCCTGGTTCCAGGTTATAAATATTAGGGACTATTAAATAAAATGTTTTTGATTACAGGTACATGTATATTGTTTGGTATGAACACACTTAACAGGCACGTGATATTTATTATTGTTATAATATGATGACCCTACTAGAATTTATAAAATGCCTTTCTGGTAATATTACGATCTAATTTTAAAATATCTAGTTTTTTATTTTAAAGTCAGAGTCCAATAGATGTATGCTATTTTGTTGTTGTATATAAGTAATTTAATCACATGCCTGTCAATTTGAAAAGTATAAGAATGTTACGAACATCAGAGTTTTACTGGGACAACCTTTTAATTAATTGTTTTACTTGAGATAATTGTTTCGTAAGAAGTTTATGATTAACATATTTTTACCACTAATTGAAAAAAGGGGCAGGAAGAAATTTGAAAAATAAGCAGGACCACCAGCATTAATTATCGAGGGGTGGACAGGGTACAGGAACATGAGAATGAGGGATCGGGAAGTGGGTGTCAGTTGGACGAAATCAGTAGGGTGCGGAAATGGTTACTATGTTTATTCTTTACTCTCTTCTTAATTTTCGGTTATTAAATCCAAGTACTAAGTATATACATAGCATACGTAAATACATATGGTGCACAGAATGTATAGAGTTCAATTTGCAAAGACCACATTTCATATAAAATATTTGTATAGGTATGTTCCTTCCACACAAAGATCATTACATTCTTTCTGCAAGTCATTTTGACTTGAAGACTTTTAAGTTGCTGCATATTTATACCTGCCACAAGGGCCACACAACGTGGGAACAGGTTTCGGAAATTCTATCAAAATGAAGATGTCCAAGGGATGACCATTAGTTATGAGCCTGTTGTTTCGTACTTTGGTTTACTTTGTTGTATTGTACATATCATGACCGACTCTAAATAAAATTTACTTACTTACTTACCTGGTGTAGTTTAAAAGTGTGTTTACCTTTTGTGGTTTTGTCTCGCCTTGACGAAGTCAAAAGCGAGACTTAGGTATGTTGTTTCCGGTCGTCGGCGGCGGCGCGGCGGCTTCAACAATGTATTAGTTTGTGATTAGGTCTAGTTCATGGTGAACCACTAGTGGTAGGTCAATGATATTTGGTATGCAGTTGTACTAGCATTGGCACATCTCATTACCATGGAGATTATTTGGCCCTGCCCCTCAGTCAAGGTCTATTGACTTTGAAACTTTCCATAGTTTACATGTATTAGTTTGTGATTAGGTCAATTTATGGGGAACCACTAGTGGTAGGTCAATGATATTTGGTATGCAGTTGTATAAGCATTGGCATATCTCATTTCCATGGAAATTATTTGGCTCCGCCCCCTTAGTCATGGTCTATAGACTTTGAAAATTTTGCTAAGTTAACATGTATTAGTTTGTGATTAGGTCAGTTCAAGGGGAACCATTAGTGGAAGGCCAATGTTGATTGGTGTTAAGTTGTATAAGCATCAGCACATCTCATTTCCATGGAGAATATTTGGCCCCGCCCCCTCAGTCATGGTCTATTGACTTTGAAACTTTTGCTTAGTTTACATGTATTAGTTTGTGATTAGATCAGTTTAAGATGAACTGCTAATGTTAAGTCAATGATGTTTGGTATGCAAATGTGTCGGCATTTGCAAGTATCGTTCCATGGAGATTATATAGCCCCACCCTGATCATGGTTCATTGACTTTGAAACTTTTACATAGTTTACAAGTTAATGTTTGTGTTTAGGTTTGTTTAAAGGAACGACTTATAATAAGTCAATGGTATTTGGTATGCAGTTGTATTAGCATTGGCACATCTCATTCCATGGAGATTGTTTAGCCATGTACCTTCAGTCATGGTTCATCGACTTTGAATATTTGCATAACTTACATGTTAAAGTATTGCTGTTTGAATTTCAACTTTGCATTATCAAAATTACAAGAAGGCGAGACATATCTCTGTGATAACAGTTTATGAATATAAATAAGGCCGTTGGTTTTCCGTTTGTATGGTTAACACTGGTCAGTCTGAGCTCTTTGTAGCTTGCCCTTCGTGTGAGCCAAGGCTCCGTATTTAAGGTCGTACTTCTCGAGGGGAGGGGCATTTTTCTTGGTAGGGTGACGGAAACATCTAATGCCAAACCCTTTTCGTATATTTTGTTTATGAAAATATATACCTTGTCGTATATCAATAAACAAAACAGACCTATGTCTTGGCACACATACCACATATTCTATACCCCAGTCAAACTTGGAAACGAATAATTAGATATAGGAAGATGTGGTATGAGTGCCAATGAGACAACTCTCCATCCAAGTAACAATTTTATAAAAGTAAACCATTATAGGTCAAGGTAAGGCCTTCAACACGGAGCCTTGGCTCACACCGAACAGCATGCTATAAAGGGCCCCCAAAATTACTAGTGTAAAACCATTTAAACGGGAAAACCAACGGTCTAATCTATATAAAAATACTATGTTCCAGAGTCAGCTCAGTAATGTGTACGTTGACCAATACTCGGCCCCGTCCCCTTCAGAGTCTGTAGCCCCATATTTCTTAGTAACTTAAGATAATCTTTTTTATGAAATGGTGTGTTTAACATAGGCGGGTCCAGGACCCCCCCCCATTTGTGGGGAAAATTGATTACATAGGGAATTACTGAGACACGACTGGAGCCCCTTCTAGGACAGTCCATGATCCCCTTTATGAGCATTTCTGGATCTGCCACAGTATAATTACATAATTCGTTCTTGTTATTACGTCCAATTAATATTCTCTTTATAAATGTCATGTGACCGAAACACAAAATGGACTAAGTTGTATATAGACATACCTGGGTAAACCGGACCCTGAATACACCGGATTCCTGTCTATTCCGGTCCCAATATTTTCCTTTCATAACCTTTGCAAAATACCTCTATAAACCGGACCTTGTGTATTCCGAATTCCGATCTCATTAGGAAGTTCCATTACACATAATTGCATTATTAAATGCCTGTCAAAATCGGTTTAATTTATTTAACTGTACATCATGATCGAGTATTGATCGCCGTCAATCAACACAAATTTGTTTACACAAGAGGGTCCTTACGAGTATTAAACCGTGACCTTATTGTAGTGAACTGTTTTATAAACAATATTAAGTGGTCATTAAAATAAGTTAGTTCAAACAAGAATGCAGAAACTTTATGTACGCCTAAAAGAGAAAATAAGATTTTGATAACATTCTTAATACACCTTCGCCGAAAAGGTCTCGCAAAGAACTTACATTAAAACAAACGTACAATCTTATTACGGAATATGAAAAAACACCTAAGCCAACGCAAAAGATCTTGCATTACAGTTTGGGATTGGCAAAACAACTGTTTCATACATTTAAAGAGAAGTGGTGAATATAAAACAATTTACGACGACAACACAACATCTGCAAGAGAACTGTACAGTGCATGATAACCTATAAAATGAACTAACAATCGCCATTGTTTATATATTTAATTAATTTTACCAGCATATAGCATTATTACAATGAAAAAATATTTATATTTTTTTAAATCTAATATATCAAACTATTATATTCTTTTAAACTTTAATGTCGAAACACAATTCCACCATTTATTAGACTGCACTTTCATATATAATAGCTAAATGTCTGAAATGTAAACATTCTTGGATGAGAATAGACCAGTATTCGCCAAAAAAAAAATTTATATTACTTATCTTCAATAACGAATTCTAAAATGTATTAAATAATTCTTTTATAGTAGATTTGACTTTTAAAGTAAATTTTAATAGCGAAATTATGCACGTCATTTATATATTTGCATGCCAGTAATCAATTTGATCTTGAACTTGACTTAGCTCACAATAGAGAGCTGAAATCAATTTTGTCAACTGCACGAGATTTTCATACGGCGGTAAATAGCATGTAACTAACACAAGTGATAAAACTGACCGACTGTGGAAAGTCAATTCAGGGTTAAATTTGATGTGTAATGATTGACATTGTTGTGCGTTAGCGTTGAGGCTCTTGAGGAAAGTTCATTACAATTGATTAACGAGAATCTAAATTAGTGCTGTTGTTCTCGATAATTTCACAGTAGAGATAACAATTTTGCTTGGTAGAATTGCTGGAAATACGCATTGATAGTTTTGTTTATTATCGTTACAGGAGAATAATTCACTTCAAGTGAGTAAACTCGCATTTTCGAGTATCGGCGAGTGCGACACGATAAATATCGGAAACTTGCGTAACTCTTGCAGACCTGCTAAAAAAGCAGTTTCAGTGTCAATACAATTATGTTAGAAACATTTTTGGTGATCCCGACTGGGGTCACGTTGCTCCCAGTAAATCCGCTACTTTATTTTCCCAGCTGTTTTTGTTATATAACACTATGCTCTCTCGTTATATGTAGACTAGCCTCAGGGACATTACATGTGAACCTTTCTAGAAAAAAGCCTGCACAGGTAATACCTCGGATGTACTCTAATAAACATGTCATCGCTGTCCCACAGGTGTCCTTGTGTAAAGAAATTTCAAGGTATTGGTGTATGCTCAAATGGTTAACTTAGATAATCAGTGAGAGATAATTAAAGATCCGATTATTTTCAACCACCTACTTATTGAGCGTTTATAAAATATTTTAATACTGAATTCAAACAAATAAAAAATATAACCTTTCTATATTTTCTTTAATTTAAAAAAATGAAGTTGTGAACGTAACGTAATTGCAATGAATTATTCGTTTATGCAGATTTTCTTTGACCATTATACGAGTTTATACGTTTATGTAGTTTACTGAATATCGACTCTGAATAAAACTTTGAATTTTGAATCTTGAATCTTGTAACGAGGGTCTGGATTAAAAGGGGAGAGATCTTAATCCAGTATTTTTAGGTTTTGTTTTAAAGTCATTTATCTCTATTTTAATAAATTTTGCCCATTATTCTCTATTCTTTACATATTAGCATATACCCATTATCCATTATTCTCTATTCTTTGTAGTCTATTTTTTGTAAAGTCTACTTTTTTTCGCCCTTCTATTCTGCACTTTTTCAATTCTTTATTCTGTAAACCCCATTCAGACCCTCATACACGTAATAAAAAGTCTAGTACGTAAGTTCTGCTACTAACACTAGTTGACATGGGTACAGAAAATTTTCATCCGTTGTCCATCCTTTATTCTGTTAACCCCATCCATACCCTCATATACATGACGGAAAATCTAGTACGTTAGTTCTGCTACTAACACAGTCTAGTTGACATGGGACATAGACAATTTTCATCCGAGTGTGTTTCGGCGGAGGACATTTTAATGAAAAAAATCGGACGTTTCAGCACCAAAGCCTAACCCTTTTAGCGAAAATTGAAATGCTCATTTTAGTGAGTCACTGACATTTTTTTGATCCATTTCATAAAAAATAATAAATTAAATTTTATTGTAAAATCAAGACAGCACAATGTGAAAAGAATACAGTGCATGCTTTCCTCCAACACATTCGTTTAACACATTTGTTTCAATGATGAACCAAAGTAAACATATAAACAACTTAAACATTAAGCCAGAATAAATAACTGCATGTTCATGGTTTTAGTAAGGTGGTGTATTATTCAACCTGGGATATCGAAAATACAGTTGAACGGACTAATCCTGCGCTAAAATGGGCTCTAATGTATGCGCTAAAATGTCCCCATGTATTTTAAAATTTTCACTAAAATGTCCTCCGCCCGTGTTTTCCCCGTCTGTAATATCTTTAACCCTTCCTTGCTATGTTAGGCAGTTCGGCATCTAGGATTTATACAAAATTCTAGATTTCCATTACCTTTGGATGATATTACATGTAGATATTAGTATTTACAGAAAAGGAACTAGCCAAACTTAATAAATGCTGAATAGCAAGATGTCAAAATTACAGTAAAACAAAACGAATTAAAACGCATTTAAGTAAAATAATAAATATATAAATTACAACTGTTAGTAATTATTAATTGATGTAATTCGTGAACAGTGTCACAAATGTGAAGGCATAAATACTACTACAAAGACGATGTCATTTTATTGCTACAACAAACCACCGATTTAAAATAAACGAAAGAAATACAGATTAACTTGAAACAAAATATCAGACATTAATGTATACCTTTATTTTTGTTTTCTGTTAACGGTTCTCGTACCAATTCACGTTGAATTTTAAAATAATTAAGTTGAAAACATTATTTACAAATAAAAAAAAGATGGAATACTCTCCTGTTCTTTTGGGCCTTCTGAATAGCATAAGTTATTTCCACGTCTGGTACATCTGCTCCTTCTAAAGTCAAATTCATTCTTATTTCAAGAATGAAAAAAAAAATCAAAAATGAATCGCTGACTCATTTCCACATTTTGACATTTCGGGATAGTTTTCGTAAGTATTTTTTATTTTTTCTTTGTTCCCTAACAGTCCCAGGATTTTGAAGGCGGAAAGTTAACCCTTTGCAATAAATAAATAAAAACCTTTTAACCTACAACATTAGTTATAAGAAAGAAATATATATACAAAATATTTGCCACTGGACTTGTAACAACAAACTTCCAATCAGTCCAAAATGAGTAGAAATGCCAGTTAGTAAAATTGAGAATGGAAATGGGAAATGTGTCAAAGAGACATCAACCCGACCAAAGAGCAGACAACAGCCGAAGGCCACCAATGGGTCTTCGATGCAGCGAGAAACTCCCGCACCTGGCGGCGTGCTTCAGCTGGCTCCTTCACAAAAATGTATACTAGTTTATTGATAGTGGACGTCATTCTTAACTCCGAAATATACACAAGAAATTTACACAAGAAACTAAAATTAAAATCATACAACAGAGGCTCCTGAATTGGGAAAGGCGCAAAATGCAGCGGGTTAAACATGTTTTCTGAGATCTCAACCCCCACCCCACCCCTATACCTCTAGCCAACGAAATTTGCTTCAGAACGAAATCCTACTTTTAATTTTAACTTTTAATAAAATCGCACGAAGACAATAACCAGACAATCCTATCTTTCTGAAATTAATGCATTAAAGCTCATTTTAAAAATACAAATGATGCTTGCAATTTAAATTGCTTGGTCTTTCTTCTTCTGTTAGTATTATCCTTCCATTTAGGAACACCAAGAATTTCTTGTATCAATAAACGTATATACACTATTTACAGGTTCTCCATATGTCCTCTCAGGGAAATATGTACATGTATACACGACCCAAGAGTCACACATACATTTCCAAATTTGCTCAATAATATTCTTTAAAAATCTAAAATCATTTTGCAACAATCAATGAAATAATAATAATTAAAGATTTAACCGCCGAAGCTTTGAAAGTGTTCAATTTACACACACACACACTTCTGTTAACCCTGTTTACCTGTTGACTTTTGTTTAGAATAGCAGGTGTGCGTTGATCGATATTTACGACATGCAGTCATGCGTTTATAACCCTTTTATCTCCAACTTCTCCGGGTAATGATTGACATGTATTGTAATCAATGTAACACATAAATCGGGGTACAATAAAGGTATCATGTTTTAAGTAAGTAAAAACAATTCTTTCTTTATTAGAAGACAAAATTAAAATTAAAACATGTTGAAACTACACAAGTAATTTAATTGACACAATATAAATTTGGTATAAATAAAGACGTATTTATTTTTTTGTATAATTATCTTATTTGCACTCACAAAAAGATAGCAAACTTCAGCATCAGAATTGATTTTTAAATCGTAATTTCCAAATATAAGATTGTCAGCGCGGACTTCGCGGATCAATAGGGACATAATCTAGGTGACAAGTTGTGATAATTTCATTTTGTCCATCAAGGATTTTCCTGAATTTTAATGAATGTCCATCACGGAATCGAGGACGGAATCAAGGAATACGCGTTTTTGCAGTATTGCAGTGTAGAAACCTGCCAAATTCTTTTAAGTCAAGCCCTTCAAAATTATTCAATAGTGATATTATCCATATGCTTCTTTGTTTCCGTGACCAATTATTGGCATCGATATGTAATCACTTCCATTCATAAATATTTGTAGTTGTGTATTACAATGTTACCACGTGTATTTATCTTGTCCATTGGTCGTATTTAAATAGATTTTATTATTGACCAATGAAAGAATTCGATATTTAATTCATCGGGAAAGCCATGCTCAAAAACGTTTCGTATATGAATGTCGACCTTTCCCCTTATATACTTAGTTTGAAACCTGCAACACTGATAAAAGCTTCCAAGAAAAAATATTTATAACCATCTAACTCATAGATCTATATTATCTGTTTCTGTCTTAATTTACAGGTAACTATATTTTCAAAAAAACATCGTTTAAACGAAGGGAAAAAAGATGGTTAGTTTTAACAGATTCTGTAAACATTGTTTATGTATTCATCTCCTTACAACAATGTTTTTATAACCATCGCTCACGCATCACTGGTTCTATTATTGACAACTCAATACACATCAGTTTTGTCGGACGAACAGGTAATTCCCGTCAAACTAGATAAATCATGTGCATTAATTTAACTGGACCATTTCAATACTAAAGCTAACGTTAATTAATATACACGTTATCGTTCACGCGAGTTATTAAAGGGACATCATTAATATTATCTAAGAGTATGAGAGGGATTACGGTAAACGTCTAAAAATACAGCAAACAGCTAAAGTTAAAGACGGACATCTAATTCCTGTCAAACATCTAATTCTTTGTCAAACATTTATATTTAGAGATTACTGGTTATCTTTTAATCATAGTCCATATTTTTAGATGTATTCCGCGTTCTAGATAATAAGCAGGCGCATTAACCAAATGGCTTTCCCAGTGAGAATGCTTGTTAATAATCATAGTAATGGCACTAATTCATCATCTCTGGATAGTTTTTAAAAGTATGGTAGCTCTGGCATTCCTTATTGTAAATCTTTTGCATTGGTCAAAAACAGGCAACATCTAAACTGAGAGGTCTAAGTAAATGATTACAGTCATGACAGTGTGCAAGTAGAAGTTGTATAATGACACATGAATGATATGTTTACAACGGCCAATTCTAATAGTTCAATCATCAATTAATGTGTGTGGGCCAACTATATACATTATCTTTGTGGAAAACACTGAATATCATTAAGATCACTTATCTTTTAAATGAAAAATATATAACTTTTTCAGAAGCAGATGAAAGAGTGAGATTCCAGACAGAGTTAGAATTTGTACAATGTTTGGCTAATCCTAATTACCTTAATTGTGAGTATACCATGTTTGGCTTATCCTAATTACCTTAATTGTGAGTATACAATGTTTGGCTTATCCTAATTACCTTAATTGTGAGTATACCATGTTTGGCTTATCCTAATTACCTTAATTGTGAGTATACAATGTTTGGCTAATCCTAATTACCTTAATTGTGAGTATACAATGTTTGGCTAATCCTAATTACCTTAATTGTGAGTATACCATGTTTGGCTTATCCTAATTACCTTAATTGTGAGTATACCATGTTTGGCTTATCCTAATTACCTTAATTGTGAGTATACCATGTTTGGCTTATCCTAATTACCTTAATTGTGAGTATACCATGTTTGGCTAATCCTAATTACCTTAATTGTGAGTATACCATGTTTGGCTTATCCTAATTACCTTAATTGTGAGTATACCATTGTGAGTATACAATGTTTGGCTTATCCTAATTACCTTAATTTGGCATGTTTGGCTAATCCTAATTACCTTAATTGTGAGTATACAATGTTTGGCTTATCCTAATTACCTTAATTGTGAGTATACCATGTTTGGCTTATCCTAATTACCTTAATTGTGAGTATACAATGTTTGGCTTATCCTAATTACCTTAATTGTGAGTATACAATGTCTGTAAAAACCAATTCTTATGCAGCATGACACGTATAGATAAATGGAGAATGTGTCTATGGGACAGATTATGCCCCTGCTTGCATATAACGTTATAAAGTGACATACCTCCAGAAGGGCATGCAGGGTAAAAGTGACAACACCTAAATTCAACTTGATCTGTGTTTTGTGGTAATAAGCATTGTATATAATTTTCATTACATTTGGTTGAGGCAAACTAAAGTTAGAGAACGGAAACTAATTTTGGAATGTACAGATGGACAAGGGTAACACTGAATGCCTAGACCTTAAAATGTACAACCTCTTTCGGTTGGATGACATCTACTGTCAATATTCCACGTTAGACGGTCGGTCATTGGCAACAAAACTGCCAAATCTCAGATGACATTAATTGGATATCTCAAAAGTTTTATTTTGAACATTTTAAGATATTGCATTAAATTAGGAATAAAAATACATGTACTTCACCTAAAGATTTGCCACTGATTGTAATAGATGTAAGACAAGTTAAAAAAAGGGTTTGTTGGCTAAGGGAAAGAACTTTTGTCTTGCAATGTTCATGCCACCCAAACTGGCAAAGACCCCTTAAAGAGTTGTTACAAGAATTCTTTAATTTGCAGTTAATATTAAATATTGCTCTCTCCCAACATTATCCATGGCATTTAACATCACTGTTTTGATAAGATTGGAATCAGATTACATATTGTATCTTTGCATGTACTTATATACAGTTAAAGGTGTTGAAGCTGTAAAACTGTTGATTTTTTTTCATAGTTTTAGCCCAGAGAGGATTCTTCAAAGATCAGACATTTATCAATTACCTGAAATACTTACAATACTGGAAAGAACCTAAGTATGCTAAATACCTCAAGTAAGTTTGTTTATTTTCACTTATTTTGTGGCCGTCAATAAAACCATGAAAATATCCCCTCATGTTCGTCTAAATTTTATCTTATAGGATATTAAGAATCAGGGACAAGAAAAACCTAAATTTTAAAATACAAAGCAACACAAACAGGTTTTGCCCTTGAAATTGCAAAATTCAAACTACAAAAAAAATAAACTACTTTTACAGTGTGGGAGTTGATTATAAAGATTGTGTGTGCGTCTGACAAGTTTTATTTAAACACGATCTTGTTAATATAAAGATAAGGAGATTTGGGATGATTGCCAAAGAAAAGAGTTCAGATGACATGGTTGTAAGCAATTATAGGTCCTGTACCCCCTTCAACAATGAGAAAAAAACCATTTCATATAGTCGCTATTAAAGGCCCTGACATAAATTCAAATGAGAAAAGTAGTGGCTTAATTTATAACAAACAGTTTACTAAAAATAAATATGGCAAACATGAACCAACGACGCATTTGTTTATTTATCCTTCCTCTAGTATTTATGCTTGTTGGTGTAGTATAGATTGTTCATTGTTTAATAGGGTTTGTTTCGTTTCCTTGTACAGTACACACAAGGTGAATCACTCTTCTTGTGGTTAATAGTTCATGTCGATGATAAGAAGATAACACTATTATCACCATGTGAGCCAAGGCTCTGTGTTGAAGACCGTACTTTGACCTATATTGGTTTACTTTTACAAATTGTGACTTGGATGGAGAGTTGCCTCATTGGCACTCATACCACATATTCTTATATCTATATAGATTTATTTGAATTTATACAGGAATATTATTTAGAATGATTCACCGTACAATCACTAAAAAAAATCATCACCAAAGTACAAATATGTGTGTTGCATATTTAAAAATTATGTTATATATCAAAATATTGAAGAAGATGTGGTATGGTTGCTGATGAGACAACTATCCAACAGAGACCAAATGACGTATATATATAGATATATATATATATGTTGAAGGCCGTACATTGACCTATAATGGTTTACTTTTATAAATTGTTATTTGGATGGAGAGTTGTCTCATTGGCACTCACACCACATCTTCCTATATTTATATAATAGGAAAACAAAGGATATGGGGTATCCATCCATGACACAAAATTAGTACATGCACAGCAAACAACATACAAAAAGCAAAGGAACAGCGCTTTTATTGCTGTTCTTCATCTCAAAGTCACAGTGAGGTCTTCAACATTGAAAAAAAACTCTCACCTCTCTGCAAGTTTTAAGACGGACCCTAGCACTGGCTTGAGTGGAATTCTTTGCAATACTAATTTAGATAGACTTAGTAAGATGTGACACCACCAAATTGGGCTCGGTCATAAAAGAACATACTGGAAAGTAGTACAGATTCAAAACAAAATAGTTCCTACGCATAGGTGTAAATATAAAACTATGTAGAATATAGGTCACCACTAGACTTAGAAATTTGCCTATTATGAAAATTAATTGAATTCTCAGTTCTACTTGTAACAATTTACACTTACACTTCCTGTTAGTAATATATTGTGGATTCATTTAATTTCATGGTTACTAATTTTCATGGATTGAAGAAAATTGCTTTACCTATGAAATCCACAGCATCGTTTTGGTGATATTTGACAGATATTTACCATCTTCCTGTTAATGTTTTACACCTCTTGCAATAATTAGACTCCTCCCTCTACTAATGATGGGTTTACAATGATGAGGGTGGGTGTTTTCAGTACTTTTGATATTTATTCATCTCCCAATTAAGAGTAATGGTTAGGTACCTGTCTTAAACTCCTCCATGCCAGGGAATAGATTTTCATGAAATTTCAGAAGCAAATAACAACATGTATACATGTATAGCGTTATAGATTAATGATTTTCCCATAGTATATATCTCGTTTAGAATTAAATCTCTTGCAATATTAATTTTTTTTTGTAGATATCCACAATGTTTACATTTGTTGGAGCTGTTACAATATGAACACTTTAGAAAGGAATTAGTGAATTCACAATGTGCTAAGTTTATAGACGATCAACAGCTCTTACACTGGCAACATTATCAGCGGAAACGGATGAAATTATTGATGGACGAAGCAGAACGACACAAACAGGATCAAAAAGATAAAACTAGCTGACACAGTAGTAAATGTTTTAAGTGTAGTTTGATTGGTCAGAGGTATTCTCTGAAACGTAATGGCAGCTATGTTGATGGTCAAAATTATTGTCATCTTTTTTAAACATTCAAAAAGAACAAAAGTGGCTATTTGTCATAGACATTACATGTACATGATGTATTAAGCAGTAAATTTTTAATCTCTATAAACAGTCTTTGGGTAGTTTTATAAACTATATAAAATAAAGAGATGTGGTATTGTCATTGACTAGAAGTTCTTTTATAATATTAGTTCCAAATAGAAGAAATATTCTGGAATATTATTTATACTGGAAGAAATATTACAATATTTGATCTAATGAGAAAAAGATAACATATAGCTTTGTTTACAGCAAAGTTTCCATACAAACTTCTATTTGGCAGAACAAATATATGTTGACAGTAAGAATGCCAGTGAGATAACTATCCACCAGAGTCTAAATGATGTAGATGTTGGAAACTGTAGGTCACTGTACCGCCTTCCACAATGAGCAAAACCCATACTGTATAGCAAGCTATAAAAGGCCAAGATATACTAGTTTGCATTGTTATACACTCATTCCAAACGAGCAGTACTGGTTTACATTTGTTCATCCATTTATCATCTCTCCCATGAAATTTCCCATTATTCTCAGGAATTACAAATCAAGAGCTTCCTGAAATTTTGTTGCATAGTTCATGTTCACATGTTATACTGTGTGATGCATTTTCACATCGACCACTTATCAACTACTGTAAATTCAGAAATTATTGCCAGGTTTTTATTAATGCAAATATTAAATGTGATTGGATGAGTATCGCAATAATGAGAACTCACATTCAGAATTCTGATACATATATCTCAATGGAGATTTTCCTGAAATCGCAATAATTTATCTCACATTTTTGTACATTTTTCAAGAATCCTAATGATAAACAACTATAGAATTTCTGAATTTACATTACCTGTGATTTCCCATTCTTATATATTCTTACAAACACTGGTGATGTATGAATTTTTCTTGGAGACTGAAGATGAGTTTCTTAAAATTGGGTTTTAAGTTTTAAATGAGTATGCTATACTGTATGATTTTCACATCCATTGCTCATCACATTTCTGGTGGCCAAATACTTATAGCGCCAGGGTATCAACATCTTTTCAATTTTGTGCTAATAAGAATTTTTGTTACAAAATTTTGGAAATTATTTTAAATTAAGGAATATATCTCCCTCTTGCAAGCTGTGATTCCTTGCCTGGCTTTGGCTGTACTTTTTTGTCCTTTTTGGTTTATAGCTCTTCATCTTTTTAATAAGCTTTGGATTTTCAAATATTTTGGCCTCGAGCATCACTGAAGAGACATTGATTGTCGAAATGTGCATCTGGTGCAGAAAAATTGGTACTGTTTATGTTATTTCAAATATGAGAACTAAATACAAAAAAAGTATTTGGTTAATTATCATGATTATAATAAGACATTAACCCAACAATTCAGTGCAGAAAAAAATAGATTTAACAGACCAAGGTATTATATATATTAAACACAACAGGTTGAAGAGTAATATATTCATGTTCAGATCATTTACACCAAGGTTAATAATTTGGCGATTCTGCTTATATCCTTTTGGTCGTATAGCTTCTAACGTTGCAATGATTAACACGTTCCTGGCTTACAAATGTTAAGGTTTTGAGCATTCCTTCTGAAGATAAATCTTCAAAAGCTCGCAGAATTCATAAAGTGTTTATTTCATTTAAAAAACACAAAACAATAGTCAAGGAGGGGAGGGGAGGGGAGAGTATCAATTTAGAAAAATCCTGACCTCTATCTGGTTAGAACTGTAAAAAGTTTCAAAAAAATCCAAAAAACAAAACAACCAATACAGCTCGAAACAATTCTATAAGAAACAACACAACCAAGAAAATACTTTCAATGTTCTATGTGGTACCCTGAAAGCAGGGATCCAGTTCAGACTACCACAATTGACCAATATAAAAAAAGATGTAATACTAGATGATTAGAATGTTGTCCTTGACTACTGCACATGTCAATACCAGAGCTTATAACACCCAGTTATATAAGTTTTTATCTTGTTCTGTAAACTCAAGTTTATGTAATACAAACTCTGTAGAAATTGGAGTGATAAATAAATGAATAAATATATCCTGTTAAAAAAAGGCTGAACTACATACTGTACAAGTTTTTTCTAGATTTTGCACTGAATTAGGACGGAAGAAAGATATTAAATTTGTTTACAATTTTTTAAAGTTCAAGTAGAATTGAAAAAGTCTAGTCAAATGTTGAACATTTAATTCATTTGAATTTTTTTTATCTCACAATTAAAATAAGAACCTTCCTGTGGAACTATAGATAAGGAAAGCAATTAATGTATGGTCTTCCTGTATTATTTTATTGATATTTGAAGTTACTAAAAAAGAAGGAAGGAAATTACTGTTAAGTATTTAAATCAAACAATATTAAATAAGCATGAACATTTAAA
This sequence comes from Mytilus coruscus, assembly GCA_017311375.1. Lineage (NCBI taxonomy): Eukaryota > Metazoa > Mollusca > Bivalvia > Mytilida > Mytilidae > Mytilus > Mytilus coruscus. The sequence continues at coordinate 91,833,506 of CM029598.1, forward strand.
AAAAGTATACTTAGAGGTCAGTTCATGTTCAAAGGTCAGTTCATATGTAAATTAAAGGGTTTGGTGGAAACTAGATGACCTTGAGTGAGAGAGGTCATTGGTTTTATCCCTGGTTTGGTTAAACCAAAGACTCTGATATAGGCATTTGCTGCTTCTATTGGAATCATGCAGTTTTCTAAGAGTAAGGCCATATAAAATAAGGAGATGTGGTATGATTTACAATGAGACAGCCAGCCAACAGAGTCCAAAAAGATTGATTTAAGCAACTATAGGTCACTGTATGTCTTTCAACAATGAGCAAAACTCATAATGTATAGTCAGCTATAAAAGACCCAACATGAAAAATGTGAAACAATTCAAATTCAAAACAACAGTATGATTTATGACAAAACTATAAACAAACAAAAAATATGACAGTCAGCAACCAACAACAACCTCTTAATTACAGGGTTCTGACTTGGAACCACCAACAACAACCTCTTAATGACAAGGTTCTGACTTGGAACAACCAACAACAACCTCTTAATTACAGGGTTCTGACTTGGAACCACCAACAACAACCTCTTAATGACAAGGTTCCGACTTGGAACAACCAACAACAACCTCTTAATGACAGGGTTCTGACTTGGAACCACCAACAACAACCTCTTAATGACAAGGTTCTGACTTGGAACAACCAACAACAACCTCTTAATGACAAGGTTCTGACTTGGAACAACCAACAACAACCTCTTAATGACAAGGTTCTGACTTGGAACAACCAACAACAACCTCTTAATGACAAGGTTCTGACTTGGAACAACCAACAACAACCTCTTAATTACAGGGTTCTGACTCTGGAACAGGCACATATAGGTTGTGGTGGCCATAAACATATTTGTGAGCTCTCAAACCCTCCCTCTAACCTGGGACAGATGTGTAACAGCACAGCAAAAGAACAAACTGTAAATATCAGTTGAAAAGGCTACAATTAACAGATTGGCACAAAGCAAATATAACAAGTAACATACAGACAAAAGACACCAATCTAACAGTACTAACAGTTAATAAAAGCTAAACTCAATGATAATTAACGTTCTCCCAGACTAAGCATCAATCAGTATTCATCCATTGGATTTAGTGTAAATACTGTCATTATAAACAGTATGAGAAAAGCATGACCTGGTGCAATGCTAAAATATAAGTACGTAATATCAACAGGATGTAGGACCATAAGCTTTCATAAATGTATAGCAATACACACTTTGTTATGTTATAATTCATCAAATACAAAGTCAATGTTAGAACCGATATAAAGCAAAATACACATATCTTACTACGGTGATAAATTGATATTATTTAGAATAAGTTTATTCAAAGGATCAATGAGTTTATATGGATCATATCTAAATTTATAGGCTTTATAAACAACATTACTGTAAAAATTAGGATGTGATATCCTGTTTTTCATAAGATTACGATAACCTAGAGTCAAACTTCAAAACCAAATCTTTGTAACCTATGAAAGAATTTAGTAAATTTTTCTGGTAAGCTTGTACATAAAGTTGGAAGTATATTAAGTATGATAATGTAGACAGTTTAAAAATGTGACACAGAGTGTTTGTCTTGTATGGAAGGAGAAGAAGAAGATTTATTTCCAATTATGGGCCCCAAAAGGTATAAGAAATTGACATGGCAATAACATCAATAACAATTAAATAACATTCAATAAAAAACAAATGATAAAAACATGAACATTAAACTCTTAAGTAAAAAATTTAAATAGCTAATAATATTATTAATCACAATATGCCACTGGACGGTTAGCAAACAAGAATCAGTCGATATAATACACAATGCAAGTGTAACCGATATTAATTTTATTACTTTATAAATAAAATATAAATACTTTAAAAAGATATACTGTATATTAAATTGTATGACCAAGAAGGTTCAGCATGTTTACCCATCTAGGGATTGAATCTTGACATGGAATTGGCACTATCCAGTTAAAAGTGGTGGGGGTTGAACTATATTTGCTAAACCTCCAAGTTTGTTTAACAGCAATTTTAGTTCCAGTTGACCTATACCAAAGTTTCAAGATTACAGTTAAGAATACATAATTATGTGACAATTGTCAATTTCTAAGACTAAATTCTTGAATTACATACTTCTCTCATGCAGGCTGTCAAGTCACCTATATTCTTGAATTTTATACTTTTATGTCTCATGTAGGCTGTCAAGTCGCCTATATTCATGAATTGCATACTTTTATGTCTCATGCAGGCTGTCACATCTATGTTCTTGAATGACATACTTTTATGTCTCATGTAGGCTATCAGGTCTCCTATCTTCTTGAATGACATACTTTATGTCTCATGTAGGCTGTCAAATCTCCTATATTCTTGAATTACATAATTTTATTTCTCATTTAGGCTGTCAAGTCTATATTCTTGAATTACATATTTTCATGTCTCATGCAGACTGTCACGTCTCCTATGTTCTTGAATTACATACTTTTATGTCTCATGCAGGCTTTCAAGTCTCCTATATTCTTGAATTACATACTTTTATGTCTCATCCAGGCTGTCAAGTCTCATATATTCTTGAATAACGTACTTTTATGTCTAATGCAGACTGTCAGGTCTCCTATATTCTTGAATTACATACTTGTATGTCTCATGCAGGCTGTCAAGTCTCATATCTTCTTGAATTACATACTGTTATGTCTCATGTAGGCTGTCAAGTCTCCTATATTCTTGAATGACATACTTTTATGTCTCATGCACATGATGCAGGGTGTCAAGTCTCCTATATTCTTGAATTACATATTTCTGTGTCTCATGCAGACTATCAGGCCTCATATTCTTGAATTACGTAATTGTATGTCTCATGCAGGTTATATTCTTGAAATACGTACTTTTATTCTCATGCAGGCTGTCACGTCTCCTATCTTCTTGAATTACATACTTTTATGTCTCATGTAGGCTGTCAAGTCTCCTATATTCTTTAATTGCATACTTTTATGTCTCATGCGGGCTGTCAGGTCTCCCTTATTATGCCCCCGTCGTAGCGAAAGGGGCATTAAGTTTTACCCTTGTCCGTCCGTCCGTACGTCCAAAAGTTGGTTTCCGTTCTCTAACTTTAGTTTGCCTCAACCAAATGTTATGAAACTTATACAAAATGCTTATTACTACAAAATACAGATCAGGTGTAAATTTTGGTGGCGTCACTTTAACCGTTCTAGAGTTATGCCCCTTTACAAATGGAAAAATTGCTGAATTTTTCGTTTCCGTTCTCGAACTTTAGTTTGCCTCAACCAAGGACGTATAACTAACAAGGATTCGTGTCTCGCGGTATCTCGTTAAAATATCGCGTATCGTGAGACTTGTATTTACTCACTACTACAATTATGCGCGCTTCAAGTAAATATTTCAGGTTAGTTACGATAATGTAAACAACTAGAACTCCTATAGTCTCGATCATCATGACAGAAATTCTCTCATTTGTTTTTAACTTAAAAAACTTTGTTAATTATCTTCAAATATACGTCCTTGCCTCAACCAAATGTTATGAAACTTATACATAATGCTTATTACCACAAAATACAGATCAAGTTTGAATTTTGGTAGCATCACTTTAATTGTTCTAGAGTTATTGCCCCTTTTCAAATGGAAAAAATGCTGAATTTTTCGTTTTCGTTCTCTAACTTAAGTTAGCCTCAACCAAATGTTATGAAACTTATACACAATACGTATTACCACAAAACTCAGATCAAGTACAAATTTGGGTAGTGTCACTTTTACAGTTCTTCAGTTATGTCCCTTTATAACTTTATATGATATGGAAGCGGGGGCATCATCTGTGTCCCATGGACACATTCCCCATTTATTCTTGAAATACGTACTTTTATTCTCATGCAGGCTGTCAAGTCTCCTATCTTCTTGAATTACATACTCTTATGTCTCATGTAGGCTGTCAAGTCTCCTATATTCTTTAATTGCATACTTTTATGTCTCATGCAGGCTGTCAGGTCTCCCATATTCTTGAATTACTTACTTTTATGTCTCTTGTAGGCTGTCTGGTCTCCTATATTCTTGAATTACATACTTTTATGTCTCATGCAGGCTGTCAAGTCTCCTATCCTCTTGAATTACAGACTTTTATGTCTCATGTAGGCTATCAAGTCTCCTATATTCTTTAGTTGCATACTTAAATGTCTCATGCAGGCTGTCAAGTCTCCTATATTCTTGAATTACATATTTTCATGTCTCGTGCAGACTGTCAGGTCTCCTATATTCTTGAAATACGTACTTTTATTCTCATGCAGGCTGTCACGTCTCATATCTTCTTGAATTATATACTTGTATGTCTAATGTAGGCTGTCGAGTCTCCTATATTCTTTAATTGCATACTTTTATGTCTCATGCAGGCTGTCAGGTCTCCCTTATTCTTGAAATATGTACTTTTATTCTCTTGCAGGCTGTCAAGTCTCCTATATTCTTGAATTACATACTCTAATGTCTCATGTGGGCTGTCAAGTTTCCTATATTCTTTAATTGCATACTTTTATGTCTCATGCAGGCTATCAGATCTCCTATATTCTTGAATTACATACTTTTATGTCTCATGCAGGCTGTCAAGTCTTCTATCTTCTTGAATAACATACTTGTATATCTCATGTAGGCTGTCAAGTCTCCTATATTCTTCAATTGCATACTTTTATGTCTCATGCAAGCTGTCAAGTCTCCTATATTCTTGAATTACATATTTTTATGTCTCGTGCAGACTGTCAGGTCTCCTATATTCTTGAATTACGTATTTTTATGTCTCATGCAGGCTGTCACGTCTCCTATATTCTCGAATTACGTACTTTTATGTTTCATGCAGGCTGTCAGGTCTACTATATTCTTGAATTACATATTATTATGTCCCATGCAGGGTGTCAAATCATCTATATTTTCCTTTTTTTCCCTTTTTCTTGGACTTCCTTTGTACTCCTCTTTTAGACATTGATAGGCCAATTTAAAATATACAGACACCACATCTTCCTATATCTATGTGGGACTCCTTCCAGACCCTCCTGTATTACAGAGCTTAAACCATACAGCGAGGTTATAGCAGTAATACATTTTTATATTCTATCAACTGCTTATTTTCATATCTTGTCAATATTTGGTTTATTATTATTTTTTGATAAATCATATTTTTCAGAAATAATCTTTTTGGGTATTGTACTTTCTAAAAGCCATACTTGCAGAAACAATAAAGTACAATCTTGCATTGCCTATTACATCTGAATGACTAGTCGTTGACTTATTTTTCAAGTGTTCAGGAATTAAATGTTCCGATAATTCATCACCACTTGTAAGTTAGAAATGATATCGGAAATTATCATTTTTAACTAACAATTTTTCTAGACGATTTAATTAGTATAAGATATTTTCTTGAGTAATTCATGGTGGAAGAATAAACTTTAACCTCACTTGAGGAATTACTAAAGCTGATAATAATGATTTGAAAAAACACTTAGTGTAATTGAATGCTGGTTCCCCTGTTTACTATTTTTTTTTTGTTTATGGTGCATAAAAGAAGCTTCTGTCGAAAATTAATCCATTACAACAACATACCAAAACAAAACAAAAAATAAATAAGTAGAGTGTTGGATTCTGAACAGTTCAACTGAGTTATAAATCACCAGAAACACTTGTATAGAGAATAAAGGGCTCAATGAATAAAGAATAGAGAAAAAGGGCTAAATAAATAAAGAATAGAGAAAAAAGGGCTCAATAAATAAAGAATAGAGAAAAAAGGGCTCAATGAATAAAGAATAGAGAAAAAAGGGCTAAATGAATAAAGAATAGAGAAAAAAGGGCTCAATAAATAAAGAATAGAGAGAAAAGGGCTCAATAAATAAAGAATAGAGAGAAAAAAGGGCTAAATAAATAAAGAATAGAGAAAAAAGGGCTCAATAAATAAAGAATAGAGAAAAAAGGGCTAAATGAATGAAGAATAGAGAATAAAGGGCTAAATAAATAAAGAATAGAGAAAAAAGGGCTCAATGAATAAAGAATAGAGAAAAAAGGGCTCAATGAATAAAGAATAGAGAAAAAAGGGCTCAATGAATAAAGAATAGAGAAAAAAGGGCTCAATAAATAAAGAATAGAGAATAAAGGGCTAAATAAATAAAGAATAGAGAAAAAAAGGGCTAAATGAATAAAGAATAGAGAAAAAAGGGCTAAATGAATAAAGAATAGAGAAAAAAGGGCTCAATAAATAAAGAATAGAGAAAAAAGGGCCCAATGAATAAAGAATAGAGAAAAAAGAGCTAAATAAATAAAGAATAGAGAATAAAAGGGCTAAATAAATAAAGAATAGAGAGAAAAAGGGCTCAATAAATAAACAATAGAGAAAAAGGTCTCAATAAATAAAGAATAGAGAAAAAAAGGGCTAAATGAATAAAGAATAGAGAAAAAAGAGCTAAATAAATAAAGAATAGAGAATAAAGGGCTAAATAAATACAGAATAGAGAATAAAAGGCTACGTGAATAGAGAATAGGGATAAAGGGCTAAATGAGTAAAGAAAAGAGAATATGGTATATACAAAATAAAAGAACAGCTCTTCAGCTGTTTCTGTTCTTGTGCATCATTGATTTTCAAATATTCGGCTTTGAGCGTTCTCGATGAAGGTATATCCAGAAAAGCTCTCCGAACGCATGGAATTTATAATGTGTTGTTTTCTTTTTTTTTTACAGCACTAGGTCGATACCTCTGCTGGTGGACTATAAGTCCCCGAGGGTATCATCAGCTCAGTAGTCCGTACTTCGGTACTGACATGATTTTTAACAAACTTTTCTCAATTGTTAGTTTATATTTTCAAATTATGAAAAAAAACATAAGGTTTTAACTCCCTCAGGCATAGTTAAACTCAGATGGATTTGGCTATTTTTAGGTCCTTCTGTTCATATAGCTCTTCTACTGTTTCGGTTCTTATACATCATTGGTTTTCAAATATATATTCTGCTTTGAGCATTCCTGCATGATGGAGGTATATCCAGAAAAGCTCTTCGAACGTATGAAATTTATAACGTGTTGTTTTCATTTTTTACAGTACTGGGTCGATACCTCTGCTGGTGGACTATCAGTCCCCGATTGTACCATAAGCTCAGTAGTCAGTACTTCGGTACTGACATGATTTATAACAAACCTTTCTACAATTGTCAATTTATATTTTCAAATTATATAAAAAAAAAAAAAAAAAAAAAAACATAAGGTTTCAAGTGGGTCTCATTGGGGTCTAAGCGTGACGCGGGATTGGCCGATTTTTGTAAGCGTGACACGTGAAAGTCAAATTATTGTTCCGTGAAAACGGGAAATAAAGTCGGACGGGACACGTGAAATTACCAAAAAATGAGCCGGGAATCCGGGAAAATCATCATTTTATTAAGCGTGAATTTGTTGTCAAAAAGTGAAAAAAGGGATGTGGATTGACTGCCAATGAGACAGATGTCCACCAAAGTTCAAATGAAGTGGATGTAAAGCCCCCATCACACTAGACCAAGACCATGAATAAGGAGTTGACCTCATACTTGAGTGATTTACTAACTAAAATAGATAAGATTGCAGTGAGATCGTAGTATGGTTGGCTTGAATATTCATTAATTTATTTCATAGTTTTCACGTTGATACTGCGATCTTACTATGATCCTGATAAGATACTGCTACGATTTCGCTACGACCGTAACACTTTCTGTAGTTACTATCTTGTCACGCTCTTGCTGCGTCTAATAAGACCTTACCACGACTTACACGATCTCTGAACGCTTCTTCCAAAACCTTCCCGATCGCATTACGATTTCAATACGTGTCTACTACGATCGAAAACGACTCCACTTCGTTGTCACTACGCTCTTCGTCCCTATACATATCTTGACTTTCCCATTGTACACATCAGTTTCCTGGAGATAACTTTCCGCTAAAGGTATTAAAAACACTTAGAGATCGGGGTGCTAAATAAAAAGCAGAGGTCTCAAATAAGGTATGCAGTTTTGAAATTCCCAATTTGCAAATTAGAAAGTATAACACAATTCTCGTGGCTAGGACGTAGTAGAATCGTAGTGATGTGGACGAGGACGACAAGGGCAAAGTAGCTGCGCATTATTGTCTTCCTCATCGAAAAATAATCGAATCAATATTGTAGAAGCGTAATTAAGACGTATGGTGAAATCGGGATAGTCGCAGTGAAATCTTATAGGCCTACCTAATGTTGCAGCGAAATATTTTCCATTGGCTACCCCGATTGCACCACGTTTCCAATACGATGCTTCTACGCCCATCCCGATCTAACTACGTCCTTACTACGACTGAGCTCATACGGTTCTACTTCGACTAGTTTTGGCCATGACTACACTACGAATGTTTTGTGTATATATATATTCAAAGCTCCACGATCATGAAGACTTGGCATGTCCTTATTACGACCTTACCACGATCTTACTATGACTTTCAAAATTTGATAATTTCTGAGATCGTAGTAGGATCGTGGTCCTTGTGTGATGGGGATATAAGTAATTTTTGTGTATTTATCCTATCAAATGTATTCCGTTTTTTCTCAATATAATCTTATGACGTAGCTGCCGTTGGGCACTTTAGGCACGTACCTATACACATATTTTTTTTATATACAAAAAATAAAAACAACATTATCTGTAGATACATGTGAACTCGGTAAAACTCTTTAATTATCAAATGTCATTTGAACACTAGTCTATCTTCCTTAGTGAATTGAGTATTGGATAGAATGTCATTATATTCCACCTTATATAAACTAACAACTAGATCTTTGGTTCAGATCATTTCATTTCTATCAACAAATACTTGGATTAGCCTCATCATGCTCAAAACCCTTCCTTTTTTTTTATATACATGATTTATTTTTTATTAATTGTTGTTCATTTTCAACTAGCTTTCCACTTGGTCCTTATCCGACCTACAATAAAATCCTTGCCGAAGTTAGGCGTTCGTTTGGTTGTGCGTAATGTATAATTAATCAGTCACGTCTGGTCAGAATGGGGACGTTAAATCCGATGCCGCTAGTGTAGAGAGAATGCCACGCTCTCTACACGTTAAGCAACTTGCAACAACTCTTTGAGGGATTCGTAGGTGGTCTACTGAAAGGCAAAATCTATGTTCCTATCCAAGAAAACCACATTTTCTATGCATTGCATTTCTAAAATTCCAGACCTTCATCCTCGACGATCAGGACCTAGCTACCTGTTGTGTTTATTGTAAATTTGTTTTTGTCCTGAACAATCATGAACTATTTGCCATTTTTAGCAATTAATCAATCAATCAATCAATCAATCAATCAATCAATCAATCAATCAACTAGCTTTCAGCAACTTCGAGTAATCTCAAATCTACCCTAGACCTGCTGGGTGCATTCAGCGGCCCCAGATCCCCTGCCGCAATTTTTACCCACAGTTTATTGGACATGTAGTTACGCTTCTCACAGTCTTGGCGCCCAGAGTACCACCCACCTTTGGCGAGTTACTGACAAACTTTTTGTATCATTCCTAAATTTGTGATACCAGTAAGCCATTTATCGGTTCCCTGATATCTTGCCATTGGTAATACAAGCGTGATATACCGATAGGAGGGCTCTTGCAAGGCGACTTCTTATAGAAAAAATATAAGCGGGAAACGGGAAACTAAAAAAATGATAAGCGGGATACGGGAATCTGACAAAACAATAAGCGGGATCCGGGATTAGATCCCCCCAATGAGACCCCCTTTCAACTCCCTCAGGCAAAATTGTTCTTATATGGATTTGGCTATTTTTAGGTCCTTTTGGTCATATAACTCTTCAACTGTTTAGATCACTGTCTAATGCATCATTGGTTTTCAAATATTCGGCGTTGAACGTTCTTGATGAAGGTATATCCAGAAAATCTCTGTGGACGCATGCAATTTATAACGTGTTGTTTTAATATATATATATTTTTTGTATTTCCAACCAATTAACAATAAAATGTTTCTACAGCAGAAATTGTTCTGGGTCTCAAAAACAGCCAGTTCTGATCATGATGAGCTATATAAATAGTAGAAACATTTAGTTCTAAGTTGCATTGCCAAATTTATGGAAATGATAAGCTGCTCAATATAACATCCTTCACATATCGTTGTATATAGCACTGACAATCAGTGATCGAGTCTATTTAATCATATTTTGCCTTCCTTTATTTTGCTATAATCTAACCTATATATACTTATTTTTGTTATTTTTTTATGGCCTGGTATAAGATCTGAAAAAACTAATCTTGCCCAAGACTGGACGAAAAGGAATATTTTGCAACTCAAAATTAAGGCAATAAATAAAGGCAACAGTAGTATACCGCTGTTCAATAGTCATAAATCGATTAAGCGAAGACAAATCCGGGTCACAAACCAAAACCGAGGGAAACAACGGAACAACAGAAACACCGAACTGCAACAAAAACAAACGCCAACATACATAGAAACGGACTATTTGATAACAACTGCCATATTCCTGACTTGGTACAGGACATTTTAAGAAAAAATGGTGGGTTGAACCTGGTTTTATGGCTAGCCAAATCTCCCGCTTATATGACAATGTTAAAAATACCGCTAATATCAGAATTTCAAAATTAACACCAATATCAGAATGTAAAACCTAATCTATGTGACTTTCAGTATTACAAATGATAGATGACTGATTCATATTCAGATCCTATATTCAGAAACAAATGCTATATTAAGATACAGGATATCTTATTTCGAACACTTCTAGCATCCAGAAAAAAAAAAACAATTTGATTGAATTCATGAGGACCAGGATTTGGATTGACATCCTTGTCATGGACTAACAGCAACATTAGGATAATCATATAGACATATACAAAAATAGAAGTGAAAGGTACATCTATTACTTGGGCAATATCATATGACATAATAAAAAGATAAGTATTCCTTTCAGGATATTAAAAAGAAATATTTTGTATGCAATTCAATATAAACACGATCATACTTATATACACTCAAGTATAAGTAGGGTTTTGATCTTTGTCGAATAATTCACGAGATGTTTGTTTGCGCTCTCTTTCAATAAATTACTTTTGTGACCTAACATATATATCACTATTTCCCCAGAATAAAACATACTTTTTATGCCTTCTAAAGTTTGACATTTGCATTAGTATCTCTAGGCATTATTAGACGTTTATGAAATTATGATATCAGATGTTCCATAGAGATGACTTCAATTTTCCCATTGTTAACGTTCCAGAACTATAACATAACATTCCAGCATTACCTGAATAGTTCAGTCTCTCAGTTGATACGATATTTGGTTGGGTTCTTGTTGTTCAGTATTGTTTGCTCCTGTGGCGTATAAGCTATTTGCATATAGCTTTATATCTTAGAAGGTAAAAGACCTGGATAAATAAACCATTAAAACGTTTAAACCCGCTGCATATGTTTGCACCTGTCCTAAGTCAGGAATCTGATGTTCAGTAGTTGTCGTTTGTTGATGTGGTTCATAAGTGTTTCTCGTTTCTCGTTTTTTATATAGATTAGACCATTGGTTTTCCCGTTTGAATGGTTTTACACTTGTAATTTTTGGGGCCCTGTATAGCTTACTGTTCGGTGTGAGCCAAGGCTCCGTGTTGAAGACCGTACTTTGACCTATAATGGTTTACTTTTATAAATTTTGACTTGGATGGAGAGTTGTCTCATTGGCACTCATACCACATCTTCTTATATCTACTTATGTTACGACGTTGTCGTCTATCATAAGCCCATTGTCCTTGACCTCATTATCATCGTTTAGATCAGCTATAGTTTTTTTTTTATGTCACGTGTATTTCTCATTAGTTGTGAGTAATATTGTAACTATATTTGGTATATGGAAACCTTATGGTCCACATTTCCGTCGGACAGGGTTCACCTGACCTCCGTGACCTCATTTCATAGGATCAGTAATCAAGTTTAAATTTTCGTAATTAGGTCCATTCCCTAGATACTATAATCAGTAGCTCAACTTTATTCGGTGTATGGAATGATTGTTTGCATGGTTAACATGTCCGTCTTGTAGGTTTCACATGACCTTGATTTCATTTTCTTGGTTCATTGGTCAATGTGAAGTTTGTTTTTTTAATCTGTTTCTCGGATACTACGAGAAACAGATCAACTATCATTTGCGTATAGATTGATTGCAAGGTGTACATGTCTCTATGGCACGGTTCCTCCAAGCTTGGCATCATTTTTCATGGTCAATGTTTAATTTTTTGGTTAGGTCTGTTTCTCAGAAACAATAGGCAAACAGTCAACTATATATGGTTAATGAAATGGTTGTATTGCGTACATGTCCGTCTGGTAGGATTCATCTGACCTTCAATTCATTTTCATGGTTCATTTGTCAACAACAAGTTATCGTGATTAGGTCTGTTTCTCATATACTATAGTTTAAGCAATAGGTTACATTTGTTTAGGGTATGTAATTTTAATAAGGTGTAAATGTCAGCCTGGCAGGATTCCTCTGATCTTGACCTCATTAACAAGAATAATTGATAATGTTAAACTTATATGATACTTGTATAAAACCTTTAAGACTTTCAACATCAATCTAACCATGATCTGTTAAGCAGAAGAGACATTTCAGCGTGAACACGGTTGTTAATTCTCTGTGTAGTGTTTTAAAACGTTTGTTTCTAGTGTTGTTTGTCTCTTTTTTATATTTTGACTATAGTGTCATCGTTTTTTTTTGTTGCTCCCTTGGTATCTTCAATCTCGTCTTAAATCATTACTTGTCAATTGTCAGCGGCATCCCTTGCTAATAATTTGGACTTTATGGTATTCCGGCTATTTTCTGATATCTTGTAGTCACCTTTTATGCACTGACGTAGGAACCACACCCTCCACCTCCCACTCGCCTCACTTTTAAGTCCACTTATGACAAGGATCGAGGATAATACCATCAGTGTTCTTTATGATTAGCTTATTCCCTTAATGTCATAAAATAGAGAATGGAAACGGGGAGTGTGTCAAAGAGACAACAACTCGACCAAAGAGCAGAAAACAGCTCAAGGCCACCAATGGGTCTTCAACACAGCGAGAAAATCCCGCACCCGGAGGCGGGCTTTAGCTGGCCCCTAAACAAAAATGTATACTGGTTCAGAGAAAATGGACGTAACACTAAACTCCGAAACATAAAAATGAACCAAAATTAAAAAAAAACATACACGACTAACATGATGATGGATGGCTGCTTTACGTCCAGCGGCAAATTAATATGCATATTCAGGACAAACACGAGACTAATAAAGGCCAGAGGTTCCTGATATGGGACAGGCGCAAAAGTGCGGCGAGGTTGAACATGTTTTGTGAAATCTCAACCCTCCTAATTAATAAAAAAAAAAATTGCCTTCCTTTCCAGATTATTAGTACTGATCAAAGATCCAGAAACATTATAATCAATAAATCACAGCCTACATTCATTCATTTCTATACACAAAGGCGCCAAGTAATATGTCACAAAATATGATTTTTACCACGAAAATATTTGTCACAGGATATATCTTTTCCATTTGACGGAAATAACAGAGCGAAGTTTTAAGTGTAATTAAAGTAGTGTACTTAAAATTTCATGATACTATGTGAGAGAGAGATGACACGAATGTTTACTGTGATTTTTAAAGTTGGATTTTAAAATGATTCTAACATTTCTCGTTGTTTTTCTTCACGAAGTCTTGGGTAATATTTATTTATTGTTTTTGCTTGGAATTAACATACTCGCCAATGAATTCTTGATGGATTAATTTTAAACTTGCCATAAGTAAAGGTCTTTTATAATACAAAAACAACAACAGCATAATAATAATATTGATAATAATAATAATAATAATAATAATAATAATAACAGCATTTTCCTCGAATTGACAATTAAATTCTTATTCGTGAAGTAAAAGGTTTTTTGAGACTAGTTACAATTTGGCAGACGACTGTATATAACTTGTATAGCAACAGAATACAAGAATACAAATATGGAAAGTCAAAACTCGGAAGTGGCGAATGTATATCAAATTAAGTAAACGATATTTATCGGAGCTTCATGACTGAAATCGAACTACGAACTTAGTCAACATTTTCTAAATTAAATGTTTTCCCAGTTTGAGATATTATAGATATGAATATGATGAAAGATACACCTAATATTTCAATGTTATGCGTGTGCGTATTGTACGCCTGTATTAGCAAATACTACTCTTTTCATGATAGCCTTTTCTTTGAGAGAAACACGAAACATTTAAAGTAAAATTGTGTAAGATTATTTCGTAGTTACGCTGTTGAAGAAATATTTCGTAACCGACGTATAAAGCGTCGCTTACTGTAAGACTCTTGGGTATAATCTTTAAAATTTATAAAACGTTATTTACCTTTTTTGTTTAATAGCTGCAGAGTCGGAAGAAATTCTCCGTGATCGCAGTGACATTAAAGTAAAAACACCAAACTACCCAGACAACTACCCACAAAATTCCACAAAGATATGGAGATTTAAACACAACTATGGGGTCTGGAGTGTTAGTATCGATCGATTCTTCCTGGAAAATTCTTTAGATTGTAGAAAAGATTTCCTGGAAATCAAGGAAAATAAGTAAGTTGAATAGATATTGTTGTAATTTCGAGGTCCAGCTTGCTATGCGGTATGGCATTTGCTCAATGTTGCAAGCCATACGATGACATTTAGTTGCTAACGTCTACGACATTTTGTCTATGGTGGAGAGTTTCATCATTGGCAATCATACCACATCTTCTTATATTTATAAATGACATAAGACGAAAATCTTGAAAATTACTTGAAAATAGCCATATCCAATAGAAGAAAACTTTTACTGGCGCCCTTCTTAAGCTTGGCATCTGTGTGTAGTTTCTTATCGATGATCTGAAGACCACATACATCAAGGCAATATCAAGACCCTCAGCCCGTCTCACTCTGTCTCCATCCTCACACGCATGCGTCGACTTATAAGCATTACTCTTCATTCGGTTGATACAATGCTTTTTATAAATCTTAAATATTCAATTTTGAGTCAAGTATTGCATTTTAGAATAGAATTAGTACATCGTACTAAAATATTTGATACGTTGCCACCATAGGGAATGCATAGTTCCTTAGAAAAACTCTTATTTATAATGAGATAATATACAAATATGATGTGGTATGATTGCTAATGAGACAACTCTACACCAGAGTTCAAATGACGTATTTATATAAGCTTAGTAAATTCTATCTTATAGTTAGTTTTGAGTCATATCAAATGGTTTGAATTAAAACTAGAGTGAAAATTTGCGTTAGAATTAGACCCCTTTTATTTCTATATTGTTTCTAATTTATGCGGAAAGAAGCTTTATCAGTTTATTATACCTATTATAGGACATCGGTAAAGGTTTGTGGAACAAAGCCTAGCGGTAGTCTGTACACGTCAAAAGGGCCAGAAATTCTGCTCAAATTTTCATCTGATGGTTCTCAGCAACAGATGGGCTTTCATCTGGAAGTTCTTCATTTCGTCACAGAAGGTTAGTTCTCACAACTTTTCACAAGATGTCAGACTTTATTGTTTTTTTTTTAATGTTAGTAAAGTACAAGCTTATCTAGCTACATTGTATTTGCTTCGTACTTTTTTACGACTAAGATGTTTAGATAAAAACTTTT
Organism: Mytilus coruscus; assembly: GCA_017311375.1. Lineage (NCBI taxonomy): Eukaryota > Metazoa > Mollusca > Bivalvia > Mytilida > Mytilidae > Mytilus > Mytilus coruscus. The sequence continues at coordinate 91,849,215 of CM029598.1, forward strand.
GTATATGATTGATTAATATATGCATGTTTACACGCAAAACAAAATTCTCTAAACAAAAAGCAGGTCTTAAGCGGGATCTTTTGATTATAATTGCGCCTGTATGGAAAATACCCCTTTGGCATTCTGCAAAAGAGAGGCCAAAGATACCTAAGGAATATTCAGACCCAAGAAGTCAAGAAAGAACTGACAATGCCATGATGGCAAAAGATGAAAAACGCCTCGGACTGTAAGCTTTTGTTAGAAAGCACCCAGCTAGCATTTCAGTTTTTGATTTTGACATTTTCGTTCAATTTTCAATCATATCTGCATGTTTATAATTTTTATTTTCATTTTATTGAAGATGATATAGAAAAGACAATTAATGACAGAGAAAGAAAGAGAGGTAGGTTTTCATAACTGCTCGACAAAAAAGATACATTTCAGATCAGAAGATACGATTTATAACATACCGTTCTTAAATTCTGCTTTGATACACTTAAGAATTATTGAGAAACTAAGGTTCTAACTTCCTCAGAAAAAGTTGACCTTAATTTAGGTGGATTTGTCTGTTCCTTTAACGTTCCGTTTGGTCATAAAGCTCCCCAATTGTTAAAGTATTCAATACATCCTTGGTTTTCAAGTTTTTAGGGTTTGAGCCTTCTGATGAAGGTTAATTCAGAAAAGCGATTCGGACACACCACGAACAGAAACAGTTGAAGAGCTACATGACCAATACGGACCTAAAAATAATAGCCAAATCCATCTAAGGGAGTTGCAACCTTAGTTTCTTAATAATTCATAAATTTATAAACGGACAATTTAAGAATGGTTTGTTATAATCACGTCCGTACCGAAGTATTGACTACTAACTAACTGATCGGATGACACACAGAACAAATTTTAATATGATTTCCATCAATTTTGTTTACCATTTTTACTCTAGACGTCATTGAAAATTGCATCAGATGTTATTTGCAATCGTGCATATGAAACTTAGTAGATAAATGCGATGTTCTGGGATAAAAAAGAATCGAGGTGCTTTTCATTCTTTGATATCAAAAGGAGGTGTTAAGAAGAAGAATGGTCATAGAAGCGTCATTTGAGAAACGACGAAAATTTGGAGAAAACTCATCAGAGCAATGTTTTAAAAAATGCATGGCCGTTGCCAACTTGCCCAAATCACAAACGCCGATGACTAAGGTATCAAATAACAGACCCATTAGGTATAGCACAGTTGCATGTCCGCCAGGTTAAAGCAGCCCCTTCCCGATTATAAATCACAGTTGTTTTTACTAAGAAAAATATCACAAAAGGATCACATTAACCCCATGAGTTCCAACATGGCATATTTTAAGACTAATTGTGACATGGGTTGTATTTTCTACTTAATTTATTGTAGCCGCCAGAGCTAATGTGACGAAGGTCGTCGAAGGGAAACTTACGGACTCCGTGTTGTTCCTTACACTGGTTAGTCTGCTTGGCTTGGCACTGGTCAGCTTTATTCTGTTGATCATCTACTACGTTGTTAATGTCAACAGAAAGCACCGTCGACAGAACAGTCACTACAACAGGAACGTTGTATTTCAGACGCCTATCATAGCGCAAAAAAGCAGACGATACAGCAAGTCAAATTCTCGCGAGGATTCCAAAGCGGAAGTCAACAGAGACAACAGAACTCCAACGAGATATGTATAAGGAGCAAAACAGAACTCTCACATGTATGGTTTGATTTAAAGTGCTCCGAAATTAGGCGTTATTTGCAGCTTAAATGCCAATTGACGTTTTCTTTCTTGACAGCAACAATAACTACACCAATGGATGATTTGTTTCTTTGAACCTATGATGCCAATGGATGGATGATTTGTTTCTTTGAACCTATGATGCCAATGGATGGATGATTTGTTTCTTTGAACCTATGATGCCAATGGATGGATGATTTGTTTCTTTGAACCTATGATGCCAATGGATGGATGATTTGTTTCTTTGAACCTATGATGCCAATGGATGGATGATTTGTTTCTTTGAACCTAGCTATGATGCCAATGGATGGATGATTTGTTTCTTTGAACCTATGGTGCCATTAAATGGAGGATTTGTTTGTTTTTGTTATGTTTCTTCTAACTATTATAAAAGCTCGATATAAGTTCAACATATCAAAAGAACATTATTTCTATATGACTGATTGATTGATTGTTGGTGTTTAACATAACTTTCAGCACAATTGGCTATGTCTTGACGGTCAGTTTTATGGGTAAAGGAAGCCCGAGTGCCCGTTGAAAAACGAACGACCTTCAGCCGGAAAACCATCAATTTTAGTCAATAAAGATTGGAGTCGAACGCACCAGCCCCTGTGACGCAGGATTCATTCTGTCTACAGAAAATATATATTACGAGAAAATGCGATACTATCTTTGTAACATACATAATCGCAGGCGTTACTTGTTTTTTTTTTTTGTAGTTAAGAATGCACAAGTTTATTATTACATTGGTTATTACATTAATTAACAACTGCGCGATATATATATAAGTTATGACCGTAGCTGTATTTGGCAAAACATTTCTGAATTTTTGGATCCTCAATGCTCTTCAACTTCGTACTTTATTTGAATTTTATTATTCGAGCGTCACTCATGAGTATTACGTAGATGAAACGCGTGTCTGGTGCAAATTTTCTTATTACAGGTATCTATGATGGAACGGTAGGCATAGTTTATTCCCGTTTTTTCTTAATATGTTTTTTAAGGTTTTTCTTAATTTTACTAACCAATGAAAACATCAAATGTTTACTTCATGTACATACATCTTGTTTCGCCTACAAATAATGGCCTGCGATGGACGATTTTTGTAAATCTTTTTATTTTTTGTCAATATTTTCTATGATAAATCGAATTTGTTTTGACCGAATCTCATATGTTTGCACAATCGTTGAATGAAAATAATAAATGCAATCAGCTACCCTCTGATCGTGACAATTTCTTAGCAAATATATTCCAAGATCATTTTTATTTTAAGTGTATTCTCCCACATTTCGTGTGAAATGAAAATGCTTCAAATCATGTGCTTAAGTTTAGGATACGGTGTAGTGTTTCGTGGATTGTTGTCAGTCTTTTAAGATGAGTTTTTCCTTGTAACATATGGGTATCGGAGTCACCCTTGGTCAGATTCAAACATATGAAGGACAAGGAAAGACTCTTGTTGTCTTTTGTCGTTTATCCTTTTGGTCATGCAAGGTATTGCCAGGTTTTCTCCGACCTACAGTTTTAGATTGACCCCTTCTTTTTTTCTCCCCTTCTTTGTTTACCATGACAATTCGGATATATTAAAATGAAAACATTTTTCATTTCACTATTGTCGTGCAAGCTAATGCAACATTGTAATCATGAAAAACCTGGTCTATTTTTCTGTTAAGATTCATGTTTAATTCTATGAAAAGGTAATGCATGACATACATTAGCCGACTATCAACTTCGACGGTTGGGAATATACTTAGCGGTGAAAATTATCATATTTTTTCCAAGTTTTGTATAAGTAATTTCTCGAGCTTGCTTTCATCTATAACAGTAAAACATTAACATGGTGATATGTTCAGTGTTTTATGAAAGGAAATTTTAGGATTGGAAAAAAGAGTATTGCACGTATCATTTTGCAGCTCTGAAGTAAATTCCATCACCATTACATTCTGTCTAATATTTTTGTAGTTTATTTATAAACGAATGTATGAATTGTGATTCAATAAATGTGAAATATTGATTTTTGTTGCTAAATACGTCTTTCATTATGACTTTCGGCTCATTATACATGTTAAAGAATATGAGCATAAGAAGGATTTGTCCATTTTATCTCGAATGCGGGTGTCTACTCTAGTACTGTAAGAACAGGCCTGGACTCTCATCTTATAGATTCATAGCTGTTTCCATAGATATTTTGTCTTAAGTTCAAACAAAGTGGCAGCCATTTCATAGTAAAACATACCTTATCCTGACTTGTGCTGAAAAATTCAACATACCTTTAATTGCATATTAAAGTGCATTGGTTCCCGGGAGTTTGGTAGTATAGAAAACAGGTACTTCTGATCTTAGCAACAGGGCACATATGCACTCTTATCATCATTTTATATATTAATGTTATTATTCAAGAAATGCTTTCAACAAGAGTTCTACTGTGATCACCTATTTTGTTTAAAATATGTACTTCTTTCTTGTATATTCATTGTGACCTAGCCCGAATAAGTGGTTTTATACCTATGAAGACATTGCGTGGCAGTGAGACGATTGAATTTACAACGATATGTTATAGTGGCTTCTGTCATTTACTACCTAAAGTGAAAAAGATTACACGCTTTTGTGTTAAAATACTTTGTTGTACATTATAAAATTGAGAATGGAAATGGGGAATATGTCAAAGAGACAACAATCCGACCAAAGAGCAGACAACAGCCGAAGGCCACCAAAGGGTCTTCAACGCAGCGAGAAAATCCCGCACCCGGAGGTGGTCCTCAGCTGGCCCCTAATTAAATTGTGTACTAGTTCAGTGAAAATGGACGTCACACTAAACTCCAAAACATATAAATGAACGAAAATTAAAAAACATACCAGACTAACAAAGACCAGAGGCTCCTATATGATTTGTTTATAAAGTTATAACGTTTCAAAGAACATAAAATACCGCGGGTTCATGTTTTCTTTTTTATGCATATTTACCACTATGCATATCGTTTTCCGCTCATATAAATATTATCAAATCAATCTTTTACCTATATGTGACGATGCAACCAGAGATTCCAGATCCCAGAACAATATTGATTTATGTTGGTAATGCGCTCGGTCAATACCTTTCATAAGAACCAGGTACAAGCCATAACATTTCTGTAGGTAATTGATGAGGAGTACCGTAAGAGTGCGGGTAAACAAAATATACGTTTAGTTGCCACTTAGATCCCCTGCAGTGCCAAAAAGGTTCAGGATCTCAGATCAATATTTAAGTTAGCAATGCACTCGGTCAATACCTTTCATTTGAGCCAGGTCCGATTCAGAACTTTGCCTTAGTCATTTGCCGAGGAGTGGATAACTGAAAGAAAAAAAAAACGTCAGGTTGCTATTTTGAACACCTGCAATGCCCAAAAGGTTCAGGACACCAGGATTACTGGCAGTTACTGACATAATAGCTCCAGACCTCAATTAGATTGATCGAAAGATTATGTCATCATATGAAAATCAACCATAACCCCTCCCGTTAAGAGTTTAGTATCATGCCATTACGAATTATACGAGAGGAACGTCACCATCTAGAAACGGTTAATTAACACTATGAAATGGAAAATTATCTCTTTTATCGTTAATTTTAGTATTAATTAAGCTTAAATATCATCCAAATATCTAAAAGTGTTATTACAGTTTTGTATCAGATGTTGTTTCGATGGGTCCTTGCTGATTTAGACATACATTGTGATTCGTACTAATACTTAAACATGTCCACAATAAGTGGTGCACATTGAGTCCCCATAAGAATTCCGATAACTTGACGATATACGGAATCTCCATAGCGAACAAAAATGTTATGTAGTAAAAATTCGAGTGCAGTTATCATATCAAAGCAGGTTCAGTTGACATAGTTCTTTCGTTTGTCGTTACTAAAAAATGACCCAAAGAGTTGGAACATATATACTAGTTTTCACATTCTGACTTTTTAAATGCACTTTTAATTAGGTATGTGATTGTTTTTCTTAATGAGATTGTGAGGCAAAGTGGTATATATGGTAGAAAATCTAAATTTTGAACCGATTCGAAAGCACCAATATGAGCATGTAATTTATCAAGTACTTCCAACGAATTTTTGACACTATTTTCGTAGACCTTATGTGAAAAATTTATTACCAGGTTTTTGATTGTACCAAGTGTACTAGCTAGTAGAATAGACAGTTAAGTAGTGAAACAATGGTTTGAAGACGAAATAAATTAATATGTTTACGGTGTTTTGTGCAGCTTCTTAGATGATATCGGATATGTTCCTTATGTCGTAACTACAATACCCTTCCCTTTTCACGAATGCGACTTACCGAATTAGACTATTTACCGGATTTGTAATAACATAAGCAACACGACGGGTGCCACATGTGGAGCAGGATCTGCTTACCCTTCCGGAGCACCTGAGATCACCCCAGTTTTTGGTGGGGTTCGTGTTGCTTAGTCTTTAGTTTTCTATGTTGTGTCATCTGTACTATTATTTGTCTGTTTGTCTTTTTATTTTTGGCCATGGCGTTGTCAGTTTGTTTTCGATCTATGCGTTTGACTGTCCCTCTGGTATCTTTCGTCCCTCTTCTTAAGCCAGTGCATATAGTTGGAACTTTCATGTTATTCGATTTTGCTTGTAAAGAGGTATCAGAATGTTCTTCTGACCGTAACCCTTGGCTAGCGAAGATGCATTTTTTCAGTTTTCGTGGGGTGGCAAGTATTGATTGGTTGTTTCTCGTGCGAATTGGGTAGATAACCCGTTACCAGGGCTTTTATTTCCCGATTTACTAATTATGACTTTTTGTGGTAGACAGAAACCTAACATAATTTCAAACATGTGTTTACATCGTGTAACTGCGCACGGAAATGTATTTCCATATTGGTCCGTTTATCATATTGAAAGAAAAACGAATGGGATATCGGTTTGATATTCTTCTTACTAAGGGATTAAAAATCTTCATCGAAGATTAGGTGCATAAAACACATTTTACAACTTTCCAAGATAAACATACTTTTGTATATGCAAGATCGGATTCCTCTTCACTAGTTATACTAACACATGCACATATAGTACTTATATTCCATTCCTAGTATGATAAAAAATTGTAAGCATTTTCCAACGTAAAATGCACTTGCAGATCACATTTTAACTAATTGGAATATGATTGTTTATTTACTCGATAACCCGGACACATACAAATCAATTTATTCTTAAAATGTACCTTTTCACCCAATTTCAAGTATTTCTGTTAAGTGTTTGCAAATGTAAGGAAATACAAATTATTAAAATGTTAAATTTTTATTTCGTATATATATAAATAGTTTTATTCTGTAGTTAAAATAGAAGCATTTTCTAATGGTCAATTCAAAATAACATATGGTTAATAATACTTATGAAAACGAATGCATTCCATACATAGCCGACAATCAACTTCGACAATTTTTCCCTTTTATCACAATATAGAGTAATTGAGACTCCATTTACCTTTATGAAAATTATCCCCATTTTCCAATTTTCGTATAAATAATTTCTAATGTTTGCCTTCAGCCATAAAAGTGAAATATTAAGATGGTGATATATGTGTTTTAAGAAATTGAGAAAACAGCAATGCACGTAGTCATTTAGCAGCTCTGAATAAAATTTCATCACCTTTAATCTCTGTCTAATATTTTGGGGTTTCTTTTGAACGAATGCATTGAATAAAGGATGAAAACGGGAAATGAATCAAAGAAACAACAACCCGACCAAAGATCGGAAAACAACCCAAGGCCACCAATGGGTCTTCAACGCAGCGAGAAAATCCCCCCGCTGGAGGCGGCTTCATTTGGCCCCTAAACAATAATGTATACTAGTTCAGCGAAATAGACGCCACATTAAACTCCGAAACAAACAAATGAACCAAAACTTAATAAAATAACACAGAAGACTAACAAGGGCTAGAGTTTCCTGAATTAGGACAGGCGCCATGCAAAATGAGGAAGGGTTAAACTTGTTTTGTGATATCTCAACCCTCCCCCTATACCTCTGGCCAATGTGGAACAGCAAAAAGCAAAACGCACAGTTTAAAGAATAAACTAAGCAAAATGACAATGATCAATATAATTAACAAACGACTACTAGCCGTTACTGCCTTGACAGCTACAGACCTTAATTAAACTGATCGAAGATTATGTTCTCAACATATGAAAATCAACCACAGTCTCTCCCGTTAGGTATTTATTAGCATGCCATCATAAATTATACGAGAAGAACATAACCCGTACCATGTTAACAACTGGTTTTAGAATTTTAATTCAATGAAATGTGAAATATCTGGTTTTTTGGCCACGGTTAATGCGTCTTTGTTAATGACTTTCGGTTCATTATATTACAGCACATTCATTTGAGTATGAATCAAATTTGCTGGTCAACTTGGCCGACATTGAAATCTTTGACTACGTATGGATAGAAAGGTTGGTTGGTTCTCTCCGTAAAATATTCAGTAAGCCTTCGCCGGAATATGCAAATATTGTCAAACTTGTCAAATAACGACCGAGTAATATGTATGTACGTAGATTCAATCCCTGGAGCTGCAAGGGTACAGTGGAATCCGTGTTTATGGTGGAGGAAACTGAAGTACCGTCGGCGGACAGTTCACCCAAAAAAGTCATTGCAGGATAGTTGACTCTATGACAACCATACCCACATCTTCTTAGCTTTATAAAGTATCTCTATTTGAATATATGTAGATTTATCTGCTGTCAGTGACCACCTTCTGCAAGTCATACATAGACATGAATTCAGCTAATCAGATATATTAACAGATATGATCTGGGACTATTATACAATATATTATGTCCCAAGATGAAATGTTTACCCATGATGTGATCTTGTTACTTGTATGACAAAATATTATAGGGATTTAGCTGAGTTCAAAGAATTCACGCATAATGAGATTTGATGAGATTTGATAATCAAGTCAGGCAGATGGTTCCACTCTCTAAAGGTCTTTAGAAAAAAATGAATGTTCTCTATACTCTTTCCTACACTGCCACAACTGTTCAAATGATTGAATTCTTGTTTTTCTGTTTCCGTGCGCCTAATATACTTTATTGATTCAGTTTGATCTATAATGAAATGGCACTATAGTATTTTTTTAAGAACTATGCTATATATTGTGTTGAATGGGTCCTAGGGGATGTATTAATGTCCTTTCTCTTAATATGGCTGGCATATCACCTTCTTCTCTGTCTATCTGATGTATATCATCGTTGTTTACACGATTGTTCTGTCTTCTCTATATATGGAGAATAAATCAAATTAAATATACTAAAAAGAAAAATTATATTCCGAATTAAGTTAAAACATACAGTCGGAAAACAGTTGTCACGCTAAAATGCTTCAACTGCTAAAAATAATTTGTTGAACGTTTTTTGAGAGATCAACCTAAACTTTAAAAATTTCTTTTTATCAATAGAAATGCAAGGGGGATATCTTTATGTTGACCTTGTATCTGTATTTAGTGATAATATCGAGTGATTTATGACAACATTTGTTTGATAAAAAAAAAAAAACATTTATATATAAACAAATATAGCCAAATTCATCTTAGGTCAGCCTTGCCTAAGGGAGTCGAAACCTTATTTTCTTAATAACTTCTTAGTTTATAAACGGAGAATTACTAATTCAGCCAATGTATTATTCATGGTCGCTTTAACTGTAATTCTTAGTCGATTCCACAACACGGCATAAAAAAACACTGAAGAACAATACGGTCCTGTACAAAAAGAATGTTTTTTTTTCTGTAAAAATCTTGTATCTGTGTCGATGATTTTTTTTTCATTGCAAAATGCTACCTAGAAGAAAATAACCTTAAATAAAATAACCTATCATTATCTGCGAGTACTCTCAGATCTGTACTTAATGTCTTTTTGTTGTTGGGATGTACAAGTACCCGGCCACGTCCACTCTGTGTTTTTGTTAGATGTATTTCTATGTGTATCCATCTGATGAGTTAATAGATATAGGAAGATGTGGTGTGAGTGCCAAGCCTTTTTCAACTGATTTTTATAGTTCGTTCTTATGTTGTACCGTAACACCACTGTCCCAGGTTAGGGGGAGGATTGGGCGCCCGCTAACATGTTTAACCCTGCCACATTCTGTATGTGTGTGCCTGTCCCAAGTCAGGAGCCTGTAATTCAGTGGTTGTCGTTTGTTGATGTGTTACATATTTGTTTTTCGTTCATTTTTTTGTACATAAATTAGGCCGTTAGTTTTCTCGTTTGAATTGTTTTACATTTGTCATTTCGGGGCCTTTTATAGCTGACTATGCGGTATGGGCTTTGCTCATTGTTGAAGGCCGTACGGTGACCTATAGTTGTTAATTTCTGTGTCATTTGGTCTCTTGTGAAGAGTTGTCTCATTGGCAATCATACCACATCTTCTTTTTTATATATAATGGTTTACTTTTAGAAATTGTGACTTGGATGGAGAGTTATCTCATTGGCACTCATACCACATCTTCTTATATCTATTATATGGTATGATGTAACCTTAACATGGAATATACCTTCTGTGCTATTCCTTTAACACATTGGACACAGGCCTGAAATTCAAAAATAATATAATTAATATATATACAATACAAATACAAATATTTCATTGGCACAAACTTATTAACAATAAATGGTTAAGACCTTTTGCATATATATAATTATATTAATTGACATGATAGAATTAAAAGTTACATATTGATATATCATATCATTTCACTATTCCTTATATTTAGACACTCTGATATGAAATATAAGTAATAATGCTGAGCTATTGTTTACCATTAGAGATATTTTTTCAACAGTGTTAATGTTACGCTGTATTTTAAAACATTTATTTTATTTTCTAATATTTCTCGTTTTGAGGTAAATCTATTACATTGTAATAAGAAATGTTGTTCATCTTCAATTTCCCCATCATTACAGACAGGACAGTATCTTTCCTCTCTTGGAATATTAAGATGTCTTCCCCTTTCAATCATTAAAGAATGTGCACTTATGCGTATTTTGCATATTGCTGCTCTTTCATTTAAGTTCTTGATCTTTGACCCATTCTGTAGACTTTACGAAAGAAACTAAGTTTAGAAGTTTCCTGTATGTTTGCATTTTGATTTTTGCAAGCACAGCACGTCTTCGGACTGTAAGTCCTATTTCGCTAAAAAGACAAAATTCGTTTTTGTAAAACACTGTGTTACGTACTACTTACATTTCTATTATAAAATAAAATCACTGCAGTCAAAGCAAGGGCGACAACTCCTACTCCCGTTAGTATATATGGTAAATAGTTAGTATGCTGTAAACAATAACAATTACTGTCATGATTTATATCACTTTAATATGTAGTAATTATACTTACAGATATACAACTATAGTTAAAATTTTAGAGAAAGATCGAGGACGTAATTTGGCAGTATTTCAGATTTATTATGAGATTGTTTATGCACTTTAGAACTTGTAAAACTGTTTTAAATTTTGGAAAAAAATGATTGCATACATTTAGAACTAGTTTCCGAATCTCGAAAAAAAATTTATGAGTAATAATTTTTACTTCCAGACATACAATCAGTTCAAAATTTCTAAATATAAAGATCTATATGATTCACTAAGAAATCGACTTAAAAACAAATTTTTTCACATTAAATTGTAATTAATCGAAATTCCGTACTTTAAATTTGTTTAAAAATGAAACTTTATTTGCTCTCATCGTTTAATGAAAAATTGGTCATTGACGCTTTTTCCACCTAAGATAATTCCTACTGAAAATTGAATCCGTTGACTCCATATACCATTAAAAGAGATATGTTCATAGCAATAGCATGTCCCTTCCTTTCTGTTTGTAACGATTTGGATTGCTACTGAAAAGCACCATATGGAAAATGAAAAATGCAATAAAGGTAAACACGAAAAAATAGTTAACGTGCTACATTTTTCATACTCCAGACACATTTTGAATAAATGAAGACTTTATACATATATGCCATCTACACTAAATTCATTACAGAACAATAATAAAAAAAAACAGAAACAAAAGAGGTTCCTGACAGGATATGCATATGGACATTTGAAGTGGTAACAATAGATATAAGAAGATGTGGTATGAGTGCCAATGAGACAACTCTCCATCCAAGTCAAAATTTATAAATGTAAACCATTATAGGTCAAAGTACGGTCTTCAAGACGGAGCCTAGGCTCACACCGAACAGTAAGCTATAAAGGGCCCCAAAAATTAATAGTGTAAAACCATTCAAACGGGAAAACCAACGGTCTAATCTATATAAAAACAACGAGAAACGAGAAACACTTATGAACCACATCAAATACATTTTTAGGGCATCCCTTCCAAATTTCAACCTTAAGTAGTTGATGTATGGATGGATTTGTGTGTAACATTCACATCCAGTGGCAAATATGACATGCTTCAGGACAAGACCACGCTATTATTTGTCTCTGAAAACGTGTTATATTAAAGTATATAGGTAATTTTTTTTTCAGAGACAAGTGCCTGTGGCGTAATTTTATAAAACGACCTATACAATTAAATTTTTGGACGATATTTTGCCGATCAAAGAGGGGGCGTGTGCTTTATACATCCCCGCCCCCTGAATCCGTCATTGCGCGCGGATTTTTAAGGAACTGGCTTTCAGAATGTAACTGTCAGCTGTTTGGAGAAAGACATGTCACTCAGCAAGGACACCTTATTCCTAAATAACCACATACATAGGGAGAAGCACCAAATGCCCTTTTTCAATTCTTTGCTAATTTGACTAGGCCGAGAATCGTACCCACAACCTCCCACCACATAGAAGAAACATACATAAAGATACCGTATTAATAAACTCACAAAGTATATATTTGAAAATGCTTTCGAACGTATCCATCTTTTGATAATTGACAAAGACACCCTCTCTTGTTGTGGTCTAAAAGGCACTAACCAGACTTTAATATATAATTTGAAAAGGGAGTTTTTATGTTATACTTACAAATTCTGTACATTCGTCGCCTATTTTCACCTTTAACGAATAGCTGAAATATAATCAAACATATATAATATTAGTAATATTTTATTGTATAGATTTATTATTTTTTGTCTAAATTTAGCTTAATACCTCATTCCAATGGTTGTGTATTTTTGGCATCACTTAGATGTCCATCGTTAACATTTTAGAACTTCTATAATACTGTGTCTGATTAAACATGGTCTGACTTTAATCATTTGTACAATGATATACTAGTAGGTTTTGCTTAATCTTCTTACTGTTTCCCTTGTGACAAATGGTGTTGCTTATCATACTGTAGGTAAACAATAATATTTAAATTGTTTGATGTTGTCTACCTACCAACTTAAAAGCAGCATACCCCCAAAAATGTATGACACAAATCGTTTCAATTTTTTTTAAAAGATTTTTTCCTACTCTAACATCGTTTTCTTGTTCTTGTATAGAACATGTAACTAATGTTGTTTGTAAAACAAAAATCCCTACTTACCTATCCAAACCTCCATGGCATGGATAGGCAACATCAAACAAAGAAGTTGTTTAGGTTGGCGTCACCATAGACACTGGCCATGGGAGAGAACAAACACATTTCTAGGGACACGGACGACGTAATCGTTGTAACGAATTTGAAGATAAATATCATTTCTTTATTTTTGTGCATTTGTAATAAATTATTCAAAGTACTCAAAGATTCCGAAATTCGACACAAGATATCGGTCGAATCTTCATGATTTTCCTGGTCAACTGTTTACTGTTGACTACAAGTGTTGCTATTTTGTATGAATGCTAAGGTACATTGATAGAAGCCTTTAACCCTGTATTAAAAAGTGAGAAAGAAAAAAAAATCTTTACTAGTTTAAACCTACATATGTGTGATAGTTCGATCCCCAGTTCTTACTGAAAGAATGAGTTAAGTCAACATGGTTGAGGTTATTAAAAGCATATTTATATTACTTGTTTATAGAATTTTGTGGTAAGTGGTTGTCAAGCTTGCATGTTGCAGTTGGTTGTTTTAGACAAGTATCATTCCGACCTTTCTCAACTTCGCACAAAGTGTAGTTTTCTTTTCCAAAGTAGACTTTGGCTACGATTAAATTTATGAACTGAAAATAAATATAATAAAATAAAGTGAGCCATTATTTCAACATTTTATGGTATAATCAACAATTGACATGTTCGTCATATCAAACAATTGACCTATTGGGTCTGTGTAACACTTAACAATTCAAAATTTCTAAAAGTTTTCAAACTTTATTTTTTTGGATTTTTTATCAAAGTTTTAAAATATCAACATATCAAATTTTTTTATTTTTTTGAAAATTTAATACTCTGGTTCTAAAGTCCGTTTTAAAGTGCACCCAGTGAATTCTTATATATCGTAACACAATATAAATAGTAGGAGATGAGGTATGATTGCAAATGAGACAACTATCCACCAAAGTTCAAATAAAATGAATTTAAGATATTAAAGGCAACCGTACGGCCTTCAACAATGAGAAAAATCCCATACCGTATAGTCGGCTATAAAAGGCCCCGACATGAAAAATACGAAACAATTCAATTGAGAAAACTAACGGCCTAATTTATTACAAAACAATTAACGAAAAACAAATATGACAGACATGAACCAACGACAACCACTGAACTACAGGCTCCTGACTTGGGACAGGCACATAAAGAATGTGGCGGGGTTAAAGATTATTGTAAAATGTTTTCAGTACAGAAAATAAGCATTAAGATAAACCTGAAAATCATAAACGGCATTTTTTAAAATTAAAATATATAAATAGAGGTATTGATTTTATTAACTTATCGAGTATATTTATTGAATGACTCTACCATCCATAGCCAAATACCTCCATATTTTGATAATACAGAACCACCTAGTATTTCGTATTCGTACAAAAAAACCAGCAGAAGTTTGATTTTTAATTATACGTCAGTAACATCAGACGTTAATATAGAAAATAATGCTCCTTCCACTTGAGACTGTGAAACATCTATTTTAAGATATGTTCCCTATGGACATGTCATTACAGGAGATCTCAACATCGTTGAAGACCGTGAGGTCAAAACTTTTCTTAAGAAAGTACCTAAATATTGTCCTCCATCTATTATAGATTGGAAACAGTGTCGTCAGGTCATTAAAGACGCTCTGTATGCCTACTGTAAAAATTGGTGTAAACGTGAAAAATCTGATAAAAAAACAGTTATTTGAATAAAATTATGAATACTGTTGATATTCGTATATCTCATTTTGAAAACAATTCTGAAATTAATAATAGGCTTCATGATATACCCATTTCTAGAATAAAAAATAAACTCTAAGTGCTCGCAATGTGGTTTGTGTTCGTACCGGCAGACAAAGCAGCCAATAATGTAGTGGTGGTGTGACTCATATACTACACGGAAGTTCTCCACAACGAAATTACCAATTCTTCTACATTCAGGTCTGTACGCTCCACAGAGAGTCAAATTGTAAACAAGCATATCACTGCCACTGCCCAACTTAAAGCCTCTTCCGAACATTTGAAAGTCCCGACTATGTATTGGTTACCTAAATTACACAATAACCATTTAAATTTCGTTTCATCTCTGCATCTAGTAAGTGTTCTACTACTAATCTGTCAGTGCTTCTAACTACCTCCCTTACTACTATCAAAGAACTTGTTATTAACTTTTGTAATAAAGTTTATGAAAATAATGGTATTAATTATTTTTGGAGTGTTAAAAATTCTTTAGAGGTTTTAGATGAAATACGTGCTTTTGGTGGCCCTTCTAATTCTGTTGACAATTATGATTTTTCTACTCTCTACACTACACTTCCACACAATCTTATCAAGAAAAAGTTTTCATATTTGATTAAATGGTCTTTTGAAAAATCTCATTGCAAATTTATTTGCTGCATGTAACTCGTTTAAAGTCTTTTTCTGTAACGAAAAGGAAAGTAGATACACTTACTGGAAATGTGAAGATATGATTGAACGCTTAAATTTTCTCCTGGACAACATATATTTACGTTTCGGCGATAAAGTGTATCGACAGGTAGTAGGTTTTCCTATGGGCACTAATTGCACCTCTTTAATAGCAGATTTATTCATATATTGCTATGAATCACAGTTTATGGCCAAAATCAGTAAAGACACGTCATTGTTACATTTGGTTGACACATTCAACAATACCTACCGTTATCTTGATGATATTTTTTCATTAAATAATCCAGAATTCTCTAAATATACTACCGAAATTTACCCAAAGGAACTTACTTTAAATAAATCTAACATAAACAGCAGTAGTTGTCCTTTTCTAGATTTAGACATTTCAATCTCTAAAGGGAAACTCCATAAAAAATTTACGACAAAAGAGACGATTTTTCATTTCCTATTGGTAATTTTCCTTTTTTAGACGGCGATGTTCCTTTGGCTCTATCATACGGTGTTTATATATACCAACTCGTTCGTTATGCCTGTGTGTGTAGTGATGTCATAGATTTTAACGAACGTAATCAATGCATCACTCGTAAATTATAAGTCAGGGATTTCGTTACCATAAATTACTTTAAAAATTTACTAAATTCTTTCATAGATACAAAGATTTGATTAGTAAATTTGGCTGTTCCTGTAGAACACTTATTAAAAACGGTATTTCACATCCTAAGTTTTACGGTAATATTGTACTAAAAGCGCGGAAATCACTATGTAAACGCGTCAACTTATCGAACCTTTAAACAAACTTATTAGTAAAGGTTATCTTATTAATGTTGTAATAAGATCTTTGAATATTGTTTTCATTTGCACTAACATCGATTTTGTCATCAACAAATTAAAACGTAACTAAATTTGTATTCTTTTCGAACGGTTTTTGGGATGTATATATACACATTCACATTTATTTTATATTTAGAAATTGTTTTATCTATACATAACATCATACATATTTATTATAAGGTTAAATCCTACTGCCTGTCGTTACTTTTATTTTGTCATTGCACAAGTCATGTCTTCTTTGACTGTTCATGGCGTTAAAACACTAAATCCCTGTCTGGGATGTGTTTTAATTGGTTTTAGTCTCTGATGCATGAATTTTTATTATTAATTGTTTTTGGCTTTTAACCAGCTTTCAGTAACTGCGAGTACTCTCAAATCGTATTTTCGTGTTAATTTGACCTGTTGACACAATTTGTAATGCATTTCTGTTATTCTATGTTTACTTATTTTGTGTTATATCTCGTCTTACTATTTTTAATATGTACCACCTTTGTTAAGTATTTAGTATGACGAAAAATTTTCACTTCTGTACTCATACTGTGAACAACAAATTTATTTTGTAAAAAATGTTTCTGTATTCAGAACAACAAAATTATTAAAATGTAGAGAGAATCATTTCCAGTCAAATTTTCGATGGCTTATATCTCGAAAACAAGCACACGGACCCTTCATTATTTTCTGCCTTTTTTAATTCCTTTATTCATATACTATCAATATTTACCAGTCTTTTAAAAAGCTTGTTATTTTGAAACAGAGTAACGAACATCCTTAAAATGTACGTTCAGTGATTCTATCTGCCGACATGGATGCAGATAGAAATAAGCTGAAAAGCAAAATAAAAAAAACTGAATTCAATGTGAGGAAATACACGTGTATTGAACCATTTTTGCATGGTTGATTGAGTATTGCTTAACGTACAGTGGCAAACATTTACATACTCAATCTTACCCACATTATTCGGCTTACTGCGAGTTGGGCAGTTGTTAATGTTGTCCTAAATGATGAACGCTTTATCAAGCAAGTGACATTGGGCAAAAGTGTAAAACAAACACAATTGTAAAACGGGCGTACATGTAAACTATTCAACCTAGAATTCCTTTTGTCCATTACGACCAACAAATTCAAAATTCGCACATCTTTTGATTAATTGGTTAAACCAAATAGTTCTGAATAAAATTATCTGAAACGCTTCGCTTCTGTTAGACAATGTAAGTAAAATTAATCTGTGTAATGCAGCTTTAAATAGGTTTGGAAATTGTTTTTTTTAATAGATTCAAATCCTTAAAAATTTCAGGATATTTATATCTCATGTGATGTCCGATTTGCTCAAAGAAATACAGCCTCTTCTTTAAATATTTTTTTCACATAAAAATTATTCAATTCAATACTTAAGAATTATCATAATCAAAGCGCTTCTTTTTTTATAAATTAACCCTCTGCTTTGGAGAAATATTTATTTTTTATTCAATTTTTCTCCGCTTTGATCCCTGTCTGCCTCCTGTTTTATTTTCTAAATTGATTTTAATTAAAAATGTTCATTTCGTTTCGTTTAGTCATATTTCGTTTTGTTTTGATTCGTTTAGTTTTGATTCGTTTAGTTTTGGCAAACTTCGTTTTGTTTTGTTTTGTTTTGTTTCGGTCCGTTTCGCACCGATTCGCACTTTACATGCATCCAAACGCGATAATGATACAGATGTTCTCTTTTCGTCTGTTTTCTATTTCTAATATTTTAATCAAAAATCAAAAAAATCAAACTTTCAAAAATCGAAATGATCAAAACTGAACGTTAAGTTTAGTATTTTTAAAGTTTGCATAAATATCTAAACTATTAAATTTTTAAACGAATTTTAGAATTTTAGAATTTTAATTATTTGGTGAAATTTTCAAAATTTAAAAAAAAATAAAAATTTGGAATGTTGATATTTTAAACTTTGATCAAAATAAAAAAAAAAACTAAACATTGAAAACTTTTGAAATTTTGAATTGTTATCAAACAAGAAAATAAAACTTATTAATCACTTTATTGTCTAAAGGGAGATAGCTGTCATTCCATAAATGGTTTAATGATCCTATAATAATAAAAAGATGTGGCATGATTGCAAATGACACAACTCTCCGCCAGAGACAAAATGAAGTATATATAAGGAATTATAGGCCACTGTGCGACCTTCAAAAATGAGAAAACTCCATACCGTATACTAGTGGTCGGATATGAAAGACCTGACATGAAAAATTTGAAACAATTAACGGCCTACTTCTACATGTTTTATAAAATAACAACAAAGCAAAATAAAACGAAAAACGAAAAACAAATATGATATAAGCAACAAACGACAACCACTGAATTGCAGGCTCCTGACTTGGGACTGTCACATAATGATACATTAAAGAAGACAACAGATATAATACATCCAAAATAAACTTGTTTTGTTATAAAGTAGGCCGTCAGTTTTCTTAATTGAATTCATGTCGGGGCCTTTTATAGCCCACTATACGGTATGGGTTTTTCTCATTGTCGAAGGCCGTACGGTTGCCTATAATTGCTTACATCCACTTCATTTGAACTTTGGTGGATAGTTGTCTTATTGACAATCATACCACATCTCCTTATTTTTATATTCACTAAAATCTACTGAATAATGCTATGATATATAGTATATTGGTCGACCATTAACATACAATGCCTACCTTTTCGCTGCATTTAAACACATGTTTATAGCCAATGTTTGGTTCGAATTTAGGTGAAAAGCATGTTCTGGTTGCATTGTCACACCTAAAATGATAGAGACATAACATTTTAAGTAATTCTTCTTCTAAATATGTTATGCTATTAAAGTGAAACTGTATCTTTTAAATATCATAAAAGGGACCTCCGTGTCTGAGTGGTCTAAGGAGTCGAAATACTTTATCACTAGCCGGCCTATCAACACTGAGGTCCGCACGTTGTAGGTGGGCTCGGTTTCAATCTTAATAGACTTTGATTGTCAGTTTACCTAACGAATGTCGGTTGTTCTCTCCAGGCAGTCCGGCTTCCTCCATCAATAAAAACTGACCGCCACGCAATAGCACAATAGTGCTGAAAGTGGCGTTAAACACCAATCAATCAACCAATCAATCTTTATTATAAATAGAGCATCCGTTTTTGAAAGTCTGTAGTAGACTGTGATCTTTTTCATCTGACTGTATACGATTTGGGTGTCGCTCATTGTTGAAGATCGTACATTGACCTAGCTATAGATGCTTACATCCGGGTCATTTCGACTTTGGAGGATATTTGTCCCATTGACAATTTAAATTTTATATTGGTATTCAGAAACGTTTGAAGTAGAAGTAATTTGCAATAATCTACCTATTTTTACATTGACGTAAGGAGAACAAATTCACAAATTCTGTCAAATATAAAAGTTTTACATTAGTGAGTATATCTACGGTGACATTTTTCAACATGAGCGGATGTTTTGTGTTCTAAGCGTTTTAAAAACATTCCTACCCACAAGAACACATTATTGCAACACCATTAATGAAGGGAACATTTTTGCACAATTCACATAAAACAACATATAATTTTACGGAACCTTATTTATGTTATTGAACAAATACCTTTTGATGTGTTCTGAAAAAACAACATACTAACCCACCAGTACAGATTGCAATGGTAACGTTATTACACGATCCGGGACACGTGGCGTTTAAGATTTGAATACTCGTTCCTTGGATGAAATCTGTACATCTAAATAACTGAAAAGACAACCAAAGTATACTTGAGTGATGGGACTGTTTATTAAGTTAAAAATATACAAAACATTATGTAATTTTCGAATTTTGGTTGCTGTCTCATTGACGCACACCCCACATCTCCTTGATTCATTTTGGTACAAACGAGTTATAACATAAATGGAAAATATAACCAGTATCAGTATACATAAGATAAGATAAAATATTTTTATTCCTATTAAAGGGCCCATGAAGATCAAAGTAATTTATTACAATGATTTTAATAATTGACATAATAATTTTGATAATCATATATAAATATGAATATAATCATCTCAGTTCTAAGGTCTTAAACCACAGCCAGATCAGAGCCATACACATATAAGTATAAAAAAGCATAACAGTTATATATAATATTAACAGGCAAATATTTTTAATGGGTTATATATAAAATATCTGTACTATATTGATAGTTTTCTGAGTTCAAAACATTTATTAATTTAAATTGCAATAATTTTCAATACCTCTAGGTTTTCTTGAATAAAAAGCTAATTAAACTTGGCACTTGTTTTTATCATTTCGAAATTTTTACAACTTATTAAAATTTTATCATATAACTCTTTTCTCAAGGGATTATAAAGGGGACATTGACATATAAAATGTTCTTCATCTTCAACTTTATCCAACGTGCATTTTTACATAATCTGTGATTTATCTATATGGTTTTTTGCATATCTATCCGTCTCTATTTTTAGGGGAATGATGTGCACTTATTCTGATCTTGCATAGTGCTTGTCTATCTTAAAAATTCTTTTAATTTCAGATATTTTTCTTTACCAAACAAAAATGAGCCTATGACGAGTCGCTCATCCGGCAAAAGTATACCATATTGATTTACGTAAAATAAAAGTATAAAAAGTAATTTGCTGTACAAAAACTTTATTCAGATACCTTTTTTATTGACCACAAGTTTAAATCATTTTTACTATGGAATCTTCGGATAGGAAGAGACTAGACCTGTCATGATCACTGGAATGTTACACTGTATTTCTATAGCAATTGTTCAATTTCAGGAAAACAATGTTTCACTTAACAAGTTATTTACTAGTTTGATTGATTTTTCTATTTTCAATGGCTTTTACTCGTGGGACGGTTTGATGGACTTTGATATGTATCCAAATATTACGATATCGAACGTTTCATAGGTAATAAATATTTGTTAAACTATTTGTAAAAGGCAAGCCTCTACATATACAACTATTCAGTAAAACAGATGTATTAAGACGTAATTAAGAAATTGGAATAGCGGATGGGTACAACTGTTCAAAAAACAGGCACACAATTTCTTTCTAAGAGGTATCCTCACCAAGAATATATGAATAATGAAATATTTGCCACTAGTCGCTAAAAAAATAACAATCGGTAAATCTTTACACACAGGAATTGATAAATAATTTAAAAAAAAGTTAAATAGTAAATAAATAACACTCACAATAAATAAAAATATAATCCACACTTTTGTTCGTATATAGTACAAATCATATAAAATCATATCTCCCTGTTTATATTTTGTAATCTATCTAGTATGAACATATTGTGTATCAATGATTAAATCGATACTGTTTCTACACAATCGAAATATTTGATGATAAAAACTTTCGTCGGTAAATGTCTTCCTGTTTTATGCAATGTTCCAATATTTATATAGTGACGATATATTTTGGTTTTCTGTCAAACATGTCTGTCATCACTGGATACGTAGAAAGTCTGCATATCTATAAATTTTAATCATGACCAAAGAATTTGGAAGACTTCGTATAGTATTTAACCTAAAATAATAAAGAAAAACGGGCCTAGATACAAGAACAGAAAATGGGCTAAAAGTTCAGAAATGAAGACCCTTCATATGAACACAAGTGCCAAGTTTGGCTTTTTATTCAAGAAAACCTGGAGGTATTGAAAATTATTGTAATTTATATTAATAAATATTTTGAACTCAGAAAACTATGAATATAGTATAGATATGTTGATATGTAACCCATTAAGAATATTTGCCTGTTAATATTATGTATTTGTTATGCTTTTTAACTTATATATGCGTATGGCTCTGGTCTGGCTGTGGTTAAAGATCTTAGAATTGAGAGATGATTATATTCATATCTATATATGATTATCAAAAAAATTATTGTGTCAATCATCAAAATCATTGTAATAAATTACTTTGCTCTTCATGGGCCCTTTAATTGGAATAAACATATCTTATCTTATCTATAATCTACTTTGGATTTCAAATTATGAAACAAGTTGCTTTCTTTAAAAAAAGAAAAGCAATACGTGAACCCAAGACCGCTGACTGGTCACCAAAAAATTGTTGCTGAATTTTTGTTTGCTTTTGAATTGAAATAATTGACTGTGAATAGAATAAGATAATGATGATGTTAAAACACCTTTACTAAAAATGTGTAATCGTGTGTAGATTCTTGCACAAGTCAGTTGAAAGCAATGTTGGATAGTTGTGAATAGAAAAGTGTATATATACAGCTACTATTTGAATATACATTTTAAGGCTCGACCATTTTAATTATAACTTGGGAGTGTACATAATTTTTTTCATAATCCTATTGCAAATCCCAGTTTCTGCAAACCGGATGTCTAATGCAAATTGCACAAACCAATCGCAATATAAATTTAAGCACTCAGTTTGCCTTATAATCTGGATGCATTTATTTTATCTATCATATCTTCATATTTTGTTTCCTGGATGCCTTCAATTATTCTTAACTCGTTAATTAAGCTGTCTGTACTCATGGTAGATGTGTATAGATAAATTTAAAGTCCAATTTCCATGTGAAGTGAAACCCTGTGGCATGCAACTTATAAGAAAGTTTCGTATATTTTTCTTCAGAGTAACACACCAGCTTCATTGGGACCTCTTATATAGAGACTTATTTTTGGTCTCATAAAACATCTCATATTTTAAGGATGTCCTGATTTTACTTAAATTAATCCAAATATTCTACAGGAATACTTGGTTTTGAAGAATATCTTATTTTCAGAAGTTTTATGAATACCTGAACATACTCTCAAAAGAACCAATTTATATAAAAAGATATGTAGATATAAAAGATACCAGGATTAAAATGTTGTACGCCAGACGCGAGTTAAGTCTACAAAGAAACATCAGTGACGCTGTAATAAAAAAATTTAAAAAGGGCAAATAAAGTACGAAGTTGAAAGGAATTCAGGACTCAAAATTTCGAAACAAAGGTTTTGCCGAATACATCTAAAGTAATCTATTCCTGGGGTAGAAAATCCTTAGCATTTCGAAAATGTCAAAGTTTATAATAGGACAGTGACTTAAAAATAAAAGATAAGAGAAACAGCTAGAGGTCAGAATACCGTAAGTAATGATGACCGTGCTTGAAAGTCACATGTCAAGCTCTTACTGCTGTGTCCTGAATTTAGATAAGAAAAGCGAAAATTCACATTCGCGAGCGAAATTAATATTTATGCATGCACATGGTATGTTTGCGAAAGAAATAGTAAATAGTAAATAGAAAGCATACACACTGATACTCTGGATAAGAATACGCATTTTCGTCATCACATATATTAATCTAATAGTTGAATTCGGATGTCAAACTACCTACCTCAAGTGTTTTGACTCCGGATTCATTGGCATTTTATCCGGAATTTTTGTGAACGCAAACCGATAGTGTGCATGTGAATAGGGTGATATATAATGTGAATGATAGATAGTCAACACAATGAATACAATTTTCAAAATCGTACCATAGAACAAATAGTTAGATGCTTTGAGGTTGAACTATTAAAACAAACAAACAAACAAATAATTGAAATTTTATAATTAACATACATTCCTGTTAGTGAATTTTTCCGAAAATTTAGAATATAACATCAATAAACACAAACGTCAAGTATTTACGGATGGACATTTTATTTATCTAATCAATCTCTTTCTAAAGTCTAACATTCCACTATATGAATATATTGCTATACAAAATATAAGCAGAGACTTATTAATCCATACTAAAACAGTATAAAATAATTAACATTATGATAGTAATTAAATTTTGTTATGATTATTGTAAAATATTAATTACGTTTTTTTTGAGATGCAATAATTTAACATCCTTGTGAATTCAAACCATGCAAGTATTTTTTTCATCCATGACCGTTTAAAATTTAGATATTTAGCTAACTTTGGGTACGCATCCCTGCTCATTGGTGCTCATACGTTGCATATAATTTTCATAATGTAATGACTGTTCAAAACTGTGAGACATAATGCACGTTTATATGACAATTTTAATTATATTCTATTAAGAATAAATTCTGTCTCAGTTTAAACTTAATAATGAATATTCTTTGATCTGGTAGTATCTATTAATGAAATTAGATATTTTTGACAGAACAATCCTTTTGTTTGATTATCTTTCTGCTTTCCGACCACTGTGTTTTATAAATATTTTTGACAGAAATATCGTTTTCTTAATTTTCTTCATGCTTTCCGACATTTTTCCATGCTATGATTGAAATACAAAATATCAAATGATAAACGTTCAGAAATAATCAGTTTATTCTGGGACATTATATATCAATAAACTATTCCCAGGTTTATTGTCACAATGCACAACATCACGCTGTATTAAATACTACACACACACAACGCGTACAGGGACCGTCTCAAAGCATGGATTATATAATTGCGTTATCATTATACTTGATATTTAATAAACATTCACCTTATTAAAACACATATGTTTTGTCAAAAGGCAAATAGGTTCTAACATATAAATGATTTTTTGACTGCAACCTAGTCTTTATTGTTTTACTTTCCAATCTAAACATGAACTTTGATTGTTGAAATATACAATGTCACGTGGTAGCCTATATATCATAGAGGGACCGTATCAAAGACATAGATAACTACCTGTATAAATGATCGAAAATTTTTGAGACGTTCCGAGAATCTTGATTCCGAGGATATCGAATGGCCCATACTGAGACACTTCCAAAACTCACCAAGTGAGGGGTTCACGCAAAAAAATATCTTATTGTAAATCTTTAAACATTCCTCTTTAACACACAATTTATAAAATAATTTATGTAGTGTAGATCAAAAGAAATTATAAGTAAATAACTAGATCTTGCACTTCAATATATCAATCTTCTAGCATACTATTGAGGTAAGTGAGCTAATCAAATCTACTGATGTCAGATGTACATACATGATGATGACGAATATTTACATGATATGATTTTGATTTTTTTGTCACTTTTATGAAAAGATTACATTTTGGATAATAGTTGATTTGAGAGAGTCCACATATGGTCATATTTGATGATCGAGTCATGAAGAAGGTTCCTTGGTATCCTTAAAAACATTAGTGTTCTATGTTCTGCACTTTGGTATTTGGTGAAAGCTGCTACTGTTGGAATTGTCTTGTCTTTTCATATGTATATGCTTTATTGATTCAGTTTTAACAAAATATGAACAGTTTCACAGAATGAACTATGACCGATGGTGACTAATGGGTCCTATGGGATGTATTGTTGTCTGTTGTCTTAAAATGGCTGGTGGTAAATAACGTTTTTCTCTGTTCCTTCTACACTGTAAAAATGGAAATGTCTTGAATTAAAGTTTTAATTCAAAAAAGAAAAATATTTTGAATTAGATTAAACACACATACGAGCAAGAATTAGTCTAACTGAATGTCACATTCGCTTGGCATGTTAAAGGTCTTTGAGGTAAACGTATACTTACTTAGATCTTCTTTCATAAAGTTATCTATTTTTAGAATAAATGAGGTGGGTGTTAATAACTATATAGGTCATCGTGCGGCCTTTAAAAATCATCAGAACCCGTACTTAAGACAAGCCATTCTCGTCAAAACTATGTTTAAGCCATTTTTCGAAAGTTAAATCACACTGATAATTATAAAAAAATGTCAATGTGCACTTTGTAATTCTCTGTGTGTGTTTGTAAGTGTTTTTATCTGTGTGTGTATTTTTTTTAATAAAACAGACAACAACCACCGATTTACAGGCTCATGACTCTAAAGAGAAACATAAAGAATGTTGCGAGGCAAAACATATTTGTAAGAATAGAAACAAACCAAAAAACACACAAAAAATAATAAACAAGTATACTCGAAGGTAATGAAAACTATAGTTCAAAGCCAATGTCCACTATTGAATAACCATGTTTTCCAAGACTAAAAAAATTACAATTTGATTATAATTCAGATATATCGTATCTCGCTTACTCGTCTCGTCGTATGAGGATAACGAAATCAGAGATCTATATTTCAATTAGATTGAAAAATCAATCAGTACATATCCAACGGATTCAGCCTGTACATAAAGACATCATAAAAAAACGAATGTTCGTCAATTCGTCTTCCCAATAAACATGTTATGCCGTAAATTCACAATAATTTATCTACACAATGGTGTATATAAACATGCCTACATTTCAGTTTATGTCTAAATTAATTTGTGGCAGGTCTTTAAAGTAGGCCAACCGTCCGATGTCCTCTACTCACAATAAAGTATTACACCTATTCAAGGAATGTTCGCAGTACTGAAAAGCTACATATCGCTAAAAGTACTGTATATACTTCAGCCGATGTTAAAAATCATGGTTTCTCAAACTATAATTCCTTGTCGATTCAACAACACGGCACTAAAACAGTGAAGACAATACTGTTTTGTGCAAAAAATGGCATTTTCAGTATTTCATTACAAAATGTTCATTAGAAGAAAATAACCTTATATGGTATGATGTAACCTTAACATTGGCTATACCTTCTGTGCTATTCCTTTGACGCATTGGACACAGGCCTGAAATTTGAAAATAAGAAAATGTATACAGAAGTAATTTTAACGACGTGTATTTTCTTATTTGGTCATAAAACATCTTAAATGGACAAATTATTGTTGGTATTTTTCGTTTGGCAGTGTAGTAGTTTTTTTAAATTTTTATATCCGTACTCTTCAAAAGATAAATCTTTGTTGATATTTTTGTTTTTGCATTGCACAATTTGTACTCGCGTAACCCCTCCCCCCAAAAAAAAGAACAAAAAACTTCAGTTTGGGTTTAGGAATTTTTATCTTTGATGGTATATCATCTTTAGATGTAGATGTAAAATAAGTATCTCGATTATGGAATATGGGATCAAAAAAGGGTTACAAATTTCAGATTTAAAAGATTTATTTCTAAAGTTGATTTGTGACAAATTTTCGTTTTGGTTAATGGTTCTTCTGTCCAACAGGCATTATTTCCAGTTATGCAAAGAAGTCTATCTGTTATTTTGGTTCAAATTTACTTCTAAGGGATGATGTAAATGTAGTTGCCGCGTATAGCATAAATTGTTGTATGCTTAAATGAATTTGGTGGCCAAGTTGACTGTACATAATAGACTAAAGGGAAAATAGAAATTACCAAAAATATTGGACTGTAAAATAGACCACACGAATCACCAACACACTAATCCTGCGTTAAAGTGGACGTTCAAACGAAAACAAACATCAACGAACATCACATGATCTATATAACCTTACTTGGTACATGACCTGTATATGTCAAATGCATTGTGCGATGAAATATATTGCCATGCAGTTGCATTAGTTATGATAAATTTAATGTTGAGACAATTGAATGTGTAAACCTGTGCGACTTAATTAAAGCCGATAAAAAGAAGATATTCCTTAAAAATGTGTACTTAGTACTACTTACTTTTCTATTAAAAAAGATAATCACTGCAGTTAAAACAAGGGCGACAACTCCTACTCCCGTTAGTATATATGGTACAATGTTAAGATGCTGTAAACAACAACCATCACTGTCATGATTAATATCATTTTATCATATAGTAAAGGAGTAGGGGCTATAAGGGCCTAGAATGGCCCCAGATTTACAAAATAATAAAAATTCAAACAGAGCAGATTTTTCTCGATAAATTATTAGAATATGAGTCTATGATTAAAAAAAACTGTTTTCATCTAACAAAAAAAGGTTCAATGACGTCACAATGGTATGTGCAAATGACGTCATAAACGGGAAAATAAGCAAAAATATGGAAATTGGGATGGTTTTTCTACATTTTGACCACCGCACCATGCTTGCACCAATTAGAAATTTTAACATTTTGACAAGTTCATACATATCAAACTTCAGATAAAAAATCTTTTTGGTGCAAGGTTGGTACGATAGTTTATTTTATATTTTTCATAGCCAAGCACAGCAATAAAAAGCTGAAATTTGCCGTCAAAAGTAGACCTGTTTCTCTGACAAAGTTTAATTTATACATTCTTATGTCCATAGGAATTTTACTTTTTTGCTTATGAATCAGTAACATGTACTTTTTATGATATTTTTGTAAGTGTACCTAGTTTAACTTAAAAAAAACCGAAAGCAATGACCTACATATTGTAAGGGAATAAACGATAGCTTTGAGGAAAAGTTTTTTCTTGAAATATGAAATTTGAGATAGACATGCAATATAACACAATCTGTACATTTCTTATTTTTCTGCTAATCTCAATTCAAAATCTGGTGTTTGAATGGGGCAATCTTCTCTGGTATTAGGGTTGGAATTATAATTTATGTGGGAAAAAAGGGTGGTGGGGGGGGGGGGGAACAAAGTATACCGAATTTAAAAGATTTTTTGCTTAAATTTACATAATTGGTGAGAAACATGAGATTTATTTTGAAAATGATACCACCCTTATTCCAATTTGATGTGTCTTTCTGGGTTATAAGCATTGAGTACAAGTTTCATAACATTTGCCTGTGGCAAAGTAAAGTAAGAGAACGGAAACCGCAAAATCCCGGTTTTGTGAACTTGTAAAGGAACATTACTCCAGAACAGTGAAATTGACACCACCCAAATTCTGACTTGATCTGTGTTTAGTGGTAAAAAGGATTGTGAAGTTTTAGAACATTTCGCAGGGGCTAAATAAAGTTAGAGAACGGAAAACTAATTTCGGGACGGACGAATGGACGGGGGAAAACCGTAATGATCCAGGTTATTTCACCAAAAATCATATTTGTTTCAATTCACGTTTATTCCCTTTCACGTTCCCACCGCACATGTTTGCACCGTGGGTCTGTTCCAAAGGCACTTGTTTCTATCCATGGGAAGGTAGACTATCCATATATATATATATATATATATATATATATATATATATATATATATATATATATATATATATATATATATATATATATATATATATATATATATATGGATAGTCGATCTTCCCATGGTTAGAAACAAGTGCCTGTAATCTGTTAGCATCCTAGACGTCTGCAACAACGGTTACCCTTTTAAACGTTATGTTTTCAATAATTCTTTATCATGTTTAAAAATAAAGTGAAATTTTAAAGATGTAAACAGGTTTTGTTTTTTGAACTATTTTGACATAATGAATAATGAATATTGTAATGATAATCAAAGAGCAGTTCATACGTCTCTAAGATTTGTGAAGGCGGAAGATACCAAGCAAAGATCATACTAGCCACAGTGACAACAACCAAATAAAACAAATAATATATATATAAAGAATAGAGAAAAATTTTAAGAATACAGATATGAAGGACCCAACATACAGACCCTCTACCACTTTTGGCGTTGTTGTATATCATACTTGTCTAAATACACACGAGAATAAGGAGTCCAGCTGTTAAAACAATTAACTTTCATGTTTTCAATTGAAAATTTTCTTTGTTCTTACACCTACCAAGATAACTACTTGCTATTTCTATACTTCATTGATAGGGGGTGTCCCTGTGCTTAGCATTTTCATATAATTTAGCTTTTAAAGATATATACCTTTTCATATATTGCGTAGGTAAAAAAGTAACCTTTTCCCATATTGTTTTGGTTTCATGTGGTGTGTAATGTAAGAGTGGAATACCAAAGTGTCAAAAGAGAAAAAAATGGTTGATAAAGACACAGCCGGGAACACCAAGAAAGATGATAGACGAAGAAGTTATGGGAACCTTATTGACCTTATCATATATTTCTGATAGTTTTCCCGAACTATTCACATATTTTCAAGTTTGAAAAGGTGGCCTATTCCAGTGGCACGTCCTATCACCTTGCATATAGAAATCCCCCCGACCCCACCCCCACCGAGACATGAGTACTTTAATGAAAACACACTGATATGTAAAACACCCTTTTATGCATATTTCTATATTTTATTTATTTATTTTAGATAATCAATATTTATAGAATAACTAATCGAAGAATTCAAATAGAGATAAATTTTCAACGAGTAACCGAACAACACATTAATTCACGAATGCGTGTAGCGCATAGGTTAATTATCAGTGTTGTTCAGTCACGAGTTGAATATTTTTCGACATTTAAATTCTTTGATTAGTTATTCTTTTATTACATTGACAGTTGCTTTTTTATGAAATTAAAGTAGAAAATATCTTTTTCAACGCATTCACAATTTGTTTTGATCAGGCATAATCGACGACTTGACAACGCCTTCTGTTGTATGACGTCAGAGGAGTGAAATAACCACGTTTATTTCACGTTTTTTTCACATGTGAAATTATCGGTTTTTATTTTACTGGGAAATCAATGTAATTCATTGCAATCAATGTAATAATAAGATTTCTTAACGCTAAATAAGTCTTCTTGTCGTTATATTATTCTTCTTGTCGCTGATAAGTGAGAGACCCATTTAGCACTAGATGCACAATCTGTATATATCAGCAATACCCAGTATAATTATAAGAATATATAAGGTGCACAAGCATTAATTCCTGAAAAAAAATGTAATAACCAGCAATTTCACCATACATGTAAACGCAAAGATAGATTTTTTTTAACTCCACAGATGGACTCCTTAATTAAGTGCATTTCCTTACCAAGTTCTCTTGAAGAATTACTGTTGGTTGTGTGTAGTATTGTTTGTTCATGTTTCAATATTGCTTTTTCAGCTTTACATACGCTTTCGAGTTTGTTATTTTTTTACAATTTGCATCTTGAATTGTCTTTTTGTTGCAACATATCTAAAATTAAGTCTTGTAAAATAGAAAACCAATTGCCGTTGCTACGGACAAAGATTTGTTGCTAGGGGGAAACAACAGTGAATTTGGCAAGAAATGTGCATTTCATTATGTTATATTAAAACAGTGTATAAGTGTAAAGTTTACTTCATGCTAAACAGATTTAATTTCAAATATAGATAGATTTAAGCTGTATATTAAGCATTTTTAACTCCGCCATTATGTTGGTTGCTAGGCAACAAAATATACGAGATAGACCCAAAATGCAATCATTTTCAGAGGGTCTATGGTATAGAGTTACAACATGGCAAATTGAATGAAATTTGGGGGTGGGGCCAAAAATGGCCCTTATAGCCCCTAGTCCTTTATAATTCAAGATATACAACCAGTTAAAACTTTAGGCTAAGGAGTATGTAATTTTGCGTAATTTTAGATTTTTATGTAAGTTTGTATACATTTAGGACATGTTAAACTGTATCTGAATATCGAAAAAAATATACATGTAGTATTTGTACTTCCTATTATAAACAATCAGTTAAAACTTTCTGAAAAAGATTTATTTTATAGATTGCACACGTAAAAAAGCATTTTGTTCAATTTGAATTGTGACTAATGTTAATTCCATTTTTAGAATTTTGTTTAGAAATTATACGTAATTGCTCTGATCTTTCACGTTTTATTTCAATTCAATTCAAATCTCTATTTTTATAATACTATACAACTAAAGCATGTGACAATTCATAAACAAAAACAATACCAATATACAATGTTTCAATAAATATTTCAAAAGTCTTCTGTCCTCATTATGACATCCGGAAGTTGTAGAGGTCAAAAGTTTCTGTTTCTGTCTAAGCATTTAATATAAAATAAGGAAATGTGGTATGATTGGCAATGAGACAACTATCCACTAAAGTTCGAATGAAGTGGATGTATGCAATTATAGCTAGGCAACCGTACGGCCCTCATCAATGAGAAAAAAACCATACCGTTTAGTGGGCTATAAAAGGCCCCGACATGAAAAATATGAAACAATTCAATTGAGAAAACTAACGGCCTAATTTATAAAAAATCAATTTACGAAAAACAATATGACAGACAACGACAACCACTGAACTAAAGGCTCCTGATTTTGGACAGGCACATAAAGAATGTTGCGGGGTTAAACATGTTTGTGAGCGCTCAACCCTCCCCTAACCTGGGACAGTGGTGTTATAGCACAACATAAGAACAAACTATAAAGATCAGTTGAAAGGGCATAACTCATTAGATCAATACGAAGCAGAAAAACATCTAATAAAACACAGACCGGACGTGGCAGGGTTATACATCCCTAACAACAAAAAAGACATAAAGTACTGATCTGAAAGTACTCGCAGTTATTGACAGCTAGTTGAAAGCCAATAACAAATCAAATCAAATCAAATCAAATATTTTATTGTTGTATAAACTTTACAGTTTGTGACCAACATGTATTAACACAATAAACATATATACATACATATCGAACAAACACAATAAAAACAGCATCAAAATTTATAAAAACAAACAAGCTGTTAAGAGTCCCCTGCCCTCAGTTCTAATGACTTTTTCAAGAAGGATCCTAACTTATTTGTTTGTAAAGGCGTTGATGGATTTAGTAAATAATGAATTTTTTCTTCTTCATTTAAATTATTAAAGTTATTATTTTCAGTACATATGTGTTCAAAAAAGACAATTCTTAGTGTTTTATTATAATCACAATAGAGTAAAAAATGTTTCTCATCCTCTAGTATTTTACATTTATGACAAAGTCGTTCCTCTCTTGGGATTTTAAAATATCTCCCCTTTTCAATTAAGAGGGAGTGATCACTTAGTCTAAATTTAGTGATCAATCTCCTTATCTGAAAATTAGATATATTTAGATAAGATTCTAGTTTGCAATCTTTTTTAAGTTTTTTATATAGATAAAATTTACTTTTATCATCAATGTTTTCAAATTTAGTTTCAATTAAATCTTCATATCTATTTTCATTTTAACTTTACATCGTTTTTATTTTATTTACATCTTTTATGTCCTTACAAGTGGAAAGAATATTAAGGTCAATATTAGTCTCTTCAACAATATTTTTTGCATATGTATACCATGAATAAGTTCTAGTCAAATCTAGAGACTGTGGTAGAGAAAAAGCTTCCTTTATCAATGGATTAATATTATTATTATATAGTCTAGCTAAATATAAAAGGGTTTGTGATTGAAAATAAAACATTCTATAGGCAATCTTCCTAATTCAACTCTTGCTCCTAAATTGGATGCATTTTTTCTTATTCCTAGAGTAGATTTACAAAATTTAAGATGCATATTTTCAATAGGGGTTTTGTCTGTAAAATCAAGTTGATTAATTTGTTTTCCTGAAGATAAGGCTCTGTTTTTTTTGGCTCTATGAAAAGAAATATATGTATCCAAATATGTTACTTCTGAATTATAGGTCATAATTGGTTTTACTAAAGAATCAAAAAGATTATTTGCTACTTTCATAGGTAGATTATTCAATGATTTAGTATAGGATTTTATTGCAAAAAATACTTTTTTTGCCTTTTTTGTCAGCTCTAAAGTACTTTGAGATAAATTTCCATTACATTTTATCAACATTCCCAAAAATGAATATTCTGATACGCTCTCTATGGCTTCATTCTCATAGTAAATATGTGATGTTTCACCATTTTGTTTGGACTGACTGAAAATCATGGATTTTGTTTTATTTGTATTTAAAGAGAGTTGCCATTTGTTGCAATATAATTTAACATTATTTAAACTGTTTTGAAGACCCTCTTTCGATTCTGACAGGATCAAAAGATCATCCGCAAAAAGGAGACATCCCAACTAATAAAAAAATCATGTACCTAAGACCAAATATCAATCAGTACACATCCAATATCCAATGAATTTACTGTAAAGACTTCATTAACAGTCAGAGAAAAACATGACCTTGTGCAATACCAAAAAGTATCGACAGATTGTGGATATGTGTATAATAATAGTATTTAGTATGGTTTAAATTTACTGATAACAAACTAAATATAGATACCAATAAAACCAATATTCATAGATCTAATTACAGTGTTGAATGTGGTAACCTTTTAGAATAAGTTTATTTGATGGATTGATAAGTTTACCGTATCTAAATTTCCGGGCGCGGTAAACAACAACACCGTAAAAATTAGGATGTGCTATATTCCCTTTGAAATAAGTTTTCTACAGGTACTTCCAAACCAAATCTTTGTATCTATGGAAGAATTTAGTAAAAGTTTTAAGTAATTTGTGGTAACGAAAACTCATATTACGCTCATTGAAATCCAAAACGTCACAAGGCACGCGTACGGTCATAGTGAACGAGTTGGGATATTCCGGTATAAACAACGTAAAACGGTGCCAAATGGCACACTACTGTCTTATGAATATACGCAAAAACATTACAAGATTCCAAAATTGTTATGAAGCACCGTATGCATTTTTGATTGATGAATTGATTGATTGATTGTCGTCCAGTAGCAAATATTTCAGGCCGACAACACATTAATAATCAGTACAATAAGTAGATCGACCATAATAAAACAGAGGATTTGTACTGCCATTGGAAAGCACCATATAGAAAATGAAGTACAATAAAGTTAAACACGAAAATTTTTAACGTGCTACATTAGTACTCAATCTGATGAAAACTTGTAAATATCTGCCATCTACACTTAACTCCTTAAAAGTAAAAAAAAACATAAGATATACATATATCTAAAACAGCAACCGACGAGGATCATGGCAACAATATGCACATAAACATTTGGCGACCGGCGCTATATTAGCTCTTTTGGGGGGCACTTGTGCCTATCCCCCCACCCCCCCCCCACACACGCAATTTTAATCTTGACTAGTTGATATATGGATGGGTATTGATGGATTGGTGCGTAACTTTCAGGTACAGTGGAAAATATTGCATGCATCATGACCAGACAACAGTAAGTTATATGAAACCTGCTTTGTACTATTCCGATACGGTTGGTCGGATTTTTACCATGCTAACGTACACAAGGTAACAGTCCACAGAAGAAAAAAAAATTTCACCCTTCAGAGACGCCTTATTCTTAAATGTCCACAAGCTTAGCAGAGAAGCAGCAAATACCATTTTTTCAAATCTTTCTTTGACTCGACAAAGGATCAAAGCAACAACCTCCCGCACTTCAAGCGAGCACGGTACCACAAGACCACCGTAGCGGTATGTCTAATTGATTAACAGGAACACAGAAGATCATACAATACAGAGAACTTATTAATATACTCACAAAGTATATGTGAAAATACATACTTAAGAACCTATCCCCCTATTGATAATGGACAAAGACGCTCTCTTGCTGCAGACTAAAAGACACTAATCAGTCTTCACTATATAATTTGAAAATGAGTTTTTATATAATACTTACAAATTCTGTACACTCGTCGCCTATTTTCACTTCAAACGAATAGCTGAAATATAATCAAACATATATAATATCAGTAACATTTAATTTTTAAATTATTATTTTTTTTTCTAGATTTAGCATCCCTCATTCCAATGGTTGTGTTTCTTTCTCATTACTTACTTGTATGTCCATCGTTAACATTTAGAACTTCTATAATACTACTGGGTAATAGTTGTAACGAATTCGAAGATGATTATTCTTTTTTTTTTTTTTGCATCTGTAATAAATTATTCTAAGTTCTCAGATTCTGAAATTCAACACAAGTTGTCGGTCAAAGCTTAATGTTTTTTCCTGGTCAACTGTTTACTGTTGACTACAAGTGTTGTATACTGAACATTGTCCTTCCCTTTCCTGGATCTTGATATCTATATCTTTAATGGGATGCTTAGTACTAAAATTTTCGATAAAAGAGATGATTTTAAGTTTCCTATTGTTAATTATCCATTTTTAGATGGTGCGGTCCCTTGTCACCATCTTATGGTGTTTAAATATCTCAGCTTGTTCGATTCGGTCGTGTATGTAACAATTAACGTATTTGATTTTAACCAAAGAAATCTCTGTATTACATTTACCAAATTTTATCATCATGATCATCGGTACAAGGACATCATTCGTATATATAAATCAACATGCAGACATCTTATACGTTCAGGTATTTCACATCCAATATTTTATGGTAATATTCTTTACAAAGCACAAAAATGTCGGCTTTCACCTCAAAATTTTACCAAACCTTTAAACAGACTTATTCAGAAGGGATATAGTTACGATACTGTTGTCAGGTCATTAAAGATGGCATATTTTGGTATTAATATTGATTCACTAATAGGGTCTTTGCATCGGAAATAAACACATTTATTCTAAAATCAGTTGTTGGCATGATACGGGTAATGTTCTTCTCATATATTTTATGATGATATGATACTAAACCCCTTACGGGAGGGATTGTGCTTGATTTTCATATGATGAAGACATAATCTTTCAATCAGTTTGATTGAGGTCTGGAGCTGGCATGTCAGTAACTGCTAGTAGTCCTTTGTTAATTTATGTATCATTGTCATTTTACTTAGTTTCTTTTGTTATCTATTCTGACATCGGACTCGGACTTCTTTTAAACTGAGCATTGGCTAGAGGTATAGGGGAGGGTTGAGATCTCACAAAACATGTTTAACCCCGCCGCATTTTTGCGCCTGTCCCAAGTCAGGAGCCTCTGGCCTTTGTTAGTCTTGTATGATTTTTAATTTTAGCTCATGTATATGTTTTGGAGTTTAGTATGATGTCCATTTTCACTGAACTAGTACACAATTTTATTTAGGGGCCAGCTGAGGACCACCTCCGGGTGCGGGATTTTCTCGCTGCGTTGAAGACCCATTGGTGGCCTTCGGCTGTTGTCTGCTCTTTGGTCGAGTTGTTGTCTCTTTGACATATTCCCCATTTCCATTCTCAATTTTATCTTTGTTAATTTATGTTCATCATTGTCATTTTGCTAAGTTTCTTCTGTTACCTTATCTAACATCGGACTCGGACTTCTTTTAAACTGAGTTTTACTATGTGTTTTTATTCCACATTGTATAGGGGGAGGGTTAAGATCTCACAAAACATGTTTAACCCCGCCGCATATTTGCGCCTGTCCCAAGTCAGGAACCTCTGGCCTTTCATGATTATTCTTGTATGTTTTTTAATTTTGGTTCATTTATATGTTTCGGAGTTAAGTGTGACTTCCATTTTCGCTGAACTAGTATACATTTTTTATCGGGGCCAGCTGAAGCTCGCCTCCGGGTGTGGGATTTTCTCGCTGTGTTAAAGACCCATAGATGGCCTTCGGCTGTTTTCTGCTCTTTGGTCGGGTTGTTGTCTCTTTGAAACATTCCCCGTTTCCATTCTCAATTTAAGGCATATTGCTAGAAGCTTTTATTCTTCATTAAAAAGTGAAAAATAAAACTCTTCACTAGTTTTAACCTTACTATGTCTGATTGATCGATCCCCGGTTCTTAGTGAAAGAATAGCTTAAATGAAGTCAACAATGTTGAGGTTATTAGCATATTTACTTGTTGTAAACATTATGTGCCTGTAAGTGGTTGTCAAGCCTGCATGTTGCATTAGGATGTTTTAGACAAGTATCTGATTTACTTTTCCGACCTTTCTCGTCTTCACACAACGTATAGTTTTCTTTTCCGAAGTAGACTTTTGCTACGATTACATTTATGAACTGAAAATAAAGATAATAAAATAAAGTTAGCCATTATTTCAACATTTTATGGCATAATCAACAATTGACAAGGTCGTCATATCAAACAATTGACCCATTGACATGGATAATCTCAGTTAATCACACAAGAAAATTCTTAATCAGTTAATTGTCTAAAGGGAGATAACCGTCATTTCCAAACTGGCTTAATCATGTTAATGGTGCTATAAAATAAGAAAAATATGTGGTTTGATTGCAAATGAAACAACTCTCCGCCAAAAACAAAATGAAGTTAATAAAAGCAATAAACAAATATGATATACAGCAACAAACGAAAACCACTGAATTACAGGCTCCTGGCTTTGGACAGTCACATAACATAAATTAAAGAAGAAAACAAATATAATACATCTTAAGTAATCTTTATATTTCCGTATATCGTCAAGTTATCGGAATTCCAATGGGGACTGACTGTGGACCACTTATTGCGGACCTGTTTCTGTATTTGTTATGAGTTACAATTTATGACTAAAATCAGCAAAGACCCATCGAAACAACATCTGATACAAAAATGTAATACGCTTTTAGAGTTTTGGATGATATATTGGCTCTCAATAATGACGACTTCAGGATATGTACACTAAAGAGATTTATCCTACTGAACTGACTTTAAATAAAGCTAATACTAACAATGAACACTGTCCTTTCCTGGATCTTGATATCTTTATCATTCACGGGAAGCTTAATACCAAAATTTACCATAAAAGAGATGATTTTTCATTGCCTATTGTTAATTATCCATTTTTAGATGGTGACGTTCCCTTGTCGCCATCTTATGGTGTTTATATATCTCAACTTGTTTGATTCGGTCGTGTATGTAACATCGTATTTGATTTTAACCAAAGAAATCTCTGTATTACTGAAAGATTATTACACAAGGGTTTTCGATATTACAAACTAGTCAAAACATTTACTAAATTTTATCATCGGTTTCGGAGTTTAGTGTGACGTCCATTTTCACTGAACTAGTACACATTTTTGTTCAGGGGCCAGCTGACGCCCGCCTCCGGGTGCGGGATTTTCTCGCTGTGTTGAAGACCCATTGGTGGCCTTGGGCTGTTTTCTGCTCTTTGGTCGGGTTGTTGTCTCTTTGACACATTCCCCATTTACATTCTCAATTTTATTGTTTTGTTATAAATTAGGCCGTTAGTTTTCTCAATGGAATTGTTTCATGTTTTTGTCGGGGACTTTTATACCCACTATCCGGTATGGGGTTTTCTCATTGTCGAAGGCCGTACGGTTGCCTAAAATTGGTTACATCCACTTCATTTGAACTTTGTCGGATAGTTGTCTCATTGGCAATCATACCACATCTCCTTATTTTCATATTCACTAAACTCTACTGAATAATGCTATGATATATAGCATATTGGTCGACCATTATCATACAATGCCTACCTTTTCGCTGCATTTAAACACATGTTTATAGCCAATTTTTGGTTCGAATTTAGATGAAAAGCAGGTGCTGTTTGCATTATCACACCTAAAATGATAGGGACATAATACTTTAAGTAATTCTCATTCTAAAGATGTTATGGTATTTAAGTGAAACTGTATCTCTTTATTATAAAAGGGACCTCCGTGGCTGAGTGGTCTAAGGAGTCGAAATACTGTATCACTAGCTGGCCTTTCAACACTGAGGTCCGCACGTGGTAGGTGGGCTCGGGTTCAATCTTAATTGACTTTAATTGTCAGTTTTCCTACCGAAGGTCGGTTGTTCTCTCCGGGCAGTCCTCCATCAATAAAAACTGACCGCCACGCAATAGCACAATAGTGCTGAAATTGGCGTTAAACACCAATCAATCAATCAATCAATCAATCAATCAATCAATCAATCAATCAATCTTTATTATAAAAAGAGCATCCGTTTTTGAAAGTCTGTAGTAGACTGATCTTGGATAGCTGACTGTATACGATTTGGGTGTCGCTCATTGTTGAACGCCGTACTGTGACCTAGCTATAGATGCTTACATCCAGGTCATTTTGACTTTGGAGGATATTTATCCCATTGACAATCATACCACATCTCCTTAAATTTTTTGGTATTTAGAAACGTTTGAAGTAGAAGTTTTATTTCTGTTTAAATATTAGTTTGCAGTAGACTCGATATTTCGGAAAGTTTGTAATTTGCAATACTCTCCCTCTTTTTACATTGACGAAAAGAGAACACACTAACAAATTCTGTCATAGTGAAGTTTTACATTAGTGAGTTTATCTACGGTTACATTTTTCAACATGAGCGGATCTTTTGTGTTCTAAGCGTTTTAAAAACATTCCTTCCCACAAGAGCACATTATTGCAATATCATTAATGAAGGGATAATTTTTGCACATTTCGTATAAAACAACATATAATTTTACGAAACCTTATTTATGTTACCGAACAATTATGTTCTGATGTGTTCTGAAAAAACATACTAACCCACCAGTACATATGGCTATGGTAACGTTATTACAAGATGGCGATCGGGGACACGTGGCGTTTAAGATTTGGATACTCGTTCCTTGGATGAAATCTGTACATCTAAA
The DNA here is from genome assembly GCA_017311375.1 of Mytilus coruscus. NCBI lineage: Eukaryota > Metazoa > Mollusca > Bivalvia > Mytilida > Mytilidae > Mytilus > Mytilus coruscus. Next base: position 91,889,758 of record CM029598.1, read on the forward strand.
CAACTGAAAATATAACCAAAGTATAGTTAAGTGATGGAATGGTTTCTTAGGTTAAAAAATATGTAAAAAAATATATGATTTTTAGTTGTTTGGTTGCTGTCTCATTGACGTACACACGGCCACAACTCCTTGATTAATTTTGGTACAAACTAGTTATAACACAAATGGAAAATATAACAAGTACATAAATTCATCACAGATACCAGGATTGAAATTCTGTACGCCAGACTCGCGTTTCGTCTACGAAAGACTCACCAGTGACGCTCGAATCAAAAAAGTTAAAAGGTCAAATCAAGTACGAAGATGAAGGTCCCAAAATTCCGAAAGGTTTTGCTAAATACAGCTAAAGTAATCTATTACGGGGTTACAAAGTTCTTAATCGAAAAATTCAAAGTTTATAAGAGCCTCTAAAAAGCACGAGTCGTGCATCTGGCAAAAGTATGCCATATTGATTTAGGTACAAAAGAAGTATAAAAAATAATTTGTTGTGTAAAAACTTTATACAGATAAATTTGTTTTGTTTATCAAACATAAGAGATTGATATCCAAACACCACAAGTTTTAATCGTTCATATTTTTAAAATGTTTTACTACGGAATCTTCGGTCGAGACTCAGTCTAGACCTGTCATGGACTGTTACGCTGTATTTCTTTATCAAGTGTTCAGTTTCAGGAAAACAATGTTTGACTTAATAAGATATTTCACTAGTTTGAAATTTTCCTATTTTCAATGGATTTTACTCGTGGGACAGTTTGATTTGTATCCAAATGTTACGATAACGATTCAAAGGTCAAATATTTGTTAAAATATTTGTAAAAAGCAGTCCTCTACATATACATCTGTTCAGTACAACAGATGTATTTTAAAAGACGTAATTAAGTAATTGGAATAGCGGATGGATACCACTGTTTAAAAACAGGCACAAAATTTCTTTCGAACAGGTATTATATGAATAATGAAATATTTGCCACTGGACGCTAAACAAATAACAATCGGTCAATCTTTATACACAGGAATTGATAGATAATTTACAAAAAGGTTAAATAGTAAATAAATAACACTCACAATAAATAAAAATATAATCCACACTTTTGTTCGTATATAGTACAAATCATATAAAATCATATCTCCCTGTTTATATTTTGTAATCTATCTAGTATGAACATATTGTGTATCAATGATTAAATCGATAGTGTTTCTACACAATTGAAATATTTGACGATGAAAACTTTCGTCGGTAAATGTCTTCCTGTTTTATGTAATGTTCCAATATTTATATAGTGACGATATATTTTGGTTTTCTGTCAAACATGTCTGTCATTACTGGATACGTAGAAATTCTGCATATCTATAAATTCTAATCATGACCAAAGAATTTGGAAGATTTCGTATAGTATTTAACCGAAAATAACTTAAAGGTTAAAAAAAAGCTTGAATCTCTTGTGAGGTTATTACGAATAAAGCATTTACATGTATTTCACATTTCAGAAGGTCTGAATGACCTTTACAGGATACAGAAAAAAGACATCAGAAATAAAGAATAAAGAATAATGGGGTACCGAAATATAACTGAAGAATAAAGAAAAATGGGCCTAAATATAGGAACAGAGAAAAATGGGCTACAAGTTCGGAAATGAAGATCCTTCATATGAACACAAGTGCCAAGTTTAATTGGTTTCTTATCCAAGAAAACCTAGAGGTATTGAAAATTATTGCAATTTTTATTAATAAATGTTTTGAAATCAGAAAACTATCAATATAGTACAGATATGTTTATATATGTAACCCATTAAGAATATTTGCCTGTCAATATTATATATAACTGTTATGCTATTTTAATTATATGCGTATGGCTCTGGTATGGCTGTGGTTTAAGATCTTAGAATTGAGATGATTATATTCATATTTATATATGATTATCAAAATTATTGTGTCAATTATCAAAGTCATTGTAATAAATAACTTTGCTCTTCATGGGCCCTTTAATTGGAATGAAAATAGCCTATCTTATCTATGATCTACTTTGGATTTCAAATTATGAAAAAATAGATAGAGGAATTCTAGTCAAAACAATATGAATAAACAAACAGCATTTGAATGTTCCTGCATGCGTTGCGAATATCTTATCTGTCCAAGGACAGTTTAAGTAAAAACAAATTATTTTTCTTTTAATTTTTGAGGAATATCTTACTAGAAATGTAGGCATGAGATCGCTAACAATGTTATTTATTTTCCATATATTTCTATTTCCAAGGGAATTACTGCAGCTGTAAAATAGTTTGTCTGCACTTTTCCAAGAACTTAATGATATAAGCCTTTAATAAAAAAAAAAGATTGACAAGAAATGTAGGTATGAGAGCGTTTACATTTGCATGCAATTTTCTGTATAATTATTATTTCCAAGGGGCATAACTCTTTTAAAAATAGATGATTGGCACTAATTCTCGATCTTGTCCGAGACATTGCTGATATAAACCTATGATATAAATTTCATAAATACTTGCTGAATTGTATACACTTGAGAGCGCTTATAATGAAATTTCCATTTCTAAGGGACAGAACTCCTGTAAAAAAATTATCATAACTGATTTTCGAACTCTTTCCAGACATTGCTTATATAAAACCTTCGTAATAAATTTCATAAAAATCCTTCAAGAAATGTAGGATTGAGAACGTTTACAATGCAATTTTCTATATAATTAATGTTTTCAAGGGTACCCTTAACTCTATAAAAATATTTGATCGGCCGTGACTGGTTTTCGAATTTGTCCAAAACATTGCTGATATAAACCTTTGATATAAATTTCATGAATATTTGGCTACAATATTGTAGATATAAACGTTTACAATGCAATTTCTATAGAATTTATATTTCTCAAGAGCATACCTCCTTTAAAAATATTGATTTGTTAACCGATCGAAAAGGGGTAATGGGTAACTAAAAACTTGTTTAACCCCGCTACACATTAGTGAGCCTGCTCTTTGTCCTTTTCGGTTTGTAGTCTTTGTTTAAAACTCTGGTGGCAGAATCTTTGGGGCCCTTATTTACAGTGTTTTGATCTTAATCTATTCTATTTTTGCTGGGTTATTGTCTTTTTGATGTATATCACACGCTTCTATCTATTCATTGCTATTCAGAAAACATGCACCGGTACTGTAACGCAAGCTCATTCAGAAATTACTATAATTTAAAATCACGATTACTAGTAATCAATAGTAGTGAATGTATGTATTTTCCCCGGTGTCGTTTTGTGATAGTTGTGACATGCAATCTGCCGGCCATTTGATTAAAGATTATTTGTATTTGAACTGTACAAGCCTAACTAGTTTTTGATTTATTATATTATATGAAATTCAAAAAAAAAATGATTTTGTCAACTGTGACGTTACATCATACTTTGTAAGAGATATATTTTGCATTAAATTTATCTGCACATTATGTATACATGTATGTAATTCTATGTTGCTTGGCGAACTTACCAGTCAGGCATTTAAAAATAATGAATACCTGTACATTAATCTTATTTAACAAATTACTGCATCGCAATATACCTAATCAATAGTGTAGATTTCCTTTTGGTATTGTAAAAATCAATGGATAATTGAAGTATACTCAAATGACTGTGTGCAGCACACCCAGGAACTGTTTCTAATGGCAGTGCAGGTTTGTTCCTGACCATTGTGGTATGCACTGATAGGTTGCTTGCTGCTTTCAGTCCAGCCAATACGTTACGTGCATAGTTAGGACCATACAACAATTAGATATGAATATACCCACTGACATACCAAGTGAGATTTTTATTGTGCAGTCTCGTCAGGTTTAAGTCAGCAGGAAGACATGTGATTCTACCCTGAACACTTTATTCAACTCCAGCCTAACCACTCTTTGCTTCAACTTCTAACTGCATGATTTGCTCAGAATAGAATAGAATCGATTTTGTTTTCTAAGTTGGGTTTACATCATGATGAACAGAAGAAGAATACACCTATTTTGGGTTTTGGTTTGAACAATATGGGAACAATTCAAACATTTTCCCAAAACACCTGTCGACTATCCAGATGTTATCAGTCTATGACCATGCAAATATAAAGTAAAATCTTCCTGTAAGCAGTTTAAGGAGACGTTAAACCCACAATGTATAGTAAGACCTGCATTCCGCTCTCAATAGTCTGTAGATATATAGAAAACATGCGACACCTCTTATTTAAAGCAAAACCTAGATCTCCATTTCAGCAGATTGTAGATAGTTAAGTCAGACATCTCTGTTTAAAAAAAAAATAAAAATAGGTGATGACATATTGATACCACAAATGTAAATTTAACCCTACATTTTTCAAATATGCTGGTTTATTAGTTGGGAATATCATGGCAGCAGGATGTTTTAGGTGGAGCAAACCAGAGTACCTGGAGAGAACCATGACCGTTGGCAGGAAACTTGCAATCCATGTTTATTAATATCGGAGTTTAACACACCTTGTAACCAGCAGGTTTTGAACTTACAACATCAGAGTTAACAGACAAGTGAGCACTGTAGATGACTGGGACACCGAGGCACCAATTTTTGGGGTGGAGTATTTCTGATAGAGAAAAAGGGGCTCAAGTGTCACCAAATTTAATAAGTGTTCTTTTTTTCAACAGATTATAACCATAAGGACACATAAATATGAATACAGAGAGATGGGAGTATACTTAAAGGATTCAAAGTTCACCACCTTCTTCACAATAAGAATAATGTCAGACAGCATTAAATGTGAAGTGATTTACTTTGCCATGATCACAAACAAGTTAAGATGATCCTCTTATACGTAGTACTGAGAATGAAATTGAATGTTAAACTTAACTCAAGTCAACGTAGCATGAAATCTAGGTCATACCGATCTATGTTTGTGCTGTTGCTGACCTACTCCCCATCTCTATAAAAGTGAAGACAGTCCTATCACTTATTATTACTGATATGTTAACTCGAACTAAACATTACCAAATTCAATGGCATGAAATGACACTGTTTTACCAGAGTGCTATCCTGCCAAAATGAATATCTACACCAGTTTGGATGATCATATTAATAAAAGTTAATACCAAGACATGAACTAGGACAAACATCTGAACCAAAGTAAATGAAGGAGAAAATGAAAGTCTCTACTTTAGAGTGAATTCTGACCTACTCTAAACTAGGGGCTCTTGAGAACCTGTGTCGCTCAGCTAGGTATATGTACATCTTCATCAATGGACACTCTTCAACACTTTAGACTAGCATATTATCTCTTTTTTGTTGAACCTGTATTGCTTATCACTTGTCCTGTTTCCAGTTTCTCTCCATCTTCTATAGTTTTGTCCAAAACACAAAAAGGTTAAAATTGTCATTTAAAGGCAATTACTCCTATTAGAAGACAACTGACAAATTCATCTCCATGTTATACCTACCTATTCTAGAGGCGGCGTGAATCAGATGTGGATACTAAAAAATTCCAAAGATCTATTAAGAGTACAGAAAATCTAAGACTCTTCCATCTTGCAATAGTAAAACATTTGACTTTTCTACACTTTACACAAGTATTCCCCATTCCAAACTAAAAGACAAATGGAAAGAGTTGGTCCTTCATACAGGAGCTTCTTGGGAAGAATGAAAAGAAGCTAGCATTAACATTTAACTTCACGTTCGCTCTATAGATGACGTTCTTTCACTAAATAATTCCAAGTTTGGTAACTATGTTGAACACATCTATCCCATCGAACTTGAGATAAAGGATACAACAGTTACAGTTAAGTCTGCCTCATATCTTGACTTACATCTAGAAATTGACTTGAAGGTCGGTTGAGAACAAAACTTTACGACAAATGAGAAAAGAGATGATTTCAGCTTCCCAATTGTGAACTTTCCATTTCTATGTAGCAACATCCCAGCTGCGCCTGCATATGGGAGTATATATCTCCAAATTGATACGATATTCCAGTGCTTGCGTTTCCTATCATGATTTCCTTGACAGAGGTTTGCTGCTCACAAGGAAGCTATTAAACCAAAGAGTTCAAAGTGGTGAAGTTGAAATCATTCCCTCGAAAATTTTATGGGCACCATCACGAGTTGGTTGACCATTACGGAATGTTTCAATCGTCGTAACCACAATCCCATCCTACTTTCGTCTCTTTTAGCTGACCTATTTTTAGATCTTGTCTTGCTGATCATTTTTACTTTTAAAATTTCTATTTATCTATTATGGTTTTCAAGATATTAGGCAAAAACGAAAAAAAGCTGGTACAAATCGTCATTGAAGGGTGATAAATCCTACAAGGAGTCAACTGTCGATTTCTACAATTTAACTGATTTGTAGAGTATTGCTATCATTTTTGCCTCATAAAGTTCAAATTTATCTATTATAACTTTCAAGATAATAGGCAAATATGAAAAGCTAGAGGCTCTAAAGAGCCTGTGTCGTCGTTCACCTGCATCTTTTAATTCTTGAAAAAATGGTGTCTTATTAGTAAAAATCATCCTTATAGGGAACATCTCTATTAAGAGCTAACTGACAATTTCAGTCATGTTCACATATTTATAGGTTAAAGTTTCTGTTCATCTATAATAGTTGTCAAGATAATAGGTAAAATACACAAAAATTGGTAAAAATCATCATCAAAGGGCAATAACTCTAGTAAGGAGTCGACGGACAATTTCGATCATGAAGACTTGTTTGTAGAACTTGTCTTGATCATTTTTGCAATTTAAAGTTACTCTTTATCATAGTTTTCAAGATAATAGGCAAAAAAAAACTAAGAGGCTCTAAAGAGCCTGTGTCGCTCACCTTGGTCTATGTGCATATTCAACAAAGGACACTCTCCAACATTGTAGACGAGAACAGAATTCATAACAAAAATCTCTATTCTGTTGATCTTGTATTGCTGATCATTTAGTCTGTTTAGTTTATATCTTTTTTGCTCAAAACACAAAAGAGGGTGAAAAAACCCTCATTTAAGGGCAATCACACCTATAAAGAGTGAAAGTCTACTAACTATATTGGCAAAATTTGACTCGATAGTAGATCTTGCCTTGCTGATCATTTTTGTGATTTAAAGTGTCTACTTATATATTATAATTTTTATCATATAAGGCAAAATAAAATAAATGTGGATAGTGTCCACATGTGGACACAGATGATGCCCCTGCTTGTATATCATATAGTTATAAAGGGACATAACTGAAGAACGGTAAAAGTGACTCTACCCAAGTTTGAACTTGATCCGAGTTTTGTGGTAATAAGCATTGTGTGCAAGTCTCATAACATTTGGTTGAGAAAACTAAAGTTAGAGAACGGAAACGAAAAATTCAGCAATTTTATGTTTATAAAGGACATAACTCAAGAATGGTAAAAGTTTCGCCACCAAATTTCGTACTTAATCTGTATTATGTAGTAATAAGCATTGTGTATAAGTTTCATAACATTTGGTTGAAGCAAACTAAAGGTGGAAAACGGAAACAAAAAATGTGTACTTGATCTTTGTTTTGTGGTAATGAATATTGTGTATAGGTTTCATGTTTGGTTGGGGCAAACTTAAGTTACAGAATGGAAACTAAAAATTTTGCAATCTTTCGATTTATAAAGGGGCATAACTCAATAATGGTTAGTGACACTACCCAAATTCAACTTGATCTGTGTTTTATCAGTGGAAGTCAAAATTAAACATTGCATTGTATAAAGCATTGATTGTAGTTGATTCAACTATAATCATGGACAAAGGAAGATAACTCCAATTTTAAAAATTACTTGATATTTATAAGAAAATAAAATTTTGCAATTTTTCCATTTATAGGGGCATAACTCTAGAACGGTTAAAGTGACGCCACCAAAATTCAAACTTGATCTGTGTTTTGTGGTAATAAGCATTGTGTATAAGTTTCATAACATTTGGTTGAGGCAAACTTAAGTTAGAGAACGGAAACTAAAAATTTTGCAATTTTTCCATTTATAAACAGTCAGGGGTGCTACTTAAACAAGTGATTTTATTATCACCTATTTCAGTGATTTTTTATATTCAGTTATCACCTATTTAAGTGATTTTGGTGTTTCCTTTGATCTTCAAAAGCTATTTTCATTAATTTTCCATATTTTGACAAACTTTTCTATTATTTTCCTACATAGATCAATTATCCCTTTATCTTTGGGTATCAATTTCACCAGTGCGCTTGGGCAGTAAGTTAGTGCGCTAAAGCTTTTAAAAGTACCCTTGGGAATTGTTCTGTAATCAAATATTCATTAACTACTCTTACTATCAGACAAAGGTCAACAATATTAGGTAACCTGATTGGTTTTCTTTAGAGTTAGAATGATTTATTTCAAGGTTATGTCCTGATCTACAAATTATTCCAGTTTTTGCATATTCAAATAAACTGTAAAAACTGACAGGCTTATCAAGCAAAAGACAATTTCTGTATTTACATAGTTGTTTTTTCAATGGAATCCTTGTCTTTTATCAATAAAAATCAAACTTGTGGGAAAAATATCAAAAAATGTTATAAACACTTATTGAAGTGATTACATTTAACTTCTTAAATTACTTGTTTCAGTGATTTTAAAAAGTCTGTGTGAAAATTTTTAATATTTCACAGCCAAAATCACTCAAAGAAGTGATTCTGAAATCACTTGTTTAAGTAGTACCCTTGACTGATAAAGGGGCACAACTCTAGAACGGTTAAAGTGACGCCACCAAAATTCAAACTTGATCTGTGTTTTGTGGTAATAAGCATTGTGTATAAGTTTCATAACATTTGGTTGAGGCAAACTCAAGTTAGAGAACGGAAACCAATTTTGGGACGTACGTACGGACGGACAAGGGTAAAACTTAATGCCCCCACCGTTACGGCGGGGGCATAAAAAAAGGGTAAAAATCGTCATTAAATAGCAACAACTCCAATAAGGAGTTGTTTGACGGTTTCCTCCATATTGTCTTAATTGTAGATCTTGTCTTGCTGAACATTTTTGCTTATTTAAGTTTCTATCTATTATAATTTTTAAGATATAAGGCAAAAACGCAAAAAATTGGTTAAAATCATCATCAAAGGGCAACAACTCTAATAAGGGGTCAACTGACCATTTCGACTGTGTGGACTTATTTGTAGAACTGGTCTTGCTGATCATTTTTGCTATTTAAAGTTTTCTCCATCTTTTAAAATTTTCAAGATAACAATCAATAAAATGCTCCGCAGGGCGCAGCTTGATACGACCGCAGAGGTCGAACCCTGAATAGTTGGGGCAAGTATGGACACAACATTCAAGCTTGATACAGCTCTGAATTTGGATTGTGATTAAATATTTGACACAGCATAGGTTTCTGACACAGAATGAATGTGGTCTATAAGAACTTAAAAATTTTAAATTGGACATTCACCTATTATGGTCCAATATCCAAAATCTAAATACATGGTTAGATTCAGCATATCAAAGAACCCCAAGAGTTCAATTTTTGATGAAATCAAACAAAGTTTAATTTTGGACCCTTTTGACCTCAATGTGGTCAAAGTTGATAAGGGGGCCCAAAAATCAAAAATCTATATACATGGTTAGATTCAGCATATCAAAGAACCCCATATATTCAATTTTTGTTGAAATCAAACAAAGTTTAATTTTGGACCCCGATTTGGACCAACTTAAAACTGGGCCCATAATCAAAATCTAAATACATGTTTAGATTCAGCATATCAAAGAACCCTAAGAATTCAATTTTGTTAAAATCAAACTAAGTTTAATTTTGGACTCTTTGGACCTTAATGTAGACCAATTTGAAAACGGGACCAAAATTAAGAATCTAAATACACGGTTGGATTCGGCATATCAAAGAACCCCAATAATTCAATTTTGATGAAATCAAACAAAGTTTAATTTTGGACCCTTTTGACCTCAATGTGGACAAAGTTGATAACGGGCCCAAAAATCATAAAATCTAAATACATGGTTAGATTCAGCATATCAAAGAACCCCATATATTCAATTTTTTGAAATCAAACAAAGTTTAATTTTGGACCCCAATTTGGACCAACTTGAAAACTGGGCCCATAATCAAAAATCTAAATACATGTTTAGATTCAGCATATCAAAGAACCCTGAGAATTCAATTTTGTTAAAATCAAACTAAGTTTAATTTTGGACCCTTTGGACCTTAATGTAGACCAATTTGAAAACGGGACCAAAATTAAGAATCTAAATACACGGTTAGATTCGGCATATCAAAGAACCCCAATAATTCAATTTTGATGAAATCAAACAAAGTTTAATTTTGGACCCTTTTGACCTCAATGTGGACAAAGTTGATAACGGGCCCAAAATCAAAATCTAAATACATGGTTAGATTCAACATATCAAAGAACCCCATATATTCAATTTTGTTGAAATCAAACAAAGTTTAATTTTGGACCCGATTTGGACCAACTTGAAAACTGGGCCCATAATCAAAAATCTAAATATATGTTTAGAATCAGCATATCAAAGAACCCTAAGAATTCAATTTTGTTAAAATCAAACTAAGTTTAATTTTGGACCCTTTGGACCTTAATGTAGACCAATTTGAAAACGGGACCAAAATTAAGAATCTAAATACACGGTTGATTCGGCATATCAAAGAACCCCAATAATTCAATTTTGATGAAATCAAACAAAGTTTAATTTTGGACCCTTTTGACCTCAATGTGGACAAAGTTGATAACGGGCCCAAAATCAAAAATCTAAATACATGGTTAGATTCAGCATATCAAAGAACCCCATATATTCAATTTTGTTGAAATCAAACAAAGTTTAATTTTGGACCCGATTTGGACCAACTTGAAAACTGGGCCCATAATCAAAAATCTAAATACATGTTTAGATTCAGCATATCAAAGAACCCTAAGAATTCAATTTTTGTTAAAATCAAACTAAGTTTAATTTTGGACCCTTTGGACCTTAATGTAGACCAATTTGAAAACGGACCAAAATTAAGAATCTAAATACACGGTTAGATTCGCATATCAAAGAACCCCAATAATTCAATTTTTATGAAATCAAACAAAGTTTAATTTTGGACCCTTTGCGACACAAGCTGGATAATAGTTCAGCATCATCTTCAGGTGATTTAACATCCACCACCGGTTCACTGGTAACAATTGGTTCAGCAACCACTTTGTTCCTAGCTAGATCATTTCCTAGCAATAATGAAACACCCTCAACAGGAGATTAGGACGAACACCCACAATAACTGGTCCAGTTATCAAATCTGACTTCAGATAAATACGATGGAGGAACATCTATACAACCTAACTCCACACCTTGTAACAAAACGGAGGCACCAACAGTAAGTCTCCTCGGACAAAGGCACACACCTTCTAACAATAAAGACTGAAAAGCTCCAGTGTCCCGTAAAATCTTAATAGGCTGAGGTAGTATTATCAACAATAGAAACAAACCCATCAGACATAAAGGTTTATAATCCTCCATGTAATCACAAAACTGGACTTAAAAGCCTGACTCGCAGGACATTCCAACGTATTGGTAACACGGGGTGTCGTACAAGCACTGGTCTTGGGCTTATTAGTAGACCAATTTGAAAACGGGACCAAAAATTAAGAATCTAAATACACGGTTGGATTCGGCATATCAAAGAACCCCAATAATTCAATTTTGATGAAATCAAACAAAGTTTAATTTTGGACCCTTTTGACCTCAATGTGGACAAAGTTGATAACGGGCCCAAAATCAAAAATCTAAATACATGGTTAGATTCAGCATATCAAAGAACCCCATATATTCAATTTTGTTGAAATCAAACAAAGTTTAATTTTGGACCCGATTTGGACCAACTTGAAAACTGGGCCCATAATCAAAAATCTAAATACATGTTTAGATTCAGCATATCAAAGAACCCTAAGAATTCAATTTTGTTAAAATCAAACTAAGTTTAATTTTGGACCCTTTGGACCTTAATGTAGACCAATTTGAAAACGGGACCAAAATTAAGAATCTAAATACACGGTTAGATTCGGCATATCAAAGAACCCCAATAATTCAATTTTTGATGAAATCAAACAAAGTTTAATTTTGGACCCTTTGGACCTCAATGTGGACCAATTTAAAAACAGGGCCCAAAATCCAAAAACTTAATACACGGTTAGATTCAGCATATTAAAGAACCCCAAGAGTTCAAGAATAAAACCCCATTGAAATTGGTCAAGAAATAAGCAATTTATACAAAGTATCTTCTTTTGCACAATAGTGTGCAATTGAATATTTCTTGCAATTGCGCAATACTGTGCAATTGAAAATTTCTTGCTATTGCGCAATACTGTACAATTGACAATTTCTTGCTATTGCGCAATATTGTGCTATTGGATATTTCTTGCTATTGCGCAATACTGTGCAATTGAAGATTTCTTGCTATTGCGCAATACTGTGCAATTGAAAATTTCTTGCTATTGCACAATACTTATTATATAATAATTTACACATCCTGTTTGGTGTGTATCTCCTGCCATATCATTATTATTTGCTTTTAAATATAAATCAGAAATAACCAACTTAAAATGGAAAATTTTAAAGAAAATAAAAGGAAAAAAGAAAAAAAAAATCCCCCAATTTTTGAACCCCTTATGATTCATCACCCCAAACTCAATCCCAGCCTTCCTTTGTGGTATGGTACCTTGCAGTACAATTTCAGAGAGATCCATACACTTGAACACAAGTTATTGTCTGGAAACTAGAAAATGCTTATTTTTGGCCCCTAATTCCTAAACGTTTCAGGCAATTACCCCAAACTCAATTCCAGCTTTCCTTTGTGATATGGAACCTTGTAGTACAATTTCAGAAAGATCCATACACTTACACACAAGTTATTGTCATGAAACTAGAAAATGCTTGTTTTTGCCCTTTTTGGCCCCTAATTCCTAAAATTTTGAGGCAATTACCCCCAAAAATCAATCCCAGCATTCCCTTTGTGATATGGAACCTTGTGGTACAAAGTCAGAGAGATCCATACACTAACATACAAGTTATGTCTGGAAGTTACAAAAATGCTTATTTTTGGCCCCTAATTCCTTAACTGTTGGTACCATAACCCCCAAAATCAATCCCAACCTTCCTTTTGTGATATTGAACCTTATGGTAAAATTTCATAGAGATCCATTCACTTAAACTAAAGTTAGAGTGCGAAAACCAATGCGTCTTCGGACGACGACGACGTCATACCAATATACGACCGCAAAATTTTTTTGCGGTCGTATAAAAATAACAAAAAAAAAGGTAAAATTTGTCATTCAAGGGCAATAACTCCTATAAGAAACGCCTGATAGTTTTGATATGTATTTCTGCCCTTGTCAGATTTTCTCTATAACGGTTTTCAAAATAATAGACAAAACTTGCATTTTACCTGTGTTCTATTTTTAGCCATGTCATAATCTTTGTTGGCAGGCGGGGTCATCGGACACATCTTTTAAACTAGATACCCCAATGATGATTGTGACCAAGTTTGGTTAAATTTGGCCCAGTAGTTTTAGAGGAGAAGATTTTTGTAAAAGTTAACAGACGATGACGAGGGATGACAAGTGATGAGAAAAGCTCACATGGTCCTATGGGCCATTAAATAAAGTCCAGTTAAGTCTGACTTCTTGTTAAGGAGATCTAGCTGTCAACATGTTTGTCCATATGGTCATCCCAATTCTTCATCCTAAACTTCAATGAGGAAATAAATACCATTAAACAACATTTTAACAACAATGGTGTAAAGTAAAATCTAAATCCTGGATTAAGTTGTTTTAAGGAGGCAAGATAAACATACTACATAAGAAGTATCAAAAGTTTTATTGATTATTAATTGTCCCATTATTTGTTAAACAGATTATAGTATCCTGCTTCCTTCCGTTCTATCAAAAATAAATTACAAACAAGAGGCTCCATCACAGGGTTGTGTCATATCTAGACCTATGTGTGGGAGAGAGATTTTTATACTACCTTTGGCTTTGTGGGTCCTAACAGACAAACATGGACATTATATGTTTTGATTGTTCACATAAAATACACATATCATAATGACTAGCTTTAATATTAACTGATTTATTGTTGTTTGAACAACTTTGCTTTACATAAAACACATGTAGAGATAATTTCAAATAAATATTTTTTAGAAATATTCAACGTTTCAATTTTGCTTTGTCTTTTTACATAAATATTTTTAATAAAATAAAAATTCAATACCATTGTTTTATTTAATTTTCCTGTTATGATTTGTTCAAGCAAACCCTTTAAATAACAGATTAATTGATCGATCGATGTTTACTGAATGTCCAGTGGCATATGATTAATGCTATAAATAACAGAAGTCTATCCCTCTTTTCTAAGATAATGGTCATTGAGATGATACAACCCTGTTTATGAAAGTCTATCCACATATGTCGCGGACATTTTATGATATGATATTTAAGCACTATAATTCTGTAAAAAATAAACAGTAATTCACATTAGGCCTTACAAAATAACCATCACTGGACAGCTTAACAAAATCAAAACAAATTTAATGAGGTGGGAGGCTTATTATTTCTTCTTTATAATTCACATTGGAATACTGGAACTTGTCTTCCGATAAAAAGACCTGTTCTACAATTTATTTCTGACAGAAACAGAAAATGACTGTTGCCAAAGTACTAACAAATGTCATCAACAATTATAATGAAAAACAAGTTACATTATATCAAATGATTCTTTTGTGCAAAATAAAAACAAAAAACAAACATTCAAATTCATTAAATGCATCAGCAAAGATTAGCATGTATAGAAAACATTTTACAAAAGAGAGGAGGAAATTTTTCTTTGTTCTGCATTTTATAGTTTAATTATACTTTTGATATTTGTAAATTGACATTTATACAAAAATTTGTAGAAAATCTTGTGTATTTCCTACACTGTTTTTATCTGTTTTTATTTATTATCGTTCATGGTAATCTTATCATTTGACTAATTTTCCCTTGTGCAGATGTATTCCTGTTCATACCAGATATGTCTTAAACTGACAATCCTATCTTCAACATACATATAAAAACTACTGTACAGGCAAAACAATATTCAAATAACAAACATTAATTAATTCAATGTTTAAGTCTTAATTTTCCTTTTAACACAGTTTCACAAACAATTTAAACGAAACAAATTTTATTCATCACAATTTAAAGTTCTCTGGGTCAAACATTTTGGAATCCTTGCCAACAAACTGACACAAATGTTTCACCACACAAACTCAGCTAACTGAAGCAGGATAAACGATAAGCTGATATTTCTTGATGTACTTTAAAGGAAGTGGCATTTCCATGGCAACAGTCAATGAGTGCACCAATTTGAATAACTGCACTGCCACTTGTTAGTGACACAAAGTTTGTTCATTAAGCAGTAAAGTTATGATTCATAAAGAGCTATGTTTGAAAGTTTTATACACAATGCAGTCAATATAGTTCCTAAATTTTTTTCAATTTAGCTTCAATATCTGCCTCGTCTAAATCACCCAGGTCATTTGCTTGCACTTCTATTTTTATAGCCTGTAATTTCTTTTTTACAGCATCTTTACTGGATGCATATATCATCTTTTCTTTCATTGGAGCATCATCTGGACTCCTGAAAACAAAGTAATCAGTTTAAATAAAAACATCATTTGAGTTGTATACATGTATAGATTCTGTAAAATAATAATCACTTACAAAATCATAAAAAAAGTTCAGCTGGAATCCTTAGAATAAGATAATCTATTACATGCAAGTTAATATTATATAATTATTGACTTTTGGTGAGGTTGATACTTATCAATTATGGACTTTTGACATGACTTTTGGTGAGGTTGATACTTATCAATTATGGACTTTTGACAAAGTCAATGTTATATATCGACCTGTTCAGATTATATTGACCGAGGAAGAAGTTCCGAGTGTCAATATAATCTAACAGTTCCATATATATAATGTATTGACAGAGTGAAAGTCCTTAATTTATATATAACCTGTTTTTAAAAGGTGTATTCTGGAAATAAACCAACGTTCTTTCTGTGTATTTTGCAAGATTTTAATATCAACTGTCATGAGTCATTTCCATAAATTTTACTTTTTTTTTCTGGATACTTCATCTGTTGATAAATAATGTGACCGTTAAGTGCATGAATTCAAATATACTTAGCTATGTTGAAAGACATGCATAATAGCAAGTTATAGAAATACAAATTATTCATTCTCTATAAAGAATAAACTGTTGACACAGAGATATGTCTCGCCTGTCAGCAACATTGCATATTAATTCAAAATTGCTGGACCATGAACTAGTGAGCAGGGCCTGGAAGCTGTCGACAAACTGAGTGAGATGTTCAAAGATTTAAAATTTTAAAGAGGATTTATAAAAATAAGACATAGTATTTTAATTTATAAGTTCTTTTGGATTATTCAAACAAAGCTTGGAAATTAACTATGTATCCTAAAATGTGCAAATCTTGTATTCTGTCTACATAGGAATTAGTGAAGAAAAGGAAGAAACTGAATTCTCAATCTTCTAGAAATGACTCTAAATGGTTATCTGTATAAAATGTATATATTTAGCTACAATACTATGAAACTTAAACAAGTCTTTACATAATACTCAAAATTGACAACAACACTTCAAACGGTCTGCAATTTTATTTGCTATGGTCTACATGTTTCGCCTGCAAGGCAGGCGTCATCAGGACAATTTTCATACAGAAATTAATTACTGAAGTATTCGAAGTGGTACATTGAATTTGACATTGTCAAGGTGAGAGAAACAATGAAAAGTGAAAGTAGCAATAAAGAGTTATAAATAGATAAGATAAATATAGAAAATAAAGTTTGTTTACAATGTAGATTGAGTTCGTTTTACTTTTATATGATACATGACATTGTTCTAAAGGCTTGGTATCTAAATGGACGATCTTCCCATGGTTCCTACCAAGCCTTTAGAACAATGTCATGTATCATATGCAGGCGAAACATGTAGACCATAGCAAATAAAATTGCAGACCATTTGAAGTGTTATTGTCAATTTTGAGTATTATTTAAATGTTGCATTCATTTGCATAATTTGATAACCCTGCATACCAAGGTATCCACTTCAGGGACTCTATCGAAATGATTCACACAGGTGTTGGTTCACCAAACGGAGTTTAATTTAAGTCTTTACATAGTTTACTATTATGTGTAAAAATAAACTAAAAATATCATATTGTCCAGAACCAGGAAAACCTGGGTTTTCCTGCCCAGTTAATATTTTGCCAACCCTGTATCAAATTAACTTACAATGCAAGCAGAAAACTTAACATTCAAAATACTTATTAATTCAAAGTCACTGGACCATGTCCTAGGGAGGGCAGGGCCTCAAAATAGTACTATTAGTAATGCAACTTTATATTAAATATCAATGATCTATCACAAGTGGTTCCTATCAAACTAACTTAAGCAGAAAACTTAACAATTGTTGACGCCATTGTCATCATCGCTGGAAAAAGCAATCCCTGTGTCTAACTTTCTGTGACTTTCGTCGCAGGGGAGACAAAATTTATAAGATTTCCACTGCATTTTTGCAAAAAGGGTGCAACTTAGGTACTGTGATGCTAAATATAATTGGTCAACACTGTTCCAAGACCTTGCTGATTTTTTTGCTCTTTTAAACTTTTTTACGACTATCCTAAAAGAAATGTAGACATGAGATTGCTAACAATGTTATTTTCCATATAATCTCTATATCAAAAAAGTAAAATAACAAAAATACCGAACTCCAAGGAAATCTCAAAACAGAAAGTCCCTTATCAAATGGCAAAATCAAAAGCTCAAACACATCAAATGAATGGAAAATAACTGACATACATGTATTCCAAACTTAGAACAGGCATTTCCTTACATAGAAAATGGTGGATTAAACCTGGTTTTATAGCTAGCTTAACCTCTCACTTGTATGACAGTCGCATAGTTACACACTAATGTATGAATAACATACATTACAAGGGACATAACTACTGTAAAATAATTGGTTGGCACTGTTCCATTTTTGCCTATTGTTTTGAAAACTTAAATAGATAGGAACTTTACATAACAAAAGTAATTAGCAAGACAAGATCTACTAATAAGTCAACATGGCTGACAATGTCTGTCATAGGAACTTTGATTATTTGGAATTACTACAAATTTTCACTTCTTTGTACTATGAACATCAAAATTATTTCATTTCTCCTTAAATAATGTTCTTGCACCTGTACAGAAAGTTTTATCTAGCACTAATTGTATAGTTTTATTGTTGATATTCACCCCATATGTACCAAGTGTTAGATTAGTTTTATTGATATTAAAGAAATTTCTTGGTATTCCTTAATGGAAGATTTTATACACACAGAAGAAGAAGTGATGATTTTCTAAATATTGTTTAACATTTCACAGTGGTATCATACTTTAACTTTGTTTCATCCTGTTTATTTACTGTTGACCTTAATTATTTATCCCTTATAATTTTTATTAACTATGTATTTGCATTCAGGTACATGTATCACAGATCAAATTTATTCGTTCATTGTATGTTAATTTACGTTTTTTGATTGAGTTAAGCCTTACAATTGATATTTTATAGTGTGTCTTTCTATGTTGTGATGTTATACTATTGTTTCAGAAAAAGGGAGAAGGTTTGGTACCATTAAAATGTTTGATCCCGCTGCAAATGTTTGCACCTGTCCTAAGTCAGGAATCTGATGTACAGTAGTTGTCGTCTGTTTATGTAGTTCATACGAGTTTCTTGTTTCTCGTTTTTATATAGATTAGACCGTTGGTTTTCCGTTTGAATGGTTTTACACTAGTAATTTTTGGGGCCCTTTATAGCTTGCTGTTCATTGTGAGCCAATGCTCCGTGTTGAAGGCGGTACCTTGACCTATAATGGTTTACTTTTATAAATTGTTACTTGGATGGAGAGTTGTCTCATTGGCACTCATACCACATCTTCATATATCTATTTACATAACAAAAGTAATTAGCAAGACAAGATCTACTAATAAGTCAACATGGCTGACAATGTCTGTCATAGAATCCTCCATACATTTCAATGTTCTCCTCAGGCCCTTAAAGGACCGCGGGCCCGCGATGTATAATTTTTTACCGTGGTCATATCGGTCTTACCGTGATGTATAATTTTTGTCCGCGGTGCTAAAATTTTCAGTAAAAAAATCGTAAATCGCTAAAGTTTTAAACAATTTGTTAAATCTTTTCCGTGTGGTATAAAATTCCAGGTGAAATTTGACCAGTTCAAACCAGAGTGTTTACACCACGTGTTTGATTTACCTTATGAGGTTAACCTTGTTGATTGGATTTAATCGATGTAATTAACACTTGTTACATGATTCTTTTGTGTTTTAATTAAGATATCATAACTTTATGATCACAGATCAACTATTTGATGGGTTCACTCACCACCCAAGCGCTGACCTGTGACAAGTCGGAAAATATACTTTGTACACAAACAGTGTTGACCCGATAGTTTTACACACGCCATTGCATTTTTTGTACAAAATAAAGTTGGATCTTTTGATTTTGTGAATGAGGAATAGTTCTCATCGATATTAGGTGTGAATAGGCTGTGTTGCAACATCTTGCATGTACATGAACAAAATGTATGTCAAGTGATTGAACTCATTCATACTTTTTTCTCTGCATGCATATAAACAATGGGTGTAAATTAGATGAGACAAGATTCAAAGCACCAAGTTGATCCGTCCCAAGTCATTCCAGCCCAATAGTAAAATAATGAATAACAAGCATTCTGTGAGTATTGCATGGCAATACATAGTCCCCTACCGGTTAAAAATTCATAACTTGGAACAAAATTCTATCTTGATCTATAAGTTGTCATGGTGTAAACTATATAACTAATACATATATGTATCAAGTCAATATCTTCAAGCATGACAAAAAAAAGTGTTTAAAACTGATTATTTTAGTGAATATTCTAAGTCAAGGACCATAACTCTGCACAAAATCAATAGACCGGAACAAAATTTGAACTTGATCTGTAACTTGTCATGATAAAACTATATACATTGTACCAAATATCAAATCAATATTTTGAAGAATGACAAAAAAAAGTGCTGAAAACTGATTATTTTAGTGAATTTTCTAAGTCAAAGGACCATAACTCTGCATGAAATCATCAGACCAGAACGAAATTCGAACTTGATCTGTAACTTGTCATGATAAAACTATATACCAAATATCAAATCAATATTTTGAAGAATGACCAAAAAAAGTGCGGAAAGTGATTATTTTAGTGAATTTTCCAAGTCAAAGGACCATAACTCTGCACGAAATCATCAGACTGGAACAAAATTCAAACTTGATCTGTAACTTGTCATGATAAAACTATATACCA
This sequence comes from Mytilus coruscus, assembly GCA_017311375.1. Classification (NCBI taxonomy): domain Eukaryota; kingdom Metazoa; phylum Mollusca; class Bivalvia; order Mytilida; family Mytilidae; genus Mytilus; species Mytilus coruscus. The sequence goes on from CM029598.1 coordinate 91,910,156, forward strand.
AATATCAAATCAATATTTTGAAGAATGACAAACTAGAGCCTCTCAAAAGCCTGTGTCGCTCACCTGTATTTACTGATGCTTTGGAAATCATGTAAAATAAGGTTAAAATCATAATTAATAGTATTAGATATTAGATATTATAATGATATCTAAGATAATAACAAAAACTGCAAAATTTTTGTAAAATTACTAACTCAGGGCAGCAACCCAACAACGGGTTGTCGGATTAAATCTGAAAATTTCAGGGCAGATAAATCTAAATCTGATGAACATTTTGCCACCTGTCAGATTTGCTCTAAATGCTTTAGTTTCAGAGATATATAGTATAAAACTGCATTTACCTCTATGTTCTATTTTTAACCAAGTTGGCCATGATGGTTGGAAGGCGGGGTCATCGGACAAATTTTTATACTAGATACCCTAATAATGATTATGGCCAAGTATGGTTAAATTTGTCTCAGTAGTTTCAGAGAAGAAGATTTTGTAAAGATTACAAAATTTAAGAAAAATTGTTAAAATTGACTATTAAGGGCAATAACTCCTAAAGGGTCGACTGACAATTTTGGTCATGACAACTTATATGTAGATCTTACTTTGCTGAACATTATTGCTGTTTACAGTTTATCTCTATCTATAATAATATTCAAGATAATAACCAAAAACTGCAAAATTTCCATAAAATTACCAATTCAGGGGCAGCAACCCAACAACAGGTTGTCAGATTTGTCTGAAAATTTCAGGGCAGATAGATCTTGACCTGATAATCAGTTTTCCCTTTGTCAGATTTACTCTAAATGCTTTGGTTTCAGAGACAGTGATTTTCCTACCCTTTTTCAAATGGGGCCTGGGCCCTAGGCAATTGGGAAAAATGTGTCGTATAACGTATGAATTGGGAAGAAATAAATCATTGTGTTCAACATATTTTAAGGATGTACATGTTATTTATTATTTAAAAATTCCAATTTTCTTTCATGTTTTAATTTGAACATATCAACTCAGTCATACAACCCTGAGAATTATTGCAAGTTTCCTTGTCAGTAAGATTTCACTCACAGACACTTATATGGCATGGTATAACGTTTTCAGTGCTTAGTTCTGAGCTAGAGACTAGAGTCGACAACTGTCACTGATTAAGGTCGCACTCAGAGTGAAATTGACCGTCAGTTTCACTTAGTATAGGAGCAGAGTTCATTTCAAGTGAATTATGCTCAGGTGTTTGGGTAGAAACAATTTGTTTAGTGTTAGTACTTGGGTTTGAGGTGACTGCTTTAGTGCCTTTATCCGCCACAACCACGGCTTCATCCTGTTCTACATCCGTAAAAGTAGAAACATTTTCGTTCAAAGTATATCAGTCCCTGTAGTATCTTCAGTACTAATTTTGGATTTTTTAAAAGCTAAACAAGTTTTTTACAATCAGTGGCATCTTTGCCTTTTTTAATTCTGAACATAATATTTTGAATAATGAGAGGACATGTTGTCTGTTTGGGCATGCTCAATTCAGAGCAAAAAATAAACCAAACCGCAAATCTTTCCTTAGTAAGACATTGCCGCTCGAAAGAGCATACAGTAAAAAATTACGTGTGAGAAAATAATGAAAACCTTTTAGTTTTTCATGTTTGCATGTATTTACAATGTTACTAAGATAATAACACAGCATCATCACTTCATATCATTCCAAATTTTTACTGTTAACCACCGGACGTCATCCAAATGCTGAACTAAGTTTATCCATTGTAAAACTGGTTTACGGTCGAAATATGATAGTTACCTGTCTATATTCGACATGATTACACGGGGAACAGTACAACAACCTATATTTTGAACCAAATCCCACGAACAATAAAATTATCAATTACCTTTCCGCTACAACTTGATTGAATTGGGAATTTTACGGGTTAAATTGGGAAAAATTTTAGGTATTTTCTGATTGGGAACGGGGCCGATATTCGGCCCTAAAATAAAGGCAGGAAAATCACTGAGAGATATAAGCCAAAATCTACATTTTTCCCCTATGTTCTATTTTTAGCCATGGCGGCCATCTTGGTTGGTTGGTGGGGTTATCGCACACATTTTTTAAACTAGATACCCTAATGATGATTGTGGCCAAGTTTGGTTAAATTTGGCCCAGTGGTTTCAGAGGAGAAGATTTTTGTAAAAAGCTAACGACAACGGACGATGGACGCCAACTGATGAGAAAAGCTCACTTGGCCCTTCGCGCCAGGTGAGCTAAAAAAAGTGCGGAAAACTGATTATTTTCGTGAATTTTCTAAGTCAAAGGACCATAACTCTGCATGAAATCATCAGACCGGAACAAAATTCGAACTTGATCTGTAACTTGTCACGATAAAACTATATACCAAATATCAAATCAATATCTTTAAGCATGAAGAAAAAAAGTGTGGAAAACTGATTTGCCGGACTGACTGATGGACAGACAGATGGATGGAGTGCAAACCTAAAGTCCCCTTCGACTTCGTCGGTAGGGGACTAATAACTAAAATAAATGGAGAATGTGTCCATGGGACACAGATGTTGTCCCCACTTGCATATAACATTATATAGGAAATAACTAGAGAACTGTAAAAGTGATGCCACCCAAATTCAAACTTGATCTGTGTTTTATAGTAATAAGCACTGTGTATAAGTTTCATAACATTTGGTTGAGGCAAACTAAAGTTAGAGAATGGAAACAATAAATTCAGTAACCAACTCACCCCACCATTGAAAAGTAGGTTAATCCTGATGAATAAAGGTCTGTCAACTCTCCCCACTTATAAAAATCCCACTGAATGAAGGACTACCAACTTGCCCCACTTATAAAAAGTAGTTTTATCCGGATTTATAAATGTAGCACTCCAGTTAGAAAATAAAATTCAAATTGAACCACAAAATGTTTAATCATCTTCTATTCCTGGCTTTCTAATGCATTAAGCCAACTGTTTGTGTCATACATGTGCATACATTGTATGTATGTAATCCGTATCTTCCATAGATTTGATTTTCAAAAGTTAAAATGGTGAAATATAATTCCTTTTTGTGTATCCATGGCAACATTTTTTTCAACATTATTTACCATAAAATATTGCAATAAAGGGGCATGAAAATGTCACATATATCCCTCCAAAATTTGGTTCAAACTAGAATTTAATTGTGCACTAGCGTTCATATTTGAAAAATCCACAGGGGCCAAAATTTGAAACTACACACCTAACTGTGGAGTGCTACCAAAGCTCTGCCAACTTGCCCCACTAATGAAAATTACCATTAAAGAGCAGTGTTCCAGCTTGAATCTCAGGGCAGAAGGGTGCTAGTTGTCTGAAAGGGCACTTTAGCGTAATAACCCAGATTGTAAGGGCACTGTTGGACAGTGTATAAATAACCTTGAATATTGCTAGGCTCAGCTGGAGAACATTAGTTGTATTTAAACCATATTCAGAAATTAATGTGTTCTTGGTGTTGGTTTCAGTAAGAATTTTTTTATCAAATTAACATACCATGAAGCAAAGCATATCATTTTGATGTTAATCTAAACAAACTTGTACATTTGGTAAGGAAAATAATCATCAGAAATTTCAATGTTTTATAACTTATACCAGTCTATAAAAATAAACAAGTAGTTTTGAAAGATGGGGTTATACATGCAAAATTGAATGTTTAATCTAATTACATTATCTACATTTAAATTGCTTGATCAAACATATAGTATATTGTTATTAAAGTTATTTATTATCATTTCAATTGTTACAAACAAGTATTTTAAGTGCACATCAAAGTGCTCCTAAGTAAGGAGTTTTATAAATATAACAGGTGAGGCAGGAGATGATCATATTATATTGATGCAATAATATATTGCATATATTACAGGAGGTATAAACAGTTACTTTTTTTCCATCATTGTTAAAAATAAAAGCATTTGTTGAGTGCTCCTATAAAAGGAGGATTATAAAATACAAGAAGGAAAACCGGAAGGTATGTTCAAAGTACAAATTTTTTTGATTCTTCTTTAAATTTCATACTCATGGTTATAAAACAAAACATTTTACCAATTTAGTCAAAACAATGTATGCCTTTAAAATTGTTTTAGATTTAATTTTTATATTATGCCTACTGAAATAATTTTGTTCAGGTGTACATGCTGTACATAAACATTGCAAATGGATAACATGTGGACTTTTAATTCTGTATTATATATCTAGTATTTGTTCAAGTATCTTAAATCCACTAATTAGCAGTAAACAATCATTAACAGAGGTGACAAAACTGCCAAAGGCATTAGGTATTTAACTTAATCCCATTGTCAGTTAATTAGTGTTACACAATCAGGTAACAATTTTACGGACACGTAATATGCATGAAATTTGGAAATTGTATTTTTGAAAAGGCAGAGGGTGCATTCTTTTGCTTTGGAGGGCAGAAGGGCGGGGGTAAGGGCACCAAGGGCGGGCCGCCCTTCTATTTAGGGCAGGCGGGAACACTGGAGTTAAATCCCACTGAATTTGAAAGAAAATTACAATAACTCCTATTTTAGTGTTATTTTCAAATAAATACGACAATTACATAATAAAAATAAACTGCTTCGCTGAGCGCAGCTGGATACGCCCGCAGAGGTCCTACCCTGCAGAGTTGGGGCAAAAATGGCCACAATATTCAAGCTTAATACAGGTCTGAATTTGGATTATAATTAAATATTTGACATATTATAGGTTTCTGAATAAATGTAGTCAAAGAATTGAATTTATATTCAATTAAAGATTTCTTGCTGTTGTGCAATACACTGTGCTGTTGTGGAATACTAAGTAAATCTGTTGTCAGACTATAAACAAATAAAGTTCAATTTCTTCTCAATGTCATATTTGAAATTTATGAAAATCAATAGGGAGATTATATCAATAGCTATAAATAATTCACCAAAGTTTCATGAGAACTGCTGAAAGCATTTTGGAGTTATTGTCCAAAAACTGGAAAATCCCCCCTTTTTTAATGAATAAAACCCCATAACTCAGAAATGTAAAAACTAAAATTTATAAAATTCTAAAGGGAGCTTACATCAACAGATATAAACAATTCACCAAAGTTTCATGAGAACTGCTGAAAGTATTTTTTAGTTATTGTCCAAAAACTGGAAAATCACCCTTTTTTTATGAATAAAACCCTGCAACTTGGAAACGAAAAATCTAAAATTCATAAAAATCGAAAAGGGAGTTCATGTCAATAGATAAAAACAATTCACCAAAATTTCTTGCAAGTTGGTGAAAGCATTCTTGAGTTATTGTCGGAAAACTGGAAAATCCCCCCTTTTTTAATGAATAAAACCCCAAAACTCAGAAACGGTAAATCTGAAATTTATAAAAAAACGAAAGGGAGCTCACGTCAATAGATATAAACAATTCACCAAAGTTTCATGCATATTGGTTAAAGCTTTTTTGAGTTAATGTCTGACATGTTGACGACGGACGGACTGACGGACAGACAGTCAACGGTATACCATAATACGTCCCGTAAACAGGCATATAATAATGTATCTACAATTTATTTTAAGAAATGAATCATCATTTAATTTCAATCAGTACAAATATATCAAACTTGATTTTCTTTTTTATTATCAATTTTTCAGGTGTTTTTGTCTATTGCTGTTATTTTAGTTACAGTTGCCTGAGTTGGGGAGATTGTGTATATCAAACTACTTTTCACAAGTTGGGCAAGTTGGTATTGGGCGATTTGACAGCACTGTCTTGCTTCTGGCCAGATGGACCTGGGCTGGAATGACTTGGGACGGATCAAGAAATGTTGCAACCAGTCTGAGCAATAGTGATTGCACATTTTACGTTTTAGTTAATACTAATGGCCAAAAAGCTTACATCATGGGCAAAAGATTAATGTGGATATGGCACAAATACTTGAAGTTTGACTACCCATATACATTAGAAGTAAAATATTCAATGAACAATTCATATAAGGAACGATTTTTTTTACATTGAGTAAAGGTACAAAAAAGGATCTGAATCAGGAGACGGTCGTGACATTCATAAGCCACATTCTATTATATATGGATAGTCGACCGTCCCAAGTGCCTGTGGCCAGTGTGGGATATGGGGAGGGGAGGGCCGTGTTCTATTGATCAAAGATGGGCCTCTAACCTTTGTTTTGAGTTTAAGTGTATCAGAAGAGTCTTAATGAGAAAATGTTGATTCCTTTTAATTATGCTTTCCACATAATTTCTGTCGACTCGCACTTCACGACACACGCTGGACTTCAAACCTGCAAACCGGAAGTGAATGCCGGTTTTGTCAGAAAATGTGAGCTATGTATTTGTGTAGAAACTTGCTTTCAAGATAAGGGTAGCCCACTTTACTCACCACGAAACAAGAATAATTTTACTATGTTTTTGTCCATTTTCTGTGGTGTAGTTGTAATCGTATAAAACGTATCTTGGTTCTTTCGGCGGAAGAAACTTCTTCAGTTCTTCAAAGGGTAAGGTTCCGCATTCAAATTCCTGTTCTGTAACAATTTGCCTCTTTTCTTCCTTATTTATTTTCAGAACCAAAGCGTCCAATAAGTGCTTCGTTTTCAGTTTGGTGTCATATGTGGTTACAACGCTATCGCCGAGTCCAACTCCTGACATAGCCATCTTGAAAGAAAAAGAGAATAAAACTAGTTCCGGTTTGATAGGAAAGGTGAAACCATGTAGGATCGAAATCGAGACGAAATGTATGGCATATTATGCTGCTTTTACCTAAACTTTTATTTTGAACTGATGATCACTAAACCTGAAATGAATTTGAAAAATATATTTCTGATGACTATGAAAAAATATTGATCAGCATTTTTGCATAACATTTTCATCGATCGATTCCGATCCTGAAAGTTATGTGACATCATTAGGGGTGGGTTTTCGAAAAGTGTGCATGGCTATATATGGACATGTGAGTCACATGTTAGATCAAAGACAGAAATGTCCTTTTGTGGCTAATAAAACTATAAGATCAACTTTTCATATATGCTTCTAAATTTTATTAAAGATTGGAATTGAAAGTAAAAATTAGAAGTTTGAAAAACTTGTGGACTTTATACCTGTTTTTCTACATTGTTTTTTTTTTGTTTTGTTAGTTATACGTCCTTGTTTGTTTTTTTTTTTTTTAACCTAGGTGATTCCTAGGTATTTTGTGTCCTATTTTTATTTACGTACCAGTATTTATCTTTGCCTCGGGAGTCTAGGCAGAAATCATTACAAATAAAGAATTAAAAATTACATAAGAAAAGTAACGCGAGGGTACCCAAATGGCACCTATTTTGACAGTTTTTTCACCTACGTTTTTCAATGGTCCAGACAAAAGTTTCCACTCTGTGTTTATTTTGTAGACGTATCCTTATTTACTATATAGTTACATCAATTTAATTTTGAATTTATATTGAATCATAGAAAAATGGGTTTGAACCGACCTTAAACGATCCATGATTCTGTAATGAGCAGTACCCAAATTGCATCCATGCTTAAATCCACATCCTTAAAAATCGAATAACAGATGTTTTGTTTTATTTCTTCAAATATTTAGAACAATTTGACATTAGTCCATGCTTACTATTCATTTTTGAATGAATGGACGCATGTAAAATATTTTATTTGCTCGAGTCATTTTTGAAAGGTGACTTTTTGTGAACGTCGTTTCCGTAGATTTTACTTTTCCGGTGTGTATAGTTAAATATTTTTACCTATGTTGAAAGACGTGTATAATGTCAGTTAATGAAAATAAATTTTTTTGTCTATAGAAGAAAACTTGTAAGATTTCCGCAGCTATTTTTTGTTGAATAGGTGCCGCTTGAAGTTGGGTACTCGGTGCAATTTGGGTACTATGACGTTAGACTTTCCAATGGCGAATACCTGTGTGTGTGTTTGGGGGTGGGGTACGCCTTTATGATAGGAAAAAAATATATCATATTTAGCTCAAAATCGTCCAAAACAAATTCCGCCTCGCTCCGTTGGACAATAAATATACAAATTTCGGGAATTACACATCCTTTCAAAAATCATCTACTTTCTCAGTGTACCTATTGATTTTCTGTCAGTTACTTAGCAGAACTTTTAAAAAATGGTAAACGAGTTATTGTCATTGTGCTTCGTACAACGTCTGTAACTTTTCCTGCAGTAATCCTCAAACTTTAATTACAAAGTTTAATTACAAAGTTTAATTTACGGATCATAAGTTGGAAATGCCGGCTGCAAGGGCAAAAAAGGTGTTCGGATCATATGAAATTGGAAGAATCTTCTTTGAAGTTTTGGAATATTGATTTAAAATTTTGTGGAAATGATCCAAACCAAACACCACGTTAAGCTTTTGTTGCCAATCTAAATTTAAGATGGCCATCCCCGTTGAACAAAGTTTGACATAGAAACGGCTTATGTGATAATGATCAATACTGACATTCCTTATGACGTAGATTTTTTCCAGAAACCATCCCTCATATTTAAAAGAAAATCTTGCACTTAATTTTGATACAAGGAAGATCCTATACTGCAGTTTGTACGTGTTGCCAGACCGAAAATAAAATAAAAGATCACCAGGATGGAACATTGATAGAACAAGCCTCTCTTAAATATCATCTCACACATTAAAACAAAATCATACACAGGTAGTTTCTCTATTAATTAAGAAATAATTCATGCAAGTCATCGATTTGTTGAAATTTTCATATGCCATGGGCCATTAAATATTCGATTTTCAAGTTCCCCGAGCGTTATACGTACGTGAGAGGTATAGATTATCTTTTACGTTGTGCGAAGAATTTCACAAAACGTAACTCATCTACATGCCTTTTCTGACGGACCCATATCCATAGAAGAACAAGAACAAGAACATATTTTAGTATCAATTAAGGGCCCACAAGGGGCATATAGAGAATACATGTATAAGGAAAAAGAACATTGATTAGCATAGGTATATAGAATTTAACTGATACACACTCACAATACAATTAGACTGAAATAAAGCCCTTGGTTTAAAGTATATAATATAGTTACATGAAAAATAAATAGATCTAACTCATATTGACTTCAATAAATTTTCCAACAGCATTAAGGACATGATTGTCTCCACAGCTTAATAAATAAATGAATTTTTGCTGATTGTCCAGTATAGAAAAGTTTGGAATTTTTTGGCAAACAAAGTCAAAGAGAGCATCTCTATCAGAGTTAAATTTTTCACATGAAGTTAAAAAATGGAGTTCATCTTCAACACAGCCAGAGGAGCATTTTTTTGCAAATTCTTTCATTTCGTGGAATATTTAAAAAACGGCCAAATTCAATTTGAAGCTTATGAGCAGATATACGTAATTTGAAAATAGCCATATGTCCGTAGCGCGATCTATCAACACGGGAAATATATATATATTCCTTCTCAAAGGGTCAAACAGATATTATCCGAATTTGGAATAACCTTTAGCTTAATTGAGAGTTTCGATTCGTATGACGTCATGTTTTGACATGACGTTAAGGATGTACTTAGGTGAAATTAAAAATCTAGAATTTAAAATTGATACTATAAGTCAGAAGAGCATTAGTTAAGGAACAAAATAAGCTAAAATATTGATAGGTTATGGAGCTCCTTTCCGAGATAATTTTTAAAAAGTGGCGGGAAAAGGCTGACTCGGACTTTTACATTATATTTGCATTGGTATTATTTGGGTGTCAAATCGAAAGAAAAGAAATCTAGAATCTGCTTTTATTGAAGAAAACTATTACACTGTATAATCTTCGATGTTTTGTTTGAAAGAGAAACAGTAATGAACAGGTGCTTGCATCAATTAGAAAATATGGGCATATGTGTCCCGGGCTCCGGCACAGTCGGTGTGGACACATGTACGTGTCCCTCCGACAGCAAGAAGGTTAAATTTATACATTTTTTCGAGCTCTGGTGCATTAATTCTTTTTGTTATGATAAGATAAGATAAGATAAAATATTGTTATGAATTAGAATAGAAATAACAGTTCTGTCGTTTTGTTTTCAATTTCATTTTTTTTAAACACAGTGAAATCGACATAGTGTTTGCACATAGGTTACGATAGTCATCATACAATAACAGAGGGGGTGGACAGAGGGACCCTTCTCCCACCTCCCGCCCCCTATCTCCCACCTCCCACTTTTAGAATCTTTTTTCTCTCCCACCTATTTTTTGTCTCCCACCTCCCGGCCCCTTCCTCCCACCTCACGCCCCCACCTCCCACCTCCCTCAATAGCTGTCCACCCCCTCATAACTTGTGGATTTACGTGGGAGGTAAACTGTAAGCCATAAATATGTGCATCTGTGATTCTGCGCTAAATATCACGTTGTTGCTTACAACGCTGAAGCAGGACGTACATCATATTAGAATTTTGAGTTTTTGTAATCGAAACAAGGATGTTCACTACTGTGGAACATAATTTATCATATAATTATGTGGGAAACCCATGCAAATAGTTTATCCTACAAAAGTAAACAGTCTCGAATATTATAGACTAATTATAACCAACTGTACACAGGGGCGAATCTAGCCATTAAAAAAAAAGGGAGGTGGGGTGGGGTTCCAACCCAGGATAAAGGAGTTCCAACCATTTCTCCATTCAAAAGCATTGATGGTAAAAAGGGGTTCCCAACCCAGTGGCGGATCCAGAGGGGGTTCCGGGGGTTGGAACCCCCTTTTTTTTGGACGATCAATGCATTTGAATGAGGACATATAGTTGGAACCCCCCCTTTATCCTGGGTAGGGAACCCCCCTTTTTAAAATGGCTGGATCCGCCCCTGCAACCCCCGGACCCCACCCCCCTGGATCCGCCACTGATACAATAAATGACAATGTGCTTATTTCAGATGAATTTTTTGCTACTGGTCTGAATTCCAGGACGGCTGTTATCGTTGAACACAGTTTAGCATAGAACCTTCTGAGAAGGACACAGAAAATCTTTTGTCAGAACACATCTGCTGGTGGCACCACCATTCGTAAACTCGCTGAAGAAAACACTTTTAAACATACTAACAATAATAAAAGAATTAATTACTATGGGGGTACTATCCACACTGAACTGTGTCCACACTTGTATGGGAGAAATAAATGTATATTTCAATTTGTTTATGAAGCATGAAAAAATAATAGTAAATACCAGATATTTTACCTTAATGTAAAGCAGCACGAATGCTTGTAATTCTCCTTAAAGTTTATGTCAATCTATTGAATAACTATCCAATTTATAACAAAAATTGCTTTCTCTGAGTTCTGACCACTGTTTTGCTTCTTTCCATATATGGGCAAATGGTTCTTCTTGTTGGACATAAAAGGATATATTTTACTTATTTTTTTTAGGAATACCTATATTCAAACAGGAGTTATGTCCCATAAGTTTTGTTTAGGAATTTTTTTCTTACCTGTAATCTATTTTTATACGACTGACAACATTGTATATATCAATATATGGTATGTAAACAAAGACATATCCTTTTATCTTCGTCATTTGAAATCTGATGTATAGTTGTCTCATTGGCAATCATACCACATATTTTCAGTCAGTATTTCATTACGAACTTATGATTCTTTATACGGATATTATAGACCTCTACCCCATATTTGGAAAAGTTCCTTCAGAGCCGAATCAGTGACTCGACAAAGCCAAACCAACGCTAACAGTAAACATAAAATTATATTCATATATATGATGATCAATTTATTTGTGTCAAGTTATAAAAATCATTATAAAAAATTACGTTGCATTCATTTGCCCTTTAATTTGAATAAAAATGTCTTATCTCTATTGGCAATCCAAATACAAAACTGCGTGACAAGTTGAGGTTGTTAGTTGGGTTGGTGGTGGGGGGTAAATTTCTGAAAGTGAAAATTATGGCCCCAAGCTTTTCTATAGTCTTAAAAATTTATACTTATACTTTTGAAAATGGAGGAGGACTTTCCGCTTTGGCTCCCCCCGGCTCCTACGCAGTGGTTTATGGAATTCTAGTATGCATTTATCAAATAAAAACAAAGGATAAAAGTACTAAAGTACTGTTAACTCACAATTTGCTGGCTGTCGAATAAATCATACATACAGAATTACATATCCCTGTAAAATGCAGTTTGTGTTCTTACGTGTTAAATATTTCAACCATAATAACAAATGAATGAGGTCGATAATATTTATCAAACAGTCAATCAATTGTTAGGTTCTGAGGGCACGAGAAGTCATAGGGACAACATAAAAAAGATTGAACGTGCTACGCCCTGTCTGAACGCTGGATTATGAACCCATATGTTAATTTTCCTTTTTTGGACGGTGTTGTTCCTCTGACACCTTCTTACGGTGTTTATATATATGCCAACTCGTTCGTTTTGCCCGTGTCTGTAGTGACGTTTTGGATTTCAATGAGCGTAATCTATGTATTACTGGTAAATTATGATGTCAGGGATTTCGTTACCACAAATTACTTAAAACCTTAACTAAATTCTAACATAGATACTAAGATAGATATACGAAGATGTGGTATGAGTGCCAATGAGACAACTCTCCATCCACAAAGTCAAAATTTATAAAAGTAAACCATTATAGGTCAAAGTACGGTCTTCAACACGGAGCCTTGGCTCACACCGAACAGCAAGCTATAAAGGGCCCCAAAAATTACTAGTGTAAAACCATTCAAACGGGAAAACCAACGGTCTAATCTATATAACAAACGAGAAACGAGAAACACTTATGAACCACATCAACAAACGACAACTACTGAACATCAGATTCCTGACTTAGGACAGGTGCAAACAATTGCAGCGGGTTTAAACGTTTTAATGGTACCAAACCTTCACTCTTATCTGAAACATTAGTGTAACATCACAACATAGAAAGACACACTATAAAATATCAATTGAAATGGCTTAACTCAATCAAAAGACATAACACCAGTGAACATACACTGAACAAATAAATTTGATCTATGATACAATGTAAATACAAAATAAATAAACTAAGGGAAGAATAATTAAAGTAACATGTTATACCGCTGTGAAATGTTAAACAATTTAAGAAAAACAATATGCTTGAACAAAAATATCATCCATTTGCAATAACTTTAAACACACTTAAATGAAAATAATTTTGTTGTTAGGTATATATATACGTGTACAGTTCATATGGAGAAAGGAAATATTTTTACAAAATTAATGATTTTGATGTTTATATAGTACGAAGAAGTGAAAATTAAAGTAATACCAAACAATTATCAAATCTGGTATATAGACCAGATATACCCTGAAAAAGTAAACATTAGATAACAAAAAAGCATTACAATTAGTATCAACAGGTCAAATAAACAAGAAAGTACGATTTGAGAGTACTCGCAGTTACTGACAGCTAGTTAAAAGCCAAAAACAATTAATAATAAAATAATCATGCATCAGAGACTAAAATCAACTAAAACACATCCCAGGGATTTAGTATTTTAACGTCATGGACAGTCAAAGAAGACATGACTTGTGCAATGCCAAACATAAATGTATCAACAGGCAGTGGGGTAGTAAGGAGTTAACCACTTTATAGATCAAAATGAACGTGGGTGTGTCTTTATACATCCCGTTTGAAAAGAATACAATTTTAGTTATGTTTTAGTTTGCTGATGACAAAATCGATATTAGTGCCAATGTAAACTATATTCAAAGATCTAATTACAACATTGGTAAGATAACCTTTACTAATAAGTTTGTTTAAAGGTTCGATGAGTTTACACGGATCACATAGTGATTTCCGCGCTTTAAGTACAATATTACCGTAAAATTTAGGATGTGAAATACCGTTTTTAATCTGTTTTCTACAGGTACAGCCAAATTTACTAATCAAATCTTTGTATCTATGAAAGAATTTAGTAAAAGTTTTACGTAATTTATTGTCACGAAATCCCTGACTTAAAATTTACCAGTGATGCATTGATTACGTTCGTTAAAATCTATGACATCACTACACACACGGGCATAACGAACGAGTTGGGATATATATAAACACCGTATGATGGAGCCAAAGGAACATTGCCGTCTAAAAAAGGAAAATTAACAATAGGGAATGAAAAATCGTCTCTTTTGTCGTAAATTTTAGTATGGAGTTTTCATTTAGAGATTGAAATGTCCAAATCTAGAAAAGGACAACTACTGCTGTTTATGTTAGAGAGTAGAAAAATCATAACTGTCAACAGAATTAAAAGGACCATCAAAAGCATGTATTTTATTTAAAACCTCTAAAGAATTTTTAACACTCCAAAAATAATTAATACCATTATTTTCATAAGCTTTATTACAAAAGTTAATAACAAGTTCTTTGATAGTAGTAAGGGAGGTAGTTAGACGCACTAACAGATTGGTAGTAGAACACTTATTAGATGCGGAGATGAAACGGAATTTAAATGTTTTTTGTGCAATTTAGGTAACCAGTACATAGTAGGGACTTTCAAATGTTCGGAAGAGGCTTTAAGCTGGGTAGTGGCAGTGATATGCTTGTTTACAATTTAAATCTCTGTGGAGCGTACGGACCTGAATGTAGAAGAATTTATAATTTCCGCTTTGCCCCGACTCCTACGCAGTGGTAAATGGAATTCTAGTATAATTATCAAATAAAAACAAAGGATAAAAGTACTGGAGTACTGTTAACTCCGATGACGCCACAATTTGTTGGCTGTCGAATAAATCATGCCCACAGAATTACATATCCCTGTAAATTGCAGTTTGTTTTCTTACGTGTTAAATATTTCAACCATAATAACAAATGAATGAGGTCGACAATATTTATCAAACAGTCAATCAATTGTTAGGTTCTGAGGGCACGAGAAGTCAAAGGGACAACATAAAAAAGATTGAACGTGCTACGCCCTGTCTGAACGCTGGATAATGAATCCAATTGTTAATTTTCCTTTTTTGGACGGTGTTGTTCCTCTGACACCTTCTTACGGTGTTTATTAAGAGTTGGTTTGCAAGTTTGGCTTTACCTGTAAAAAACTTATTTCAGACGGAACAGCACATCCTAAATTTTACGGCGATGTTGTTTACCGAGCCCGGAAATTTATATACGATCCGGGTGAACTTATCAATCCCTTAAATAAACTTATTCTAAAAGGTTACCAATTCAACACTGTAATTAGATCTTTGAATATTGTTTTTATTGGTATAAATATTGATTTTGCTATCAGTAAGTAAAAATCATACTAAATAGTTTTGTGTGCACTTTTAACGGTACTACAATCTGTCGATACCTTTATTTTGGCATTGCATAAGGTCATATTATTCTCTGACTGTTAATGACGTCTTTACACTAACTCCATTGGTTGTTCTCCTTTTTGTTGTTAGGCGATGAAGGATGGATAAACACCCTGCCACGTCTGGTCTGTGTTTTTGTTTGATTGTTCAGCTTTGTATCGATCTGATGAGTTAAGCCCTTTTCAACTGATTTTTATAGTTTGTTCTTATGTTGCACTGTTTCACCACTGTGTCCCAGGTTAGGGGAGGGTTGAGCACTCACAAACATGTTTAACCCCGCCACATTCTTTATGTGCCTGTCCCAAGTCAGGAGCCTATAGTTCAGTGGTTGTCGTTGGTTCATGTCGGTTATATTTGTTTTTCGTAAATTTTTTTTATAAATTTGGCCGGCTGTTAGTTTTCTCAATTGAATTGTTTCATATTTTTCATGTCGGGACCTTTTATTTGCCGACTATACGGTATGGGTTTTCTCATTGTTGAAGGCCGTACGGTTGCCTATAATTGCCTACATTCACTTCATTTGAACTTAGGTAGATAGTTGTCTCATTGGCAATCATACCTCATCTCCTTATTTGTATATCAATAAATGTTTTCATTCCGAGCGGACGTGATTATGTATGAAACTGCCAGACAAACACAATGCCCCAAATAGTTTTTCCTATAAGAAGTCAGTGTATGTGACCAATTTTACTATACTGACCCTTGCTTGTATATATATTATGCGATGGTTGCCCCTTTCCACTAAAAATCCACAACGTGAACCTTTATTTTCAACACTATCTTTTATGATTGTTTGATAAATTCGAAATAGTCCTTATTCAAGACATTGTCCCTCTTTTGTAATCTTGGCATCTTCCCTTTAAATTGCTGTATAAGAGAAACGAAAGATACCTATGTGAGTTCAAACTCATTAGTCGTAAACAAATTGACAATGCCATGGCAAAAAAAAAAAAAAACAAAAAAACAAAAAAACGATCAAAAGACTAACAACGATATACAAAACACAACATAGAAAACCAAACACTGAGCAACACGAACCCCGCCAAAAACCGGAGGTGATCTTAGGTGCACCTGAAGGGTAAGTAGTTCCTGCTCCACTAGGATATGATCTTAGGTGCACCTGAAGGGTAAGTAGTTCCTGCTCCACTAGATATGATCTTAGGTGCACTGGAAGGGTAAGCAGATCCTGCTCCACGGGTGGTACAATCGTTGTGTCACTGGAAGGGTAAGCAGATCCTGCTCCACGTGTGGTACCATCATTGTGTCACTGGAAGGGTAAGCAGATCCTGTCCACGTGTGGTACCATCGTTGTGTCACTGGAAGGGTAATCAGATCCTGCTCCACGTGTGGTACCATCGTTGTGTCGTTGCTGATTTTTTTTTACAAATATATAATAACACAATTTTATAGATACAAATAAGGAGATATTGAGCAAAATATTCAGTGTCGATCGAAAACAAAAATCGGCTTGCTGAACTTCCGAAATTGGAATAAAGGGCATGCATGCCTGACCTCAAAACACTTTTGACTAGACTAAAATGTTTCTGACTTTTTGTGCAAAATATTTTTGTCGAGCCTGCGAAATAGATTCCGTCGTCGGCTTCGGCGGCATCAACATTTAGGTTCAGTCTGTTGTTCAAGTTTTGTTAGTCATCAATAACTTTGCCAAACCTACATGGAATGGTAGCAGGTCGTTGCGGCCCCAAACCGATCCGGCCCCAAGTCGATCCGGACCCAAGTCGATCCGTCCCACGTGGATCCGTCCCCATGTCGATCCGGCCCCATAATAAAATAATGAATAATTTATATTAACTTCGGATGATTTGGTGACATATTTGAATCAGGATAAATGGAATTTGTAAAAAGTAACGATGCTTAATGACAGCACGTAAGTGAAGTATGCCATATATTTGAGTAACATTCATACAGATGAATTATTTTAAATCGATACCAAAATGAGCATGATTGGTTCTGTTGGTAAAGCAGCATCAGCATATAAATATGAAGTCATTTTCCATGATAACTTGCAATATCACGGGGGAAAAGTTGTTATTTTATTCACACATAGAAGAGATAAATAGATATTTACAATCCAATGGAACATATAATTATGTAATCATCATAATGACTTGTTTAAATCAAATCATTAGTCTATAATTAACGTAATCACTATATTCAATCAAAATCATGATTGATTAATTTTACTTAAGGCTTGCAACAAGGTCTTTTATTTGAAGTTCTAATAATTAATTGTTACTTTTTTCTTCAGGTAACATGAAGAAGAAATGTACTATTATTTCTTTTCGCCACTGTCTTGGAATTTTATGATTTTGGACAGAAGCTTGTTTATGACTAAAATATTGTATCCAGAGCAAAATTTTGAAAATATTTATTTTCATTTTTCCATATTTTACTAATAAATAGACTTAGTTTTTTTTACAGTTAACATTCATGTTTAGTCTGTGATTAAAGTTTTCCAGTCATCAATAACTTTGTCATACCTTCACGGAAATTTCTGAAATTTGTACAGAAGCTTGTTTATGACCAAAAAATAGTATCCAGTTTTGATAATATTTATTTTCATTTTTCCGTATTTTACTGATAAATGGACTTAGTTTTTTTGTACAGTTAGCAAGTAGATACAGTCTGGTGTTAAAGTTTGTTACTCATCAATTACTTTGTCAAACCTTCGTAAAGTTTTATGAAACTTTGGCAGTAGCTTTTTAATGATTAATAGATAATGTCTGAAGCAATCTTTGAAAATGTATTTTTTTCATTTTTAGTATTTTTCTGATAGATGGACTTCGTTTTTTTACAGTTATCATTTACAGACAGTCTGGGATTAAATTTTTTGACATGATAAATTTGTAAACCTTCATGGATTGTGATGAAACTTGGACAGAAGCTAATCTTCAAGACCAAGAAATAGCATCTAAAGAAAAAGTTAGAATTTTTTTTTTAATTCTGTATTTTACTGATAAATGGAATAACTTTTTAAGTCAACATTACACTTTTACACTGACAGCAGCAATCGTAGGCGAGACACAGGGTTCCGTGGAACCTCTTACAAATTTTTGATTTACAATATGTCATTTTTTAGTTATCTCATTCAATTAATTAAGTTTTTGTATGTAACTGTATCAATTAATTTTATGCTTCAATATCTTACGTCCTTTGATGACTAAACTTAAGTTTGATACGCGGGACGTTGTAGCAGAATGACATATAATATAGATGTTCATACATTCAAAAGTGATTATTTTCTAAGGGTTAAATATTTCGCGGTGGTGTATTGCCATGGCTTTATTTGGACTTGTTTGTTTGCTTTTTGGCCTTGAATGTTTGTCCCTAATATTTTATTAACTATGTATTTACTTTCAGGTATCACATATCGAATTTATTCGTTCATAGTGTGTTACTTTACGTTTTTGATTGAGTTAAGCCTTCCAATTGATGTTTTATCGTGTGTTTTCTATGTTGTGATGTTATACTATTGTTTCAGAAAAAGGAGAAGGTTTGGTACCGTTAAAACGTTTAATCCCGCTGCAAATGTTTGCACCTGTCCTAAGTCAGGAATCTGATGTACAGTAGTTGTCGTTTGTTTATGTAATTTATACGTGTTTCTCGTTTCTCGTTTTTATATAGACTAGACCGTTGGTTTTACCGTTTGAATGGTTTTACACTAGTACTTTTGGGGCCCTTTATAGCTTGTTGTTCGGTGTGAGCCAAGGCTCCGTGTTGAAGGCCGTACATTGACCTATAATGGTTTACTTTTATAAATTGTTATTTGGATGGAGAGTTGTCTCATTGGCACTCACACCACATCTTCCTATATCTATGTCTATTTTTGAAGTCCGTATGTCTATCGTGTGAGCATGCATGCGGGTGTTCGTTTTCATATTGATTTGACTTTGAAATCAAAGAGAAAGAGATAATTTCCCCTGAATTCATTTCACAACAGAGCTACTGTCGAAAAGCCTCTAATTTACAGTTTCACAAATCAGAATGTTTACCTTGAGGCTTATACAGTGTCATGAATAGTTTTAAACATATTCGAATTCTAGTAGTGTTTGTTAACTTTTATATTGTGAATCTGTGATTAAAACAAATACAGAGGTTACCAGAAGTAATAAATCCCAATTCAGTTTTCCATGATCACTTTAAAAAAGGTTTTGAAAGAATTTGACGTACTAGTAATAATCTGTGTATTTGACAGTGTTTTGCGTATAACATACGCGCATGCTGTTTCCGGCAGCGGCATCACTGTGACTGCATGGTGTTAGTTTTTGATAAGGTCAGTTTGTTGGAAACCACAAGTGGTATTTCAATAATAATTGGTATGCAATTGTATTAACATAAGCACATAATCGTCGTCGTCGTAATCGTCTTCATCATCGTCATCATCATCATCATGGTCGTCGTCATTATCATCGTTATCATTATTATCGTCGTCGTCATCATCATCATCATCATCATCATCATCATCATCATCATCATCATCATCATCATCATCATCGTCGTCGTCGTCGTAATCGTCTTCATCATCATCATCGTCATCGTCATTATCATCGTCGTCGTCATCATCATCATCGTCGTAATCGTCATCATCATAATCGTCGTCGTTGTCGTCATCAGCGTGATCGTCGCCACCGTCATATTAAATCAGGAATTTACCCCGTTCAGTATTACTTGTATCTATTTTTCTCATTACAAAATAGTTGATATTACAATTGAATTTTGTTGGAAATGTTTTAATGACTGAGGGGCGACGCCAAATAATTTCCATGGAAATGAGAAGTGCCAATCCTTACATAACTGCATACAAAATATCACAGACTTATTATAAGTAGTTCCCCTTAAACTGACACTGACCAATGAACAATTAAAATGAGGTCAATGTCAGATAAAGCCTGCCAGGCTGACATGTACATCTTACAATCATTTCATGCACCACATATACTTGACCTACTGCTTACACATGTTACAGTATCTGAGAAAACAACCTAATCATTGACTAAGGAACCATTAAAATGAGGTCAAGGTCAGAGGAAACCTGCCAGACTGACATGTACATCTTACAATCATTTAATACACCACATATAGTGACCTACTGCTTACAATATCTGAGAAAACAACCTAATCATGTAACTTTAACCTTGATTATGATCCATGAAATGAGGTCGAGGTCAGGTGAACCCTGTCTGATGGACATGTCACAAAACCCATATACCAAATTTAGATATCCTATTACTCATAATAAGTGAGAAATTCAAATGACAAAAAAACTTTAATTTTTTTCAAGCAGTCGCTGAACCTTGAAAATGAGGTAAAGGACAATGATATATGACAGGCAGAAACTTCGTAACATAAGGCATTTGTATGCAAAGTGTGAAGCCTCCAGGTCTTCTACCCTCTGAAATTTAAAGCTTTATACAAAAAATTTACGCTGCAGCAGCCAATGCTGCCAGATATTTATCCCTACCTCTTGTATTCTGTCACTTTCGTTGCAGGCAAGACAAAAATGATCTGCAAAACACGATCAACAAATAGGTCAACAAAGTAAAAATTGTGAGTCTACACCTTATAGGAATTTCTTTCCTTAAATGATGATTTTTACACATTTTTGTGTTTTTGGCAAAAGCAGATCGAGGGAAAATAAACAGAAAAAAATATCAGCAATACAAGATCAACAAAAAAGAGATTTCTCATGAATTATATTATAGCCTACAATGTTGGAGTGTGTCCATTGTCAATTATGCACTTAGATCCAGGTGAGTGACACAGACTCTTTAGAACCTCTAGTTTTATTTCAGTTTCTCTCTTCTTACTATAGTATTTGCCAAAGACATACAAAATGGTTGAAAGAAATCATAATTCAAGAGCAACAACATCTGTAAGAAGTGGACTGACAGTTTCAGCTTTGTTGACCTATAGATATTGTCCTGTTGTTAATTTTTGCTGTTTTCAGTTTCACTCTGTTTTTCCAAGTTTTTGTCCAAAGCATAAAAATCGTAAAAAAATCGTCATTTAAGGGCAATAACTCCTAAAGGAGTCAACTGATAATTTCATGACTAATTTGTAGATCTCGTCTTGCTTACTAGTTTTGTAGTCTACAATTTTTCTTTATCTCGTATTGTATTTGTCAAAAACACAAACAAACAAAAGTTGACTGACAATTTCAGATAGGTATATGTGTTTCTCGTTTCTCGTTGTTAGCTCACCGGGCCCGAAGGGCCTCATGTGAGCTTATGCCATCACTTGGCGTCCGTCGTCGTCGTAAACTATTTCAAGAATCTTCTCCTCTGAAACTACTGGGCCAAATACCTTCAAACTTTAACTGAATGTTCCTTAGGGTATCTAGTTTATAAATTGTATCCATCAACAAACATGGCCGCCATGGCTAAAATTAGAACATAGGGGTCAAATGCAGTTTTTGGCTTATATCTCAATAAACTGTTAACACAGAGATATGTCTCGCCTATTTGTTATTTTGATAATGCAAATGTTGAAATTAAAATAGCAATACTTTAACATGTAAGTTATGCAGATATTCAAAGTCAATGAACCATGACTGAAGGTACAGGGCTAAACAATCTCCATGGAAATGAGATGTGCCAATGTTAATACAACTGCAAACCAAATACCATTGTCTTTTCGTAAGTCGTTCCCTTTAAACAAACCTAAACACAAACATTAACTTGTAAACTATGTAAAAGTTTCAAAGTCAATGAACCATAATTAGGGGGTGGGGTTATATAATCTCCATGGAAATGAAACTTGCAAATGCCAATACATTTGCATACCAAATATCATTGACTTTACATTAAAAAATTAAGTGGTTCATCTTAAACTGACTTAATCACAAACTAATACATGAAAACTAAGCAAAAGTTTCAAAGTCGATAGACTATGAATGAGGGCGGGGCCAAATAATCTCCATGGAAATGAGATATGCCAATGCTAATACAACTGCATACCAAATATCATTGACCTATCACTAGTGGTTCCCCATAAACTGACCTAATCACAAACTAATACATGTAAACTAAGCAAAGTTTCAAAGTCAATAGACCTTGACTGAGGGGGAGGGGCCAAATAATCTCCATGTTAATGAAATGTGCCAATGCTAATACAACTGCATACCAAATATCACTGACCTACCACTAGTGGTTCCCCATAAACTGACCTAATCACAAACTAATACATGTAAACTAAGCAAAGTTTCAAAGTCAATAGACCTTGACTGAGGGGGCAGGGCCAAATAATCTCCATGGCAATGAGATGTGCCAATGCTAATACAACTGCATACCAAATATCATTGACCTACCACTAGTGGTTCACCATGAACTAAACCTAATCACAAACTGATACATTGTTGACGCTGCCGCCGTCGCCACCGCCGACAACAGCATACCTATGTCTCACTTTTTGACTCCGTCAAGGCGAGACAAAAACTAAAGCATTTAGAACAAATATGCCAGGGGGTAAAAATGTTCAATAGGTCAAGATCTATCAGCCCTAAAATTTTCAGACGAACTGAACAACCCATTGTTGGGTTGCTGCCACTAAATTGGTAATTTTAATGAAATTTTGCAGTTTTTGGCTATTATCTTGATTATTATTGAAGATAAAGATAAAATGTAAACAGCGAAAATGTTCAGCAAAGTAAGATCTATAAAAAAGTTAATATGACCAAAATTGTCAATTGACCTCTTAAGGAGTAATTGCCCTTTAAAGATGATTTTACACAATTTGTTCATCATGTTTTCTTACATTTAAAAATTTTCTCCTCTGAAACTACTGGGCCTAATACTTCTAAACTTAAATGAATGTTCCTTAGGGTAACTGGTTTATAAATTGTATCCGAAGTTTTGATCCATTAACATGGCCGCCATGGCTAAAAATAGAACATACGGGTCAAATGCAGTTTTTGGCTTTTATCTCAAAAACTACAGCAGTTAGAGCAAAAGTGAAAATGGGTCATGATCTATCTGTTATGAAATTTTCAGACAAGTTCGACAACCCATTATTGGGTTACTGTTGGAAATAGTTTATTTTTATTAAATTTTAATGTTTTTGGTTATTTTCCTTAATATTATAATAGATAGAGAGAAAGTATAAATGGCAATAAATGTTCAGCTAAGTAAGATCTACAAATAAGTCAACATGATCAAAATAGTCAATTGACCCCTTAAGGAGTTATTGCCCTTAAAACGTTTTTTTTTTTGAAATTTTTTTGGTGAAAGTCTAATAACTTTTTCAAAAATCTTCTCTGAAACTACTTAGCATAATACTTAAAAACTTAAAAGGAATGTTCCTTAGGGTATCTAGTTTATAGATT
The DNA here is from genome assembly GCA_017311375.1 of Mytilus coruscus. Classification (NCBI taxonomy): domain Eukaryota; kingdom Metazoa; phylum Mollusca; class Bivalvia; order Mytilida; family Mytilidae; genus Mytilus; species Mytilus coruscus. The sequence goes on from CM029598.1 coordinate 91,933,741, forward strand.
GTATTCGGGATCCTCCTCCGCCTGAATCCCGATTCCCTCATCCTGGATCCCCGTTCCCTCACTCCGGAATATTCCGGAGTCGACGTGGATCCCGGTTCCCTCACTCCGGAATATCCCGGAGTCGGAGTGAATCCCGATTCCCTCACTCCGGAATATTCCGGACCAGTCCGGAATATTCCGGAGTCGACCTGAATCCCCGTTCCCTCACTCCGGAATATTCAGGAGTCACCTTGGATCCGGACTCCGACCACTCCGGAATATTCCGGAGTCACTTACCATGTCCATAATTAAAATTTCCGTCCACTCCGGAATATTCCGGAGTACCTGTTTATGACCCTTTTATGCTACATAAGAACGTTGAAATCAAAATGAAAGACGAAATTCGTTAAAATCACTGAATGAAGTCACAAATTTCTAGATATTAAATATGCATCCAATACCCAGGATTAATGAGAGGAGGTGTGTTCGTGCGTGACTTATATATGAAGTAGCTACATGAGATGAGAAGAATTTGAAGGAACAATTCAAGTCAAAAATTGTTAAAAAAGAAAAAGAAAAAAAAAAAAAAGAAGAGATAGATGACTAGTGTTGGATAATCGGTTGAAAGTACCAACCGATTATCTATTACTGTCGGTTCACAGCAACCAACTGACTATCGGTTATAATCGCATAATTATACCTTGCCCTTTTATTAAATGAAATCATGCATTCGGTCACATTGTCCATGTCTAATATGTATATTCCATATCATTGCAGAGTTTTATATGTTCATATTTGATCTTTTGTTTCCTTTTCATATTTTATTTAGCAATTAAAACAGTGAATCAATTAGAATCCAAATTCAGATTGAACTTATTTTGTCTTATGATTACAACATTTATTACCAACTATAACACTAAAATTTCTTAATTTCAATGGTATCATTCACATTATAATTTTAAATAATTACATAGCTGTATTAAAATTTGAATGCTTCTCATTAAAAAAGATATATAAAGTATTTAATTTTAAGCAATTTAAAATTAATCAATAAATAAAACAATACGTTAGCATTGACATATATACATTTAACTAAGGGAATCCAACCAATGTCTGTTGATTCGTGTGGTATGCATATTTTTCACTTTTGTGATCATTATTCTTCTGTCAGCTGTGTCATTTGTAAAAATGCGGCATTCTTTAATAGTTGGTCTGTATCCGATCTATGATTTGTATACATTTCAATGGCGGACAAACCAGGAAAATTTACAAAAATAAACAATGCTTAACAAGCAAATTGGAATGAATTATGACGTTTTTAACGCAACAAATGGATGAAACATTAGTAAAAGGCAATTTGCACCACGTTCTTATGTAGCAACAAATTTATTTTGTTGAAAATCAGAATGATTTAATGTACGCTCTCGAGTAACAAGTACCGGAATTGAAAGAAAGTATTTCATAAAAAGTTATTTATTTTAAATAAAATATGATCAATCTGTAAAGTCAATGCTTTAACCACGTTTATAAAGAAAGAAATTGCTTATGTCTTTGATTATAGGATGTTTGACATTGTTATTGTCATCAACTGATATTATTCTTTACAATTTGTTTGACTGCGCATGTAAAATGCAAACTGGAAACGGACCGGAAGTTGATATGCGAAAGGTCTGGAAACTATAACGACAATCGATTATCGACATTGCCAAGCCCAACCAACTGATTTTCGACTTATTCTGATCATCGGAACAACACTATAGATGACTATTCGACTTGACGTGCATTAAATATACTGTTTAGTTTGGAATGCAAATTCGAGTACTCTTTCTGGAATTGGTATACTTCAGATGCCTTTAACATGTTGCTGCTTATTTTAGGAAGCTCTTCTTTCGCTTTATATTTCACTTTCAATAAAAATATTTTCTGTTTTCATGGAAATATAGGGTACTTTAGAAATGAAACTTGAAACATCAGCTTGATCTTAAACGACGCTTGAGATCAAAATTTACATTTTGTGGTTGTTGTTTGCTTTGTTTTCGATAATATCTTTTAAAAATGATATGTGTACTTACTGAGAAGCATCACCGCCAGATAAAGGTACCCCCAAAGTGGTGAAAAGCAAAAAAATATCTACTCCCCGTACAGTAAAAAACCATTCGACGTTCAATTTATTCTCTTCATTTACATGAATTTCTCCGTGAAAACAAAAGTTTATTTCGAAATACAGTGTTGTTCGTTAAATATGATATAACTTTGTTCTACAAAAACGTAAAATAAATAGTCGAAGGACAAATGTGATTTACATTTAAGAAGGTTGAACTCGTCACATACTTCTTTGAACAGGCACCGCCCTGTCCGATTCTAACGATTTCAGCCTTAAATAGTAGCTACATTATCGGAAATCTTTGAATGTCAGCAAAGAGTAGAATAAAATGAAAATAAGAATAATTTGACCTTACCTGACTTAACAATCGGGGTACCTATATCCGGTGGTGAAGCTTCACAGTTTCACTTGTTAGCTTTAAATCGCAAAATACTTCTAATACCGGTTTTGCTTTGAAAAATTAGATGGCTGTCTTTCGGATGTAGCAGATAATCGAAAGATACCAAAGGGACATTCAAACTCATAAGTCGAAAATAAACTAACAACACCATGGATAAGACAGAAAAGAACCGATAGACAAAAAATAGTATACAAAACACATCATGGAAAACTAAAGACTGAGCAACACGAACCCCACCAAAAACTGGGGTGCCGTATAGGTTCGCTTCGAAAGAGTTAAAAAAAACATCTAAATTTTACTCTTTGTTGAAGGCCATGCAGCGCCCCAGTTGCTTACATTTAAGTCATTTGTATTTTAGAAGAAAGTTGTCTCATTGGCAATCATTCAACATCTTACATAGAAGATGACAAAGTTTAAACTATTTTTAGATTTGAGGTCAAAAATTTACACCATCTGAAATAAAAAAAAAAGGTATTCACAAAAAATGCTGACATTTACGGAAGCGTATAAGCGCCACACAAACTTTTCTTTTTAACATTTCTTCTTATGTTTGCGTTAACACAAACATTTGCGAGATAACGCAAATGTTTACGTTATAACGCAAACTTTTGCGATATAGCACAAACCTGTACAAGATCACGCAAAATTTAACGGTTTAACACAAGCCATGCGAGATAATGCAAACTTTTGCGTTATAAAGTTACCTTTACGAGATAATACAACCTATATTTTGCAAACATAGGGAAAAATAAAAAAAGTGCATGTGTGGCGCTGAAACTCTTCCGTAGACATTCCTGAATAAAAAGTGTTTCTAACTTTTTAATTGTCCACGTCTTATATTGTTTGAAGAAGAACAAACACGTAGTTGTATAACATTTGAAAAACCCGTCACCGAAACTTTTCAGGAAAGTGCTTCTTATGTTTAGAAGGTAATTCTAAAAACATCATCCCGAAATAGTAAGATACTATTTTTAGAAAGTAGTTTTTGATTGTGTATGCTTCTTTATTAACATCAGATGGTTATTAATATGTCTTAGTATCTATTATATATATATATAATAGTTACATTGCTTTAATGGGAATCAATTTTAAAAAATATAAACCTTATGTTTGTAAATGTTTATGTTTGCAACTTAAAATATATTTCAAATATTATCTTTGGGAACTTGTATATTTTGCAAAGATTCAGATTTCAAAGATTTTAAAGTCTCACCTCGTGTTATACATATAATACACAATTATCATAATACATACATTGTTTAAAACAGAATTCGACAAGTTTAAATACAAATGTTATTTTATAAAGAATTATGAGAGACTAGAAATTTAATTCAATTAAAACTATATATATATATATCATTTCAATTCTATAACATTACTATCAATCAAGCATATAAAAAAACTATTTCTTTTACTTAGAATATTAAAACAGATCTTGGCAACCATATCATAACGCTCAGTATTTTATTATATCAAAATTCTGTCTTTGAAATTCATAGTTTTACCATAACAACTAGTTGCTATAGCAAAATTATGAATTGACAAAGATAAAATTAAATATTATACTTTTAAAAGATACGTAAACTTATCATTATCAGATAGATTAAAAAATCAGCATTACTTCTTTTGGTTTCATAAAATAAACTTTTACGTCAATTTGCACACAAATCTTATAACTATATAAAACATGTAACAAAAACATAAACTTCAGGTCCGATGCAAATGGCGGACTTTTTATCTGAGTTGTAAAAAACAACAAATCGAAGGCTAAACTGTAGGAATTGTTGCAAAATGAGCAGGAGAAATAAGAAACCAAACTTTTATGCAGTATGCAAGGGAGAAAACCTTAATAACAATTATGAATATGGTATATTTACCCAATGGGCTGATTGTAGCAGACATGTTACGGGTGTAAAAGGGGCCATTTATCAGGGCTGTCAGACCCTTGAAGCCGCAAAAACACTTTTAATAGATGCAGGTCTATCCCCGATTCTAATATTTAACAACGGGGATTGGGTCACAATAGATGTATATGAAAATTCTAACTGTAGTAACGATGTGAACCCCAATGGCAATGACCAGGAACCACGTGGAGGTCAGTTACAAAATGATAACGACCCCAGTTTTGTATATGACTCGGACATGAATGAGTTTGTTGACTGTCCGGAGAGTGATAATGAAGCAAAGGCCAATAAACACACAGATAATGATGAAACTGCTGCAAAATCAAAATTGATATTGAAAACAATAATGATAAAATGTGACCCCCCTTAATACAGAGAGTAATAAGGAATCTCAGCTAAACACCAACAATACTGAGTGCACATTATGTTCAAATATAAACAATGAATTTATGCTGCAATGCAATACATGTAAAGGATGGGTTCACTATGGTTGTACTGGTCTACCCGGTTATGAGCTAGCAAAATATATACGACACAAAACTAAGAAATACTCATGTAAGTTCTGCACCATGAAAGACCCCAAGTTAAAACTTTGTGTGGAAGATATCCCCTTACAACCAGACAACAGTGCTTTGTTTGAAAGTGTTAAAAACCTGATAAAAACAGAGGTCTCCAAGTATCAGACATCTTTTGAAAAGAATGTGGTGAACCTTGTTGAAAATGTCGTTGGAAATGTAACACTATTGAGTGACAAAATCAACACTGTAAACCAGATCCTAACTGAAACAAAAACTTATGTACAAAAGGCTAAAAGTGAATATAAACCAAATAATAACATTAATGAAAATGTTAAAATGGATGAACTTGTAATGTTGATTTCTTCTATTCAAAATAAAGAGGATCAGTCAAAAATAATCAGTTCACTAGAGGAAAATATAAATGATTTGAAATTGACAATAAATACAATGAAACATGAGAATCTTCTCTCAGAAACTACTTTAAAGTCATTGTATGAGGCAGAGAAAAAATCAAATGCAACCTACAAAGAGCAGACTGACAAACATATAAAGTTTTTGACAAATGAGTTGGAAAACAAAGAATCTCTTTCAGAACAAACTCTAAAACAACAATCAGAGTCAACAAAAAAGAACGAAATCTTGCAAAAGGAAATAGACTGTGCTAAAGAAGAACTATCTTCACTTAAGATTCACATAGCTGAACATCAGCAAAATTTTGATACAGATTCATGGTCAAAGATTAATCCAACTAGTAAACAAAAAGACAAAAAACCTCAAGTATTACTGATTGGAACATCAAACATCTCTAAAATTGATCCAGAGAAATTAAGTTCCAAGAATGAAACAACCAAAGAAACTGCATTAAAATTTAATAAAGCAGAACAAGTCATTCAAAACTTAGGAACCTCAGAAAATCCAGAAGTTATAGTATTTGACGTTTTAACTAATGAGCTCATGCATTCCACATCATCGGAATGTGTCACAAAAATGCAAAAACTTGTGAATGAAACAAAAACCCGTAAACCAAGCTCAAAGATCCTGATATCATTGGCGACTAATAGAACGGATGAGAAAAAGCTCAATCTTATAGTTAACACTATTAACTCTGCTATAAAAGAATTAGCAGAAGAGTCGAAAGAATTTGATGTATGTGACCATAACAATCTTTCCCAGTCATTTGAAATTAAAAAACATTTCATAGAAAATGATGGACGACACCTTACAGTAGAAGGTGTGAAGATGTTGGCATCGAATATGAGGAGATCAATTGATAATGTGCTGAATATTCCGTATACCCTAGCAGAAGGCCTTTGAATTTGAGTTCGAATCAAAATAATCAACGATGGCAACGCAGAGGAAAAGAAAAGGCTATTGAGTGTATGCTCATGGAACATTGATGGTGTGGCGACCAAAGATTTTAATAAACTTGATGACTTTACTTTTATTAATAATATTAAGTATTATGACATGATTGGTTTGGTAGAAACCCATTGTACTAAGTCATTTATTTCACCCCTACCAGAGTATAAAATATATCACTCTCACAGGGTACAAAATAGTAGATCAAAAAGAATTTTTGGTGGTATAAGTGTCTTAGTGAAAAAGTCAATAGCAGGTGGTATTACCCCTTTACCTACTGAAAACTCAAATTATATGTGGTTCAAACTTAACCAAAACTATTTTAACCTTTGTAAAGATCTCTATATTTGTTTTCTTCACATACCCCCCGAAAACTCGAGTTACTCTAGAAAAGAGGGGGACCAGTTTGAAGTGTTAGTAAGTGATGTTGGTAAATACTCCGCTGTAGGCGACATTTTATTGTGTGGAGACTTTAATGCCCGAACTAATACTGCTGTTGACTTTGTTGCTAACGACAATGATTTTATTCATTCTAATTATGATCGTCATTATTTGGTTGATAGTATAAGCCTGGATAGGAATAACCAGGATACAGTGAGATGTGGTAGAGGGAACAACCTTTTAGAGCTTTGTACTCAAAGTGGGCTCAGAATTATAAATGGGAGAACATTTGGTGACACACTTGGTAAATTTACATCCCATCATTCCATGGGTAGCAGTGTTATTGATTATATGATTGTAAGTGAGAGCATGTATCATAATATATTAAGTTTTCGTGTCCATGATTTTATTAAATCGCTCTCTGATCATTGTATGCTATCCTGTTTATTAAGTGTTGACTTTGTTGAAAACATGAAAATTTCCAGAGTTCCTACATGTCCCACTCCACGAAAGTTTTTGTGGAACGATGATTCTATTTGTAAGTTTCAACAAGCTCTTCAGCTTCCTTCTGTCACATCTCAACTAGATCAGTTTGTACATAATAATGTTTATAGTTTAGATCAAGATGGCATAGATATAGCTGTGAATGATTTTCAATCTTGTATAAATGAAGCAGCTAATATTGCACTTAAGCAAAGGAAAGTTAAAGTTACAGGGAAAAAGAAAAAAGATAAACCTTGGTATAATACATTATTACATGATTTGAAGAAATCACTAGACCACTATAGCAGAGTACTTTCCCTTAATCCATTTAATAAAGAACTTAGAGCTAAATGTTTTCATTTAAGTAAAACATATAATAAGACTAGAAAGGAAAAACGTCGTAATTATTTTAAAGATTTAATGGTTAAATTGGAGAATACCTCACAATCTAACCCTAAAGCATTTTGGGATATAATAAACACCTTGAAAAGTTCTGATCAAGAGAACAAGGAAAGTGGTATAGATGCAGAATCATGGTTACTTCATTTTAAAGAGCTTAATACTGTAAACAATAACAAGCTCAATTTGAATAATGAATACTGGAATGCTTTAAATCTATGGAAAATTCCAGAGGGTCATTCTTATCTTGATTGTAATATTACTGTTAATGAAATAAGTAAAGCCTGTCAAAAGTTAAAGAATATTAAAGCTAGTAGTATGGACAGTATACTTAATGAGATGTTGAAATATGGACAATTTATTATATTGCCTGGACTAGAAAAATTGTTTAATTTAGTCCTGGATTCAGGTATTTATCCACGAAATTGGTCAAGCGGTTACATTTTCCCAATTTTTAAAAGTGGTGATCCCACTGAACCAAATAATTATAGAGGCATTACCATTACTAGTTGCCTGTCAAAACTTTTTAACTCTATTTTAAATTCCAGATTTGAAAAATTTGTACAACTTAATTGTATCATATCAGATGAACAAATTGGATTTAGACCAGGTTGTAGAACATCAGATCATATTTTTAAATTAAAGACTATTCTGGATAAATATTTAAATAAATCAAAAATGGTATATGCCTGTTTTATTGACCTTAGAAAGGCATTTGAATCTGTCCTGCACCCTGCACTCTTATTCAAATTAATAAAAGCAGGGGTGGGTGGAAAGTTTTTATCCTTACTGAAATCCATGTATAGCAATATAGAGCTTAGAGTTAAATTAGAGGTTTTTTCATCTAGTGTTGGTGTGTTCCAGGGGGACAATCTTAGTCCAAGTCTTTTTAATGTATTTATTAATGACATTACTAAGTTATTTGATGCTTCATGCTGTCCTGTATCACTTGGATCACAGTTACTAAATAGTTTATTGTATGCAGATGATTTACTTCTTGTATCAGAATCAGCTGAAGGGTTACAGAATTGTATGAACAAGGTTCATAACTACTGTGAAAATTGGGGGCTTGAAATAAATTATGATAAATCTAAAGTGATGATATTTAATAAAAGTGGACGGATGATATCTAGAAAGTTTCTTATAAACGACAAGAGTATTGAGTCTGTTTATCAATATAAATATTTGGGTGTTCTATTTAGTTTGAATGGGAGTTTCAAACGTGCCCTCAATGACCTAAATTCTAGAGGTCAGAAGGCATTTTTTAAATTGACTAATATATTTAAAAATACTCCTTGTGACATTCAAAATTTTACATTTATATTTGACCATACTGTGAAACCAGTTGTACTGTATGCTTCTGAAATTCTGGGCATATTTGACACCAGAAAATGTAATAAATATAACAGTGAAAATATATTTGATCAGATTTTTAATACTGTACCAACTGAAAAGATAAATCTCAATATGTGCAGATATTTGCTGAAAGTAAATAGAAAACATGTAAACTGGCATTGTATGGTGAGCTAGGCCGTTTTCCATTGTATATTGATATTATTATGTCAATGGTTAAGTACTGGATTAGATTGTATAATGATAAATCTAAAGATGCTTTACTGTCAGGAGCATTAGCTGAAAATATTACTATGATAGATAATAACCAACAATGTTGGCTTAGTTGTTTTAAATGTATTTTGAATGAATGTGGATTGTCACACTTTTATAAGAATCCAAAATCTATTAAAATAATTTTTGTTAGTATTGAGAAAGTGTCTTCAGTGTAAATTTGAAAACAGTGGTCTCAGCAACTACAAACTAGTGATAAATTGAGAACATATAGATTATTTAAGAATATTTTTAAATTTGAAAAATATTTATCCGTTGTAACTAAAGATAATGATAGAGTAAGTATGACAAGGTTCAGAACCAGCAATCATAAACTTCATATTGAAATTGGTAGATACACTATACCAAAACTCCTATAGATAACAGGATCTGTAAGAACTGTAATATAAATTTAGTTGAAGATGAGTTACATTTTTATTAGACTGTCCAAAATTTTCTCATTTAAGGAAGGAGTTAGTCTACAACTGTTTAAATAAAAACATTACTAATACTACAAATATTAATTCTCAGTTTATGTGGTTGTTAAGTAATGAAGACACTGATGTATGCAAAAGTATAGCTAAGTACCTAAACATGTGTTTTTTACTTAGAATAAAAGTGTGAAATTTTGTTTGCTATTTATAATGTACTTATCTTTTACACTGGAGTTACTCCCCTGGAACACATAACACATAATATTTTGATACTTGTGTAGTATTTAATTTTAGTTAGATAGTTTAAATGTTATTCTTTGTTGTATCTATGCTATTAATGAGTATGTTCATAATTGAGCTTTCTTTAATAAAATATTTCGTATTTCGTATTTCGTATTTCATGTTTTTCATCTTCAATCTGATCTATACATATAAAGCAATATTTCCATTTACAGTTTTGTTTCATAAAGACCTGTTTATGATCGTCAAGTAGCGACACAACACAAAAAGTTAGCAAATGCACTTCTGTTTCAACTTGAAATGTTCTTACTCATCCAAAAACATCTCAGTTTCAAAACATCTTTAAACAATTTATAAGTTCGTAATTTTTTTCCAACATTTTGTGACAATATTTCATTGCCAATTTATTTTATACTTAACAAATAAAATATCTTCTAACTGTGTTATAACATTTTAATGCAAAATGTTATCTGAAAATGAGCATATATTCTAAATTTTGTCATGAGTCTTTTACAGTAGTTTTTCATTATTTTGATCGCATATCTTAAAGCCCATTCTTCTTCATAATTTTCTGTGGCATGATTGTAAAGAAAATAAGATTGTGAAGTGACTTTACCATTGACTTGTAGCTTTTTGTCTTATAATTTCAAAATAATTAACTGATTAATTATGACTTTTTGTTTTTGATTTTTTTACCATTCAACCTTTTGACTTTCTATCTGACCTATCACTGTCTGTCCCGGCGCTTTACGTTTGCTCGAGAGCAATTTCCACGTTTGTGCGAGCAATTTTCCACTTTTGCGCGACACAGTGCTAAAACGCGTTTGTGCGAAATTAACGTGTTGAAAAGTTACTACGATTGCGCGTATAATTAAAATTAAAAAAGTAACTAAAAATTCGTCAATTGAAATAGGAAAATGTTTAGTGTGATTATCAGTTCTTCCAGCAAGGCTGCGCAGAGAAAGTTGATGGCAGTTGTGCAGATCATATGATGGAAGATGTTACTCAAAATGAAAGCCGAAAAAAACAATTTGTCAACTGCTTAATTGAAAATTTCGTCACCAGCGCGTCTATAACAAGAATATGGACGACTGTCCATAATGAAAGCACAAAACGTACCGTTTTTTTTTTTTAATATAGTTTATAAAACTTAGAATATTCTTTTCGCATTGTATTCAATTTAAAACTGTACCTTAAAATGTTTAGGAGACAACCATTTTATATTGGGGGACTAATTTTTGGTATTGAATTAATTAGTAGTGTTAATTTTTTCCCACGGCTTCATGTTGCATAATATTCATTTTTAATCAATTCTTTGGCAAAATTATTATTGTGTATAGTTCTTTCTAGGCCATGTTATTCATTTTCAAGATCCTCCTCCTCCTGTCACACACCCTAAAAAATCGTAATTATGGTTATCCTCTTATATAAACGAATAAAGACTTCTTTGATTATATAAATTGTTAATCAATTTCATAAATTTTCAACAAAAGTTCCATGAAGTTCAAGTTATTCTCTGGATAAATACACAAATAAAAACCCAGGTAATATACTTTTTTGATAGTTAATTCGAGCAAAGAATATACCATTTGTTCCCGCAAACGTAATACCTGTCAAAATTCAAATTCGCGCAAACATTGAAGCCCGTCTGACCGTATATTCGACATAGGTAAACGTTAAAAATGGTCACAGAAAAAAGCCACAACTGTGTTAGGAAAAAGGAACAAATTTGATCAATTTAGGAAAAAGTCACAATTCTGATACAAAATAAAAACGGTGAAAATGGTTTTTTTTTTTATGTAGTCAAAACAATATATATGTTAAATTGTAAATTCTATGTCTCTGTAATAAAGCAAAACGTCACAGGACAATTATTTGAAATATACTGACAATTTGTGTCATATATACGTTAATATGTTTGGACAACGTAACAAAATTTTTCAACATAGTAAATGAGCAGAAAATTGAAAAAAATAAATTGCATTTTATCATAAGTTTTAAGAATCTTATGCTTTTAATACTACATATAGTTGTAATTAAAACTCTTTTGTTTCTCTGAATGAACTAATAAAGTGAGAAAAGAGGGATGTACTATTTCAATGTTTGTGATTGATTGATTGGTTGATTGGTGTTTAACGCCACTTTTAACACTATTGTGCTATTTCGTGGCATTCACTTTTTATTGGTAGAGGAAGCCGGAGTGCCCGGAGAGAACCACCGACCTTCGGTAGGAAAACTGACAATCCTAGTCAATTAAGATTAATTAAGATTGGAGTCGAGTTCACCTGCCCCGTGCGGGATTCAAACTCACAACCTCAGTGTTGGACTACTTAGACCACTCGGCCACCGAAGTCCCTTCCAATGATTGTGTTTATTGCAATTAAATAAACTTTCCAAGCTTATAAACGGTTTATTACTTGAATGCAAAACATTCCTTTGATATGCCGACAAAATACAGCTAAAAACATGTTGGCATTAAAGGAACAGTGTTTCATTAAAATTAAGTGTAGTCAAAGCAAGAAGTATTATTATTAGGTAAGCTTAGTCTTCCAATTATTATTGAAAATAATACCATTCTTCTGTTTGTAATGAATAAACATCTTTTTCTGTTTGTTTGAAATGAGGAATTTTAAGGGGAGGGGGTGGATTGATAAAAAAACGTCTAGCTCTTGTTAACCACTCAGTGACAGCATATTAAAGATAACTAGAATAAGGAGTTTTAAAAAAAATACATTGATTTCATAAAGCAAGGATCTCATTATACAAATCGTTGCATAAAGTAAGATTCTTCGATAGATACTTTGATTTTTGTCCATAATAAAATTTGGTAAAACAAAGTTTATATTTGAATTTCTGAAATACGGGTTAAAAATATATTAATTTCATAGCTTTAGAAGTTCTACCATACCGATCCTCTATGCGTTTTGTGAAAGATCTTCATAGCAATTAGGAATCGTAAAGCAAGAACATTTCAATATCCCATGGATAGTAAACCAGGCAAATAGTAACAAACCCCTGTAACGTGAGGGTACCCAAATTGCACCTATTTTTACAGTATTTTTACTTACGTTTTTTAATGGTCCAGACTAAAGTTTCCATTCTGTGTTTATTTTGTAGACGTATCCCTATTTACTATAGTTACACCAATTCAATTTTGAATCTAAATTGTATCATAGAAATATGAGTTTGAACCGACCTCTAAACGATCCATGATTCTACAATGAGGAGTACCAAAATTGCATCCATGCTTAAATTCGCATCCTCAAAAATCGAATAACTGATGTTTTGTGTTATTTCTTCAAATATTTAGAACAATTTGACATTAGTCCATGCTGACTATTCATTTTTCAAGAAATGGATGCTTGTAACATATTTTATTTGCTCATTTTTAAAAGATGACTTTTTGTGAACGTCGCATGGCGACGTTTCCGTAGATTTTACTTTTCCAATGAATGCTTCATCTGTTGATATATAATGTGAACGTTTTGTGTATATTTAAATATGTTTACCTATGTTGAAAGACGTGTGATACGATGCTTTTTGTCCGCAATTTGCTTTTTGTCCACTTTTGCTTTTTGTCCGATAATTTTGCTTTTTGTCCGACACTTTTGCTTTTTGTCCGTTTTGCTTTTTGTCCGATAATTTTGCTTTTTGTCCGACACTTTTGCTTTTTGTCCGTTGCTTTTTGTCCGTTTTGCTTTTTGTCCAATAATTTTGCTTTTTGTCCGACACTTTTGCTTTTTGTCCGTTGCTTTTTGTCCGTTTTGCTTTTTGTCTGCTGATTTTGCTTTATGTCCGATATAAAAACGTGTATATTTTTGCAGGTTTTATTTTGAACTTCGAAAAATCATCATTAGAGTATCTTATTAAAAAAAAAAATGTCTGATTACCTCGCCTACCAACCAATGTGGCCACCATAACTGAAATAGAACATACGGGGTAAAATTAAAGTTTTGTCTATTATTTTGAAAACCATTAAAAAGAGACAAAATCTGACAACAGCAGGATGTTGAGCTCTACTAATTGTCGAAACTTTCAGATGACGTCCAAAATTGGTTTCCATTCTCTAACTATAGTTCGCCCAAACCCAATGTTATGAAAACTTAAACGCAATGCTTATTACCACATATCCCAGATCAAGTTTGAATTTTGATGGCGTCACTTTTACTGCTCTAGAGTTTAGAAATGGAAAAAACTGCTGAACTTTTATATCCGTTCTTTAACTGTAGTTTGCCTTAAAAATGGCATGAAGTTTATATGCAATGAGTATACCACAAAACACAGGTCAAGTATGAATTTTGGTGGCCTCACTTTTCTTCTTATGCCCTACATAAATGGGGAAAATACTGACTTTCTCGTTTGTGTTTCTTAACTTAATATAAAAAAAGAAGATGTGGTATGAATGCCAATGAGACAACTCTCCACATGAGACTGAATGACACAGAAATTTACAACAATAGGTCACCGTACGGCCTTCAACAATGAGCAAAGCCCATACCGCATAGTCAGCTATAAAAGGCCTCGAAATGACAATGTTAAACAATTCAAACGAGAAAACTAACGGCCTCAAGCAAATTTTATGAAACTGATATACAATGCTTATTACAACAGAAGTTAGATCAAGTACAAATGTGGGTAGTGTCACTTTTGTCGTTATCAAAGTATGTCCCTTTCTAAAGTTATATGCAAGCGGGGCATTATCTGTGTCCCATTGGACTTATCTCCCATTTTAATATAGGATTAATTACCCTAAAATGACAAACTTTTTGCCTACTATCTTGAAAATTATAATAGATACAGAAAAACTTAATGGTGATCAGCAAGATCAGTTCTACAAATGAGACAACATGATCGAAATCGTTAATCGACTCCTTATTACAGATAATGTCTATTGATGATGATTTGAACAATTTTTGGGGGCGTTTTTACCTTATATCTTAAGTCTACAATAAAGACAATATGAAGGCGGCTACTTATTGGAGTTATTGCCCTTTAAATGTAGTGTCTTTCGCATTCTTGGATTGTATATAACAAGAAAACCTAAGGGATAATTTTACTCATTGTAGCAAAATTTGACTGCAGAAATGCAGATAACTAATGTGAATTTTTCTTTTAAAAGAACAATTTTATAAGAATTGAACTGATAAATATTAATATTTTTACAAGCTAAATTTTATTTGTTTGATTTTTAATGTTTTTAAATTGGCATTTTTAGGGGAGATAGTGCATTTTCTGAAAGAATCTACATGAACTTTTGCTATCTTAAATTTTAGCAGGATAAAACCCTATTGTATCTATTGATATTCTCAAAGCATTTTCTTAAAGCTATCTTCTCGCATTTTGTTTTCAATTCTATAATTTAGATTAGCTTCTGATCACATAATGCTGTTTTCCCCCGTATAATCCATACAAATACCGCGCTGAAGTACGTCAATTATTTAATTTTCATTATTCAAAATTCAATAATGAATAATGAAATAGTTCATTATTCACTATTCAACGTTAAGTGATGAATAATAAATAATGAAATAGTTTATATTTCAGTATTCAAGTTGAAAAGTGAATAATGAAATAGAATGATATATTTTTACTGTGACGCTATATCCCGTATTTCATAATTCGTCATTTTCGTATAATCTAACAAATTTTCAAATTAATATACAATTTTGTAAGAAAAAAATCAAAACACTATGTGAAATAATGATCTTAATTTATTTATTTTGTTTCGGAGGATAAACTAGTGGGTTTTCCTAACTATTTTTAACAGAAATTCCTTGGTTTAATGTATGGACGACCTGAATACCAAAATATATGTAAAAATTAAAATACTAAACATTGTCTTTTTTATTTTCACAAGATCTTTGCTATTCTTAATCCTCTGATTATAGATATAACATGTCGATTGTGCCACAATGACCATAAGAGGGGTTACGGAGGACTTAAACGCTAAAATACGCGTGAAAATTAAGAAATAGCCAATTCTGAATAATGAAATGGATACTTTGAACAATGGAATGGACTGCTGCGACCCTTCAGCCCCTAATAACAGATATACCTTATGACTCATTCGAAAGCTTATTGTATTGCTACCTTATACGTCATTAAAAAGCGTACCAACAGAGAAACAAGAGATATATAGCCTATAGCTATGCAAAGAGTAATAAAATGGTTATAAACAGTATGTTCCGCATTGACCATTAGAGGGGTTACGGATGACTTAAAATGCCAAAATACACGTGAACATTAAGAAATAGCTTATTTTGAATAATGGAGTGGACTGCTGCTACCCGTCAGCCCCTAATTACAGAAAACTTTATACACCATTTGAAAGCCTATAGATAGAGGAATAAAATGGTTATAAACAATATGTCCCGCAATGACCGTTAAAGGGGTTACGGTGGACCTAAATGCTAAAATATGCGTAAAATTGAGAAATAGTTAATTTTGAATAATGAAATGGATATTTTGAATAATGGAATGGACTGCTACGTTCCTTCAGCCACTTATTACAGATATACATTAGGTAGCAATAAAAAGTTAATAAAACAATATTTGAATTTACCCTCATAAATTTTACCATCCCTTTAAATTGCTTTCTTGCAAATAACGCTTACTATTTGTGTCATACATTTGCATATGAATGTAATGATAATCCTCCATAGATTTTATATATATAGTTAAAATGGTAAAATATAATTTCTTTTTTTTTGTGTATCCATAGCAACAATCTGCTTTTATTTGTTATCAAAGATTACAAAAGTAGGGGGAGATGGCACAAGTAGAATTTCAATCGCTTAAAGTAATACCCGTTCTTTTTTGAAACTGTTAACATATATCTACATTTTGTATTAAGAAATCAATAAAATTCATATGTCTTTCGTCTCATTTTTGTAAAATTGCGTCAAAAGCTTCGTGTGGAAAAAAAGCGTTTGTAAACATTTATTTACATTAGTTTCCGGACCTATGGCCAGTCTAGCTATCAAAACACAGAGAGTCAAACAGAAAATAGGCCATAAAACAAGTAAAAAGTAATCTTCTTGTTCTTATAAACCGTCTTTGAAGGCTAAATTAGTACTCAGCTGTCTAAAAATGAATTTTATTGCACTATAACTTTCATATTTGAAAAATCCATCGGGGCCAAAATACGACACCAAACTCCTTACTGTGTATTGCTACCTTATACGTCATTCAAAAGCGTACCAATAGAGAAACAAGAGGTATATAGCCTATAGCTATACAAAGAGGAATAAAATGGTTATAAACAGTATGTCCCGCAAAGGTGCCAAAATACACGTTGTTAAAAACAATTTTGTTACTCTATCAATAAGCTTTCAACTGGTGTATTAAGGTTTCTTTAATTAGAGGCTGACCGGTCGCAGCAGTCCATTCTATTATTTAAAGTAAGCTATGTCTTAATAGTCACGCGTATTTCGATATTTAGGTCATTCGTTTCTCCTCCAATAGGCGGTGCGGAACACACTGACTATATACCTTTTCTCTTCTATTAATAAGCTTTCGAATGAGGTATAATGTATAAGTGTAAATAGGGTTAAAGGCCGCAGCAGCCAAATCCATTATTCAAATTATCCATTTCATTATTCAAAATTGGCTATTTCTTAATTTTCACACGTATTTTGGCATTTAGGTCCTCCGTAACCCCTCTAATGGTCATTGCTGTACAATTGGCATGTCATATCTATAATCAAATAATCAAGGGATGAGGAATAGCAAAGGTCCAGTGAAAATATTAAAAGACAACGTAAAGTATTTGAATTTTTATATATTTATGGTATTCAGGTCGTTCATACATTAAACCAAGAATTTCTGTTAAAAATAGTTAGGGAAACCCTCTAGTTTTTCCTCCGAAACTAGATAAATAAACAAAGTTAAAAATTTCAAAGAGTGTTTTGATTTTTTTGTCTGATATTAATATGAATATTTGGTAGATAACACCAAAATTACGAATTCAGTAATACGGGAGATAGTGTCGCAGTCAAAAAATATTATTCTTTTTCATTATTCACTTTTCAACTTGAATGCTGAAATATAAACTATTTCATTATTCATTATTCATCACTTAACGTTGAATAGTGAATAATGAACTATTTCATTATTCATTATTGAATTTTGAATAATGGACGTACTTCAGCGCGGTCATACAAATTGTGTCATTTTGTCACAACCTGTAGCTTGCGAAAAATGCTCGGTGACTTATCATATTTATTATTTTTTTTAACATTTCACAATATATACTACGTTTTGGCAAATTCTATCATTTTTAATCTAAACTTCCATACCACTTTAAAGAAGATTTTCACCTATTTTTTTTTAGTTTTGTCATATATTATAGAAAATTATGATAGATTAAGATACACTTTAAATCACAAAAATGATCAACAAGTCAAGATCTACTAACAAGTCAAATGTTGTCGACAAAGTTAAGTAGACTGTGAATCTTTATAGAAAAGCAATTGCCCTTAAATGAGGATTTTTTTATCCTCTTTTGTGTTTGGAGCAAAACTAAACAAGATCGAAGGAATCTAAACAGCACATGATCAGCAAAACAGATTTTATCATGAATAATATTCTTGTGTACAATGTTGAGAGTGTCCTTTTTGAATATACACATAGACCCAGGTGATCACAAAGGCTATTTAGAGCCTCTAGTTTATTATTATTAGAACTATGCATAGTTGGTTAAAAATGACTGTTAAGACTAATGTCGAATACTTTTCGCTTGATAGTTTTTTGGAACAGATGTGAAGTACAGGGTTATTTGAACGGACGTAATTCGAGTTCGAACGTTATCTAACTCAAGTATAACTTTTTTCTTGCTTTTACTTTCGACATGTAAAGTTTAGCTTATGTCATGAATGTCACGCCCTTATTGTAAAGAAACTTCAATAAACAGGAGACTATATGCCAGATCTTTCCAACAACTAGTGACAAACAATTTGGGGCGTAATTTAAGGAGGCTTTTCCAAGGATGCAATTGCTTGTAGACTGTATATTTACCCTCTACATTAGACCAAAATTTTCACAAATCCTCAAAAGGACCTTTAATGATAGGTCATGTCAAGGGAGATATAAAGCAACACACACCCAGCAGGATCGAAGCATTTGTCTTAAACATCTCCGATATTGATTCCGCGTGGCTTTCAAATTGACACGAGTATCCATTGGTGTTCATTGTCAAACCTTTGGGGCTATATCAGTTTCATGGAAATTAACAAAGAGCATGGCAACCTTTCCTTGGTGATGTTTTAATGGCTGTCCGGCGTAAAAAAATATCTGTTAACCAACAAAATATCTTATGTGTACCAAAAGCCGTCAGCGATGGTCACACAGACAATTTGCTACCTTCGTGGATCAAAGTCAGACTTTTCGCGGGATCCTATTAAACATCTAGTGTTGTCACTACATGTACCATGTGCTGTAGAGATTTCGTTGCACAACATGACAGAAACAGTCTTTGTTAGGACTCAATGTTGATAATTCGACATTGGATGTTTCATATACCCATTGTAGCCGAAAAATGATAATGAAACACTTTTGTTTGATATCGATCTATTGTTTGAATAGTAAATTTTCATATTCATTTTTTTTTATAGATTATCATTTTGAATATAGATTTTGTTTCTGAAAAAGCAAGTGTTGGACTCTCGATTTTATTGGCACTCATTTCATGTTAACTGTCATTTTTTAAATGTGCTTATCTGAGACCAGGAGTGCATTCCAGCGGCTTTCTTTCGTTTACTTTTGCGTACATTTTATACAGACCAGTATTTTTTTTCAATTGTTTTACCAATATTTTAGCTGCATGTAACATCCGGAACACTCAGAACAGCGAAACAAAATTTAGATTTCAGAAATAAATAGCATTTAGCCATCAACGAATGGCTTTTCAAGAGATGTTTTCGTTGAAGGATAATTCCATTATTTTTGTGCAATTTTAAGTCTTAACGACAAAAAAAAAAAAAAAAGATAAACAGAACATTACGTAAAGCATTAAGTATCACCTATAGTATTTTACAACCTTAATTGGTGGTAGTTCATATATATTTCTGCTATTTTCTTTGGATATAAGTTATTGTCCTGAATAAACATCTTTATGCGTTTGTTCGTTTTTCCGCATGCGTTTCAGTTTTTATCATAAAATTTCTTCTATTAGCCAAGACAAAAGTGACCTTAGCGTGACCAGTCTTGTAAAAATCCGTTGATCACAATACGCATAGATCCCTCATCGAAATAAACTATAATCTGATTGTTCATGTTATACACGTGCTCAATATCCATGCTTCTTTGTTGATTGTTTACTATAAGGTGACAATCGGTAAACTTCGGCTTCAAAACACGACAAAGAATTAGCCGCCATATTTTCACATCATAACAGACAGAGAGAAAAAAAAATGACGATTATACGATATGTTTGCGTAAAAAATGATAAAATCGTGCACAGAAGACTAAGTTTATGATAAATACATGCATTGGTTCAAGAATTGAATAAACATTATTTTTCAACAGTCACTCGTTTCATATATGTATGACTTTAAGTCGTTAAAACAAGTTAGCTGTGTTGTTAGTTAAGCCGTCATAACAAGTAAGCTTATTCGTTATAACGACTTTATAATAAAACCCCAATCAAATTTGAACTTAGAAATGCTAATTTACCTTAAAATTAAAATATCAGGGACAGCAACCCCAAAACACGTTGTCTAATATAACTGAAAAATCTCGGGCAGATAGATCTTGACATCATGAACATTTTTATCCAGGCTCTAAATGCTTTAGTTTCAGAGATATAAGCCAAAATCTACATTTTACCACAATGTTCTATTTTTAGACATGGCGGCCAACTTGATTATTGGGCGGGGTCATCGGATGCTTTTAGAAACTAGATACCCTAAGGATGATTGTGGCCATATTTGCTTTGATTTTGCCATTAGTTTCAGATTTTCTGAAAGTAAACGACGACGACGGATGCCAAGTGATGAGAAAAGCTCACTTAACCCTCTGGTCCAGGTGAGCTAAAAAGGCAAAACGGACAAAAAGCAACGGACAAAGAGCAAAAGTGTCGGACAAAAAGCAAAATTATCGGACAAAAAGCAAAACGGACAAAAAGCAAAAGTGTCGGACAAAAAGCAAAATTATCGGACCAAAAGCGAAACGGACAAAAAGCAACGGACAAAAAGCAAAAGTGTCGGACAAAAAGCAAAATTATCAGACAAAAAGCAAAAGCGGACAAAAAGCAAATTGCGGACAAAAAGCACCGTATCAGACGTGTATAATGTCAAATCATGAAAAGACAAACTGTTTTGTCTCAACAAAAAACTTGTAAGATTTCCGCAGCTATATTTTTGTTGAATAGGTGCAATGTGGGTACTCGGTGCAATTTGGGTACTGTGACGTTATACACGTAGTGAATGTCAACACACAACGATGTTTCAATTTTAGACGTTACCGGTTATATATGAGGGTTTGAATGGGGTCAGATAAATTAGGGTGGTTTCTATTTTTAATACCACAAAACTGTTCACGAAAAACGACGATTTGACACCTTAATCACGGAGAACGTATATAAAACTGAATTGAAAACGAGTCACGAAAAATGCACTTATCACGAGTCACGGACAATAAATCAATGCAAAAACGAATCACGGCAAGCAAAATACCACGATCACAAAAGACGAAAATAACCCATCAGCCCCCTCATAAATGCACCAGATAATTTTTATGAGAATTCTTCAGGTCAGAAAACAACAATGATGTAAACATACATGATATGCACCTTTATGAATATATATACGTTTCGCGGATATATTTGTTATGCAATGCTTTTTGAACTTTTTTCGTATCTCTTGTCTATTTGTATTACGATTTTAACATTCGTACGGATATTTCATTGTGTTCTAGCAATGTGCAATTTAATATGCATGTCCTATACTTTAATTCTCAATATTTTTGGGGTGAAATCATAGATTTTTTTATAAGGTCAAATTCAATTATTCATTTTCATTCTGTGTTTAATTTGTGTGCAACAGTACGTGAAGGTAAATTCCTGGGTTGAAGGGCAAAAAGAAGGGGGGATTATAAGTGGCACGATCAGATCTATTTATGTCCCAGGCAAATCCGGAAATGATAAAAACAACTTCCCCAACGTTTAGCCCAAACCAATTAATTTTCAATAATATTAAGTTGAAGTAGTTTACTTCAAAATCTTCCAAGCCACTCTAATTTAATGAAGGTTATTTCTCAATCACGAGGAGTGGGGGTCGATCTAAACATGGAATTTTGGGTACAGTAGTGCAGCTGGGAAAACACCCAAATTTCATAAGTTAAAACCTTGAGAAATATGTTAATATGTTTCTGATGGCAAAATCATGACCCATTCATAGTTTTCTCAGTAATCACATATTACACAACATAAATAAGAGGATGTGGTATGAGTGCTAATGAGACAACTCTCCACCCAAGTACAGGTTTTGATATCTTAATTTGAATAAAAACGATAAAACAGCATTTAAACAAACATCTATTATAATTCGGAGGATGAAAATTACTGACCCATTATATTTGACCTCAGTGAAATTTAGTGTATGCCATTAATACAATTTAAATATAAAAAGGGGACCCATTCCAGCGGCACGTCTGTGTATACCTTCATTTAGTCATAGAACCCAAAATCTAGATGGAGACCCACGTGCGTGTCCTCATTATCCCAGTTCTGAAATATAGTCCCATTTATAAAATTTATCTCAGGTGTACAAACTCTCTTTCTAGGGTAATATTTTACCGTAAAAACTTTTATCATTCAAAACGACGTGTGAAAACTTAACACTTAGGCAGTATAAAGCACCGGTATGTACCCCCCCCGGAAAATAAACGTTCGCCCCTCTGCCGGTTTCATTTGATTTGTTCCAACTAAATCAATGAAATTCAGATGCAACACAAACATATTGTATTTGTATTTGTATTGTATTATAAGCCATTTTGCAGAGATTTAAGTTAAAATTATAAAATAAATATTTATTTCGTTTCATTTCGTTTCGTTTTGCTGTATTTCGGTATTTCGTTTTGTTTTGCGCTATTTCGTTTCGTTTCGTTTCGTTTTGTTCCGTTCCGTTTCTATTTCGTTTCACACTTTACAGGTACCCATATAATTATGTGATACAATGAACATATATACATGTATATTGAAAAAAGGCATTTATTTCTAATACATGTAGATATGTGAAATATGCAACACGCACAACCACCATCTAATTGCGAGCTGTAAATTACCAGAAATGAGTCATTAAATAAAAAAAAAAAAAAAAAAAACCAACCTGCACTACATGTACATGTATATATGGTCAAGATACAAAAATGTAAATTATACATTTCTATTGAAGCAAGGACATACCGGCGGTACTACATGTAAAAACCAACCTACAATATATTCCTTAGTTGGAAAGGGCACACATAAATGTAGTGAGGTTAAACTTGTTTTGTTTTTGTCACTAAAATCTCAATTCCCCTTTTTATATTTGTCTGAAATGAAAGCACAACATCTACGTTTTTATAGGGTGTGAGTTTCTCACTTGAAGTTGTATGACGTTTTACATGTAGTCTTGATATTCATTCTGCTTACTGACTTTAATAATGTCTCCATCATGTCAATGTATTCGAATGAGGCATGCCTTTTTATAAATAAATTAGTTTTAACCTTTAATTTGATAAAACAGATTTGTCTATTATAATTTATTCACTGGCATCATGCCGTAGAACAACAGGTTTTAAATTGATTGATTGTTCACACCTGAAACATTAATCAACTGGACATTGACATGATCGTGTTTTATTGAGGTTTTTAGTGTGTATGGTACCGTTGACTGGCTGCATTGTTCCATTTTTTCACAAAGGCATACACTGTAGGTCTCTGCAAGCAGTGTTTTACCAAGATTAGACTAACAGTAGCTGATGGAGGAATCATAGTTGATACAAAAAAGATTATGGTAAGAAAACATAGATATAGGAAGATGTGGTATGAGTGCCAATGAGACAACTCTCCATCCAAGTAACAATTTATAAAAGTAAACCATTATAGGTCAAGGTACGGCCTTCAACACGGAGCATTGGCTCATACATGTATGAGAATGTTATTGCATTTATAAAAAAAAAGAAGTGATTTGAATTGATTGCAAATGTGACAATGCTCCACAAGAGACTAGATCACATAAAAATTAACAACTATAGGTCACTGTATGGCCTTCAACAATGAACAAAGCCCATACCGCATAGTCAGCTATCAAAGGCCCAGAAATCACAAATGTTAAACTATTTAAAATGAGTAAATATATGTACAAAACAATGAACGAAAAACCAAATATGGTATACAGCAACAAACAACAACCACTTTGAGGTTAAATTCGTTGAAGGCTCCAACCCTCATCTAACCTGGGACAGTAGTGTAACAGTACAACATAAGAAATCAGTCATGTGTCAGTTGAGTCTTCATCAGATTGACACAAAGTATAAATACATCTTACAAAATCAGAGATCGGATGTGGCAGGGTTCTTAAACATATGGCGTACGGAAAGGGTCAAAAGTAAAAAGAGCAGCATAAGCTATATTTGACGTACCAAAAGGGTCAATATATATTTGTCTGGTTATGCTGCATTTTAATCGCATATGCTATATTACAAACACTGACTATGCTATATTTTCAAATTGTAGCATATGCTGTACTATTTCAAACACATCAATAAAGGGTCAAAACTCGAAAGTAGCATAGGCTGTATAATTTATTTTGATTGGACTGTATATCTCACTGTTGGAGGGCGTGTTTAACGAATCTAGTAAATTGTCATCACTAAAGTCTCCGCCCTTTTTATCAATACTTCTAGAAATGAAATGTATAATACGATCATTTGAAAACAAAACAAAACTTTTTAATGATAGTCCGAGTTTATTGAAAAAAATCATTTTTAATATTATTACATTTTATATATTCATATGTTTTGCCTGGTATATTAGTGGATTTTATCTCACTGGCATCGGGTAGTTTTAAAACAAGAGGAATGAAAACGCGGCACACATGAACAATAATTTTCTTATATCATCTCTGTCTCGGGTGATGTATTAATTATGTACCCGCAGAGCCTTCTCGCTAACCAATGTACTGTCATTTCCATTATAAAGTTGTATAATACGCTGCACTTGCTATACGAAACTATGTCATTAATATGAAATTAATCACGCTTTATTTGACATAAACAAATTTCTCAACGATAAATGATTTTAAACTAAATAATTTGTCGGACTACAAACTTCTGAAAGTGGCAACTAAGCACCTGCAGTGTCATTTAGTAAATGTTCAGATCTTGATAATTAAATCAATAGGTCTAAGTATAATACATTGAATGCTTCTTTAATTAATTTCATATGGTTGTATTAGCGTTGAGCGCGCTTCATACAAAAGTTTCAAAACCTGATAATAAAAATATCAAGACATTATCCAAATAATCTTTGAACTTTTGGCTAAGGCCGAAACACGAACAGATATGCCAGAGACAAAAAGTACATGCAGCAGGAAAATTTGGTTTCAGCTTTAAAGTGGGGCTAAGTTCATAATTTGATAATACATTATTTCAAAGTCTTTTAAAATATTCACTGGCCATAGTACTGGTCTTATATATAAGACATTAACAGGAACATTTTGGGGACTTGTCTTCACTGCTGTCGACGCCAAGCTCTTAATTTGAACAAGAAATATAGAAAAGTGTTGAAACGGGCTATTCCTTAATTCTAGAAAAACTGCATCCAGGAAACTTACTCCCTATTTTGAAATGGCACCAAAATCTAAGTTCTGTCATACATAATTCTATAGTTTTTGGAAATATTCAGAGTCCTCTGTAACATCCATAAACAAATAAAGAACACAAAAAACCCCAGAACAGAATGAACTATTTCCTTGAACATCGGCACAAGCAATAAAACAGAGTTTCAGCTTTAAATCGAGAACAAGCGGTCATAATTCTATATTACACAGTTTTGAGGTTTTAGCCGGACAGAATCCAGAAACATGGGGAAAAAATAATATATCTCATAAGTGAAAAAGTTCGTGTATGTTAACTTTTAACTATGAACGTAGTTTTTGTGTATGTTGAAGGAAATTAAGTGTAATTTGTTTATAAGCTCAATTTAGTTTATTTCATGATATATTTTGGAGTTTAGTATGACGTCCATTTCCACTGAACTAGTACACATTTTTGTTTAGGGGCCAGCTGAAGCAAGCCTCTGGGTGCGGGATTTTCTCGCTGAATTGAAGACGCATTGGTGGCCTCTGCTGTTTTCTTTTATTTTCGTCGGGTTGTTGAAACATTCCCAATTCCATTCTCAATTTTGCAATTAATTATCAAATGTTTATATATTTATCCTGGCAATAATTACACCCAGATTTATTTCAGGCTAATAATGACTATCTGAGATCATTGTAAATTAAAACAATTGAATATAGTAAGGCAGTTGATATTTGTCCGGCTAGCCGGACAAATATTACCAGGACTCCGTGTCTGGTCAATCAATGCGTATGTCACTTCTTGTGCGTGCGTGTGATATTATCTTCTAGCACCAGACGATCGCAAATTACGGACATTTTGCAAATGGTGAAGTTGAAGTCATCCCTTCGTAAATTTTACGGACACCACCACGAGTTTGTTTGGCCGTTATGGAATAACTGTTTCTCAGATAATATCGTATATGTTCCTTATGTAGACATGTAACAACAATACCATTCCCTTTTCACGTATGTGATCCACCGAATTAGACTATTTACCGGAATTGTAATAACATAAGCCAACACGGCGGCTGCCACATGTGGAGCAGAATCTGCGTACCCTTCCGAAGCACCTGAGATAACCCCCAGTTTTTGGTGGGGTTCGTGTTGCTTAAGTCTTTAGTTTTGTATGTTGTCTTCTGTACTATTATTTGTCTGTTTGTCTTTTTATTTTTTAGTCATGGCGTTGTCAGTTTATTTCCAATCTATGAGTTTGACTGTCCCTAGCTCTAGTATCTTTCGACCCTCTTTTAAAAAGCATTTTTTTTGGCAATCTTAAATTGCAAAATTAGCGGCTCAATCTTGTTACTGGTAGTTGAAGTTGTAGTCATCCGAAATAAGAATACTAGCGAACAAACACATTATTTGTGGCAGAAAAATTGCTGTTACTGGCAATTACAGAAAGTATAGTTTTGGGGTATTCTTCGCTGTTTCTGTTTTTTTTTTTTTCCGCTCAATGTTTTCTTGTTCTTGTGTTTCTGGTGTTATTCTCACCCTTAATTGTATGAAATTTTACTGTGTGTTTTGGTTTGCTTTTTGTGTTTCTTTCATATTTTTCGTTGTGATATGCTGTTTTCTTGTTATTCTTTTAATTCATGTGTGGTCTCTATTTTTTTAATGTTGTCTACATGTAAAATAACCAATAGCGTTTTATTTTTTCGGCTATATAACAGTCACTGTGACTACCAGTTTTTTGTTGTTGCAAAAAAAGCTTTATGGAGATATGGAAACTAAAAAAATGGTTAAAAATACAGAGGTATGGTAGGCTTTTCTCTCTTCTTTCCAAAGACATTTTCTGATTAATTCAGAAAGGCATTACTGTTAATCTTGTTGTATGGAATGGTTGTATAAAGAGTAGAGAAATAAAATGTATTCTGCAATTTCGAAATTCAAAAATTTTCATTATAGAAATTTTAATAAATCTTTCAAATTCCTACTCCTTGAGTGAGCTGTGTCTGAGTACTTCTGGATGCTGTTACACTCTACAATCTACAACTCCTCAGAAACTACCAAATTGATTTCCACAGAAATTTTATCATTAAGTTCTGCACTTTATATTGTAACTGCACGGTGCGGTTTTACGACTTTGAATGTCACTCTGGTTTCATTAGCCACTCTTTTATGGTGGGTGTCTTCTGGAAAGTGTAGGGAATGGTAAATCTACAGAAACCCAAATACAATACAAAGTAATTACATCCGTTTTTTTAAATGAATGTTGAAACGATTCGTTCAGCGTTTTAATGACTTGTTTGGCACATTAAATTTTTCATTGAACGGCAAAATTGATTTCTTGCATGTTGCAAGTTTGAAATGATACATTGTATAAATCATTTTAGACTTTCTCGTTTCTCATGTTCTAGATTAGACCGTTGGTTTTACACTAGTTATATTTTGGGGCCCTTTATAGCTTGTTGTTCGGTGTGAGCCAAGGCTCGGTGTTGAAGACCGTACTTTGACTTTCACCTATAATGGTTTACTTTTATAAATTGTGATTTGGATGAAGAGTTGTCCTATTGGTACTCGTACCACATCTTCCTATATATATTCTCTTTAAATTATTCTAACAGTGTAACTAATCTATTCAAACCTCGCAACAATTTCGTGTTTTCAAAAGAACTGTACAGTGAATAAATTTATAATCAAGATTGTACAAAATCTTAACTTGCAACAACTGATTTCAACATTGCAACGAATCATTTGAACTCCATTTTTTAGAAAGGTTGACATAGTTATATGTGTAAATGTTTTATTCAAGCGAGGTTTTACCTGTCTCAAATAATGTTACAAAACCATTTTTCAACGGTGCAACTTTGCATCCCCCTTTAAAATACCTGATGCATTTAAACAGAACTTGGATCAGGTCTCTTATGTACATTCTTATTAAAAAGAAGATGTGGTATGATTGCCAATGAGACAACTGTCCACAAGAGACCAAAATGACACAGTTTTGCAAGTGGTATTACTTTTAGGGTCCATTGGGTGAATAAATGGGTTATTATCGCGATTGGAGTTTAGGATGTAATAAACTGAGTTTATGCGACACTCTGCAGTCCTTAATTCCGCTGAAATTGATGAATATCTCAAATAACCTATTAAGTGGTTTCTAGTAAGAAGATTAAAACGTGAAAAATTTACAATTTATCAGACAATTTACCAAATGATAGGAAACCTCATTGCAAAGCTTATATGTCTTAAAAATTAGGTGTAATCATGGATTGTTCCCATTTTCCTAATCTATATCTTGGTGAAGAGTGAATCAAATTTCATTTATTAAAATAATTTTTATTTATGAATATATACATTTTAAGAACAAAACACATCATAAAAATACAAAAGAAAATCCAAACTATGTTTTCCAACACATCAATACTATACAAACAAATGATACAAAATTTACAAAGAAGTGGCTACAGCTCATGTGACCATCATAATATAACTAATGAGCCTATAATCGCTAACCTGAATTAACTGTGATCAGAATGTTTCAGGGGGAACTAACACAGTCTTTGAAAGCCATTTAGTTCTAATTTCTCTATGAGTTTCAGAGAAGATTTTTAATGATGCTTTGTCAAAATAATTATAAGCCCAATTTGCTTATTTTTCAAAATCAGTAAAAGTAATTTGGAAAAATCTGTGCCGCCTAATGTTATGTTGTACACTTGTTTTTCTTAAAACTGACTTTTTTCCTCCAACTTAAGCCTCGTGTTTTGTCTTTTTCAGATAACTGGAAGTCCATTTAATTGTATTCACTTTCTTATGAACTTTGATATCTTTGTATAGATATAATACCAGAATGGCTTTATGCTTTTCTGACTTTAGAAAGTTAAAAAAGGGTTATTTCTCATAAAAAAAAAAAAAAAAAACAGAAACAGAACAGAAATCTAGTATTTAATAAGTATATCATCAAAAATTTAATTCTAGGGATTTGAGTGAATAAGGAAATAAGCTAGAATCGTGAAAATCCAACTTGACCTGTAACTTGTCATAATAAAACAATACATCAAATATCAAATCAATATCTTCAAGCATGAAGAAAAAAAAGTCTGGAAAACTGAATTGCAGACAGACAGACAGACAGACAGATCAATATTTTTTGCAGATACTTTTAAGATCTGGTAGACAGTTTCAGAATGGTATATAAGGTACATTTAGATATATATATATTATTTCGGTTAGAAAACCTTTTTACTAAGAAATGTCGCTTTCTGAAATTCTTGCGATTTCAATTATCTGGTAAGATCAATAACCACAGGTAAGTTAGATGTTGATTTTTTCGAAAGAGAAAGAAGTATGATAAGCATGAATAGTATAGTTGTATGAGGATCAAACATGATTTGGTAAAAAAATCTACAAAATGAGTGTTGCGTTTTAAGGTCAGTCAGTATATTTTTTTTAATCTTATCTATGCAAACATTCTCAGCTTAATGGTTTCATTCCAAATCTCAGGATTAATGCACAGTCTTGTATAAAGGTTACAGAGACAGATACAGAAAATAGGGCGTAATTCATGAAAAGGTAAAAAACCAATACGATGAGAGTAGCAAAACGATTTTGTTTAAGATTCAACCTGAAAAATGATACATTTTTACTATCTTAAAGGAGAGGAGGGGATTTCAGAAGGATTACAAGTGTGCATCAGCTGCCCCCCCCCCGCACACACACACACACAAAACAATAATTAAGATCTAATGTTATTGGAAGCATGAACTTATGAGATATACATGTATGTAGTACGGTGCATAGTAAGGAATTATTCATAATTAATACAATTATTTTGTACAATAATTTTGTTTTGATAATTTTGCCGGTAATAGCATAATTATTTTCAATGACCGGGGTTAGCACAATTCCAACTTAGCAGATGTATCTATTCGTCTATCTCGGAGATCCTGAATTCCAATTGCGGAATAGTAGTACAACAAAGGAGTTATTAATGATATGTTACTAGCTATATATTAAGAGGATTCCATTATACTGGACTTCTAATATCAACGATCACCAATTGACTATTATTATTTTTTAAGTCCCCACCGACTTAATATTTGTTTAATTTGTCCGTCCGTCTATCCATCCGTCTATCACACTTCAGTTTCAGTTTAGAAATGCTTTGACCAAATGATTCTATTTTTGGTGTTTACGCTTATTATTATGTTACAGGTCAAGTTTGTGATTTAAGCTGGTGGGATAACATCTCAGACTTGTGTGTGCCCTAAGAAATTAAGAATTTTTACAATTGTTAAGGGCCATATTCTATCTTGCCATACCATAAGCCAGGTTGGGCCGGCTTTTGCAATCCCATGAAGGTCACCATCTGTTAACTTTCAAAAATTGATTATAAGTTGATGAACGTGTAACAAAGTCCGACCAAACGCAATTATCTTTTTAAGGCTCTACTTGGATGAAACATTTAAAAAAAAACATACCCCCCCTTTTCCTGACCCTCCAACCCCAATGTTAAATTATATTATAGGGTTATTGCATAGCAATATAATATTTGAAAGTAAAAATTGGTTTAAACTAAGATTTTGTCGTTGATGACGTCATAAATTTTGAAGATTTATTGCACTATTGCAAAATTAGAATTTATTGCACGCTAACTTTTGGTTACTTTCTGTGGGAAATATTATATTGCTATGCAATAAATTACATTTATTGAACCGTCTGAAAAAAAAAGACAAGACTGTGAGTGAAGCAAAGAATGAAGTCATATTCCAATTTGAAAATAAACACCCTCTATTTATGTATTTTTTTACGTAACTTTCCATTTATGAAGTTTTTAAATGGATGTTGCTATGGATAATCTTTGTTTCAATGGTAACAATTGAAGTCAACAACACTTGACGATAGCAATTTAAAGTTTGCGTTAGCTTTATGTATTTTCTTATCGGTTATGAAACAATTCAGGACATTTAAAATCGGTAGCTATGGTGATAAAACTAAAGAAAGTCCCACGCATTTTCTATTTAATTTGGTAAAGTAGTATCCAAACTTCACTGAAAAACACCAGAGAAAATTTGATAATTTCGCAAAATCTCAAATTCAGAAAAGTTGAAGATATGCATTTTGGCAAAATTTTTCAAATTAGGTTTACATGCAATCTTAACTAAAATGAAGCTTAAAGCAAGTTGTATCAATGTTACATATGAAAGTTAATGAAATATGCTTGATTCTATTCATTATCAGGCTCTGAATTTTAGGGATTTAGCGGATTTTTAAAGTTTTACCACGCTTAACAACCAAAACATAGAGTGTCTGTTACCGTGGCAACCAATCATATTTTCCCACTCAAATTAATTTTTGAGCAGTATTCAAGTTATGCTTCTACCAGGCAATTTATAGAAACAATCTGAATTCAGTGGTTGTCGTTTGTTTATGTGTTACATATTTGTTTTCGTTCATTTGTTATATAAAGACGGTCGTTAGTTTTCTCGTTTGAATAGTTTTACATAGTCATTTCGGGGCCTTTAATAGCTGACTATGCGGTATGGGCTTTGCTCATTGTTGAAGGCCGTACGGTTATCTATAGTTGTTAATTTCTGTGTCATTTTGGTCTCTTGTGGAGAGTTGTCTCATTGGCAATCATACCACATCTTCATTTTTATATGAAACCCTCATATATCGCACTCTGTCTGGTTCTTACAAAGATCTCCGGCTTGAATATATAACGTTATAAAGGGTCATTACTCAAGAACGTTAAAATACTTAAATATACACCACCCACACTCGGACTTGATCTATGTTGTATGGTACATTTTGGTTGAGTCAAAATAAAGTTAGAGAACGGAAACACATTATTGGGACGAACGTATCTACGAACGGACAAGGGTAACACTTAGTACTGCCTCCGTTGCGATGGGGCATAAAAAATGAGACGTTTTCTTAAGATAGGTTCACACTGCCGATCAGATCAACTTGATCAAGCCCGATCAAGACAGAATAATTGATCGGGAGACTGTTCTGACTCAATCGACAAAAATGTTCGTGGTAGTCTACCTTGCTCGTAATCGGTCTGACTCTCTACCGAGATTTTTGACGACATGTCAAAACATTCAAGTAAGAATCGAGAAGCGAGTCACTCGAGAAGAGATCAGGAATTCGTCGAGTAGCGACCGAACTGATCGGGAAAGGATCGTGTAGAGATCGAATTTGGTTGGATTACAAATAATTTACCGATCAGTATCAGTATTCGATCATTTCTATCTTTGCTCGACTAATACACGATCATTTCCCGATCAACGCCAACCTATTTGATATATGGTCCAGATTAACTCGACCAATGCCCGATCGCTTCCAGATCACTGCGACTTCTATTATTTTTTTTATCCCAGACCAATTCGACAAATACCAGGTCTCTACGTGACCACATTCGACTATTCTTCGATCTCTATTCGGTCATACAATAGTACACATGACTGCTAAGCGATTCTCTAAAGGAGTGTGCAGATCTGATTAACTTTTACAACTTTGCACTTGCAAAAATATTTTGTCACTGTACATTAATTTTAATTGAAGATTAACTCCGCCAAAATTACTTCATGTACAGTACTTGTCTGTACTTCTACAGGGAGGGTTAATATATAAAAAGAGAGGCAAACGATACCAAAGGAACAAACAAATTCAAAGGTCGAAAACAAACCGACATAGCCATGGCGAAAAACGAAAACCGACGAGAAGACAAACAGCAGCCAACATATCACAGCATAGAAAAGAAAATAGCAACACGAAACCCATTTAAAAACTGGGATGATCTCAGGTGCACCGGAAGGAAATTATACATGTATCCTGCATTTTTGCCACGGAGGATTTTTTTTTTCAAACATGAAAGTAATTGTGCAATAACAATCATTTTTAGAAAGCCTTCAAAGTTTGTTTATATGAACATCAAGATTATTTTTCATCCGTTTTATGGGTTATTTTCTTTTTGACTGTTCGTATTTTCCTTAGGTCCAGAAATTATTGTAGTATATATTTCAACACAGGGAGAAAATCTCGCACCCGCTGGCGGGGTACACGTGGCCCCTAAAAGAAAATGTGTACTAATTCATTGAAGAGGCCCCTGACGTTGTAGATGCACAAACATGCGGCGGGGCCAAATGTTTACAAAACTTTTTTCACACGATTTTTTGACGCAATTTTACCAAAAAAAAAACGAAACGAAAGTCAAATGATTTTATTTGATCTCTTGATGGATATATGTAAACAGTTTGAGAAGCGATTGAAATTCTACTTTAGACCAAATTTTGAGGAAATGTGTGACATCTTTACACCACTTTTAGCAAAAACATGTTGGTACCATGGATACGTCAAAAATACATTTAAGCTTTAACCTTTCAACTTCTGGATATCAAATCTATAGAAAATACTGATTACATACATATACACATATATGACACAAACAGTAAGCTTAATTTGCAAGAAAGGAAAGAAAAGGGATGGTAAAATTTATGTATATTGCTATCTAACACAAGTACCAATCTGGGTACAAATCTCATTTGGTGATGTCATTTTCAGGAAAAGAGCCACGAAAACTACCATAACACATCAGCTTCCTACTCTACTTTGAGAACGTTTTTATAAACATTGGGGGTCTTCTTTGTTGAACTCCTGCGAGTCTTTCATTTTGCCCATACAGCTGTCGTCATACACCTAGACGCCTTGGCGCACGTTGCTGTCGACAACTTCTTGTTCGTCTTTTTCGTTTTTCAAGGTCCTTCACAGCTGTTAACCTGTCATTTGGAGGACTTACCACCCTGCCTACAAATCCAACTGCTTTATTTCGACGAAGATATCTTAAAGGTCTGATTTTACTCAGATCTTCTGTAAACTACTGAATCTAACCAAATTAATTAAATAGAGAATTTGTCCATGGGATACAAATAATGCCCCGCTTGCATATAGCGTTATAAAGGGTCATTACTCAAAAACGGTAAAAGTGACGCCATCCAAATTCGCACATGATCTGTGTATTATGATAAAAGCATTGTGTATAAGATAAGATATATAAGATAAGATATTTTATTCCAATTAAAGGGCCCATGAAGAGCAAAGTAATTTATTACAATGATTTTTATAATTGTTACAATAATGTTGACATAAATCATAAATATGACTTTAACTATTTCAATTCTTAGATGTTAAACCACAGCCAGATCAGAGCCATACACATAAAAAAAAAGGCATAACAATATATCTATTATTAACAGGCAAATATTCTCAACGTCTTAAATATAACAATATCTATACTATATTGATACAAACATTTATTAATATAAATTGCAAAATTTTTTCATAACCTCTAGGTTTTCTTGAATAAAAAGCCAATTAAATTTGGCACTTGTGCTTAACTTTTCAAAATTTTTACAACCTTTTAAAATATTATCATAAAATTCTTTTCTTAAAAAGTTATAAAGGGGACACTGACATATAAAATGTTCTTCGTCTTCAACTTTATCTAAGGTGCATTTTTTACATAATCTTTGTGATTTATCTATATAGGTTTTAGCATATCTATCTGTCTCTACTTTTAGGGGGTGTGCACTTATTCTGATCTTACACAGTGCTTGTCTATCAATAAATTCTTTTAATTGCAGATATTTTTCTGTACCAAAAAATGTTTAATTGAAAAATAGGTCTAGAGTTTACCTCTACCTGATTTAACAGTATTTTCTCTAAATTCTTTCCAATGATTATGAAAACTTGTACATAATTTAATCTTAACTGTAGTACATAAACGGCCAACACTTACATTTAAGTTTGGTAAGCCTAGTTCTGTCATTAAATAGTCAATACTAGAAAACCATGTAGTGATATTGTTTGCATGTAACTTTTTATTACAAATATATGCATCATATAGTAAACCATCCTTTGTGTTCACTAACCTATGAGCATATTTTAACATTGCCAATAAAATTGAAAAATATACAGGAAATCTTCCTAATTCAGACATAACAGCAAAATTACTTACTTTTCTGTTAACCCCAAGAATATACTTCATGAATTTTGTGTGCGACTTTTCAGATATGTCTTTTGAATAAACCCTTTTCTAAAATATAATCGTTATTCTTCTTACATGCCACTGAAGTGGTTGAAAAGATTCCCATATTTCACTGCCATACATTAAAATAGGTTTAATTGTATGGTCATAAAGGTGCATTAAAGTTGTGACACTAGGATTTGATGATGCTAGGCATTGTTGTAATCCAAAACAAGCTTTTATAGATTTCTTGTATAGCTCATCTTTACACTGTGTAAATTTGCCACTAGATACAAAAGTAATTCCTAGGTACTTATAACATTTTATACTTTCAAGCTGTTGCCCATTCAAATACACTGGGCAATCAACAAGTTTTCAGGTTTGTTTAAAATTAAACTTTTGTTTTATTAAGGTTTACATTTAAACAACATTTTCAGCAATATAATTGTAACTTATCCATTCTCTCTTGTAAACCATGTTGTGTTTCAGAAAAATAACAATGTCATCTGCATACATAATACAATCAATTCTGTTGTCATTTAGATCAATAGGGTCAGTACATGATGAAAAGTTTCTGGCATATCATTTATAAACAATTTGAAAATATTTGGGCTTAATACATCGCCCTGTCTAACTCCTATAAAAGATCTAAAGATAGGGGTTAATTCATTTTAATTTTACACATAGTTTATTTTACTATACATATATTTGATAATAGAATAAAATTTGCCTGTTATATTTAGTTTTAAAATTTATATTTTATGCCTGCATGTATAACAGTATCAAATGCTTTTTTAAGGTCGACAAAGCAAGCGAATAGTTTTCCACCTTTCTTTTTTGTTAATGTATTTGTCGATTAGGGTTTTTGAAACAAACATATGGTCAGAAGTTCTTAATTTTTTACAAAACCTAATTTGTGATTTACTTATTATATTTTTTTCTTCTAAAAATTTATCTAACCTTTTATTCAAAATAGAATTGAATAATTAACCAAGGCAGGAATTAATTGCAATACAACGGTAATTTTCTGGTTTGCTTGGGTTATTGCTTTTTAAAATTGGTGACAAATATGCGGATGACCACTGTGTATGATATTGACCTGAAGACATCACTACATTGAAGAGTCTACGTGTGATAACATTTGGTTGGGGCAAAATTTAGAAAGAAGGGAAACTAACTGATTAGACGTACGTACGGATGGACAAGGTTAACACTTAATGCCCACTCCGCTGCGTGGCTTAACAAATTCAGACGTTTTCATACCCGATAAATTGCCGACTATCCCTACCACCAGGTCGACCTGGTCTGGCCGAGATCGGGATGAGATCGAGTATAGCTGAGTTGGTCTAGCTAGTTGAGTAAAGATCGTCTAGAGATTGTGAATTGGTCGGAATATTCGAATATGTGGTCGGGTGGGAGTCTTGATGGAGACATTAAGGAGTCGTGTACAGTCAGATAGCGATCGGGAAGAGGTAGTAAACATGCGGCCGATCACGAATTAATTTACGCTTGGTCGTGAAAAATTTGACAATCGGGATCATCGAGTTGATCTGGTTGGCAGTGTGAACCTAGCTTTATACTGAAATATTACAACACGACCAATTCCCGGCTATCCCTACGACCCCTATACGATCAGGTCGATCTGGTCTGGTCGAGATCGGGCTGACATCGAGTATAGTTGATTTGGTCTAGCTAGTCGAGTAAAGATCTTAGATTGGTCGGAATAATCGTATATGAATTCAATCAGTGGTCACGTTGAGTCGGTATGGCCTCACGCCCTGAGTAATTTAGAAGTAGTGAATGGTCGAGTTAAAGTCGTGTACTGTCGGATAGCGATGGGGTATAAGTCGTAAACAGGCCCGAACAAGAATTTGGTTACGCTTGGTCGTGGAAATTTGGACCATCGGTTAATCGAGTTGATCTGATCAGCAGTGTGAACCTAGCTTTTTTTTTTTTATCTTTATTATGTGAACCTAGCTTTATAAATATCTGATTGTTGTCGTGATTAAGGTAGTATGGGTGTCTTTCGCCATCTTTGATTGTAAAAAACACAATCTAAGGTTCAGATTTTCAATCAAATTAGAAAAATTTGATGCAGGAATGCAGATAACTAATGTGAATTTGCATTTAAAAGAACAAATTAATAAGATTATAACTTATAAATACTAATATTTTTACAGTGTAGATTATTTTTTTACTTGATTTTTAATGTTTTAAAATTGGCATTTTAAGGGGAGGTAACTCTGAAATAGTGCATTTTCTGAAGGAATCTACATGGAATTTTGCTATATTGTATTTTAGCCGAAAAACGCACGGTGAACCTATCTTTTCTTTTAATATTCTCAAAACTATCTTCTCGTATTTTATTTTACAATTCTATCATTTAGTTTAGCTTGTAATCACATAATGATGTTTTTTTCTGTATAATCCATACCAAATGTGTCATTTTGTCACAACCTGTAGCTTGAGAAAATGCACGGTGACCTGTAATTTTTATTACATTTTTGAACATATATCCATATATTCTACGTTTTGGCAAAATATGAACAAATTCTATCATTTTTAATTTAGACTCCCATACCACCTTTAAATAAATAAATGTTTTTACAAATTTTGAATTTCCAGCCCACGATTCACAAGATCTTATTAGACTTTTGACAAATTATTATCGGAATGCACCTAACAATGACGGCAGTAACGATTGTTAATTTGTGACCCATCTGTATATAGCTTGCTGTTCGGTGTGAGCCAAAGCTCTGTGTTGAAGACTGTACCAATAATGATACTTTTACAAATTGTGACATTGATGCAGAGTTGGCTAATTGGCGCTCATACCACATCTTCTTATATCTATCTACTGACTAATGAATCAAATAAGTTTGAATATGTTTCACGTACAAATATCTACTTCGAGTCTGGACTTCATGTGTATCAAGACAACCCCGTTATTCCACACACCTATATCACGCCATTTTTAATGCAACAGTCTAATATATAAAGACATGGGTTAAGAGTTATGGCATAAGCATGCCAACTTGTAGAGTTCAATCAATGTGAAAGAAAAAGAAACAACATTTAAAAATTCTTAAAATAGAAAACTGAGCAGCTCATGAGTCGTCCTGAATATACATGGTATATATGCCACTTGATTTACCATTGTTTAAACATGGCAAAGTCAGTGACTTGCTTTTGGGAAACCAAACAGGCCTTTTAAACCAACCATAAAACATGGAATGCTAAATGTCCTCAGATCTGACGATCCTATGACAGTGTCGTGAAAACTAAACCATGGAATATGGGAAACAATTTTTTTCTGTCAACATGCATGTACTTTTCGAATGAAACTCTTCAATATTAAATGCTTATCCATATCATATTTTAAGAACAAAACCAGTTTTGAAAATAAATTGCCAAAATGTGTTTAAAAGTCGAAATTCAAAGATTTTAGAAAGTCAAAATTTCGAGATTTGAAAAGTTAAAATTTCGAGTTAAAGTCGAAATTTTAAGATTTGAAATGTAAAATTTCGACTTTGAAAAAAATTCACTATCAATTTTATGTTTAATATGTTCCTAATGCGCTTCCGTACAAACGAAACAGCGGAAACATACATGTAATATAGTAGTCAGATGTCGGTAATTTGCATCTTTTCTGCCTGCTTTTCTGTTGCTAATCAATCATGTTCTTTGTCTTACAATGGCACAACATTTTTATGGCAGTGACAATATAACTACATCCAGTTTGATGAATCGATGTTACCACTGTGTTACCATCTTGTTGTTCTATTTCACATTGCTTTCCTCTTTACAACAGCCAAGAGAGAACCGAGGAATGTTGAAAATCAGTTTACCAATTATCATGGTCAATTTGTATCGATTTAAAACTGTCTGAACATCGGAAGATAATGTCTATTCTTTACAGATGAAACTGGTCACCGTCAATGCTGACAAATACAAACTTTGAATATCGATCACGAATTCTTTGACTATTACAAAATATATGTCTCTATTACATTTAAATATAAAAAAAAAAAAAATTGTACATATTTTTATAAGACGTATTGTTCATCTGCAATGCCATATTCTTCGATACAATTTGACATTCATTATAGCGTTTTTTGGGTATAATATTGAAATGTCAAAACTATTATGTATAATTGTATTTTGTGTTGTTTTATATTTGTTGTATTGATAAATGTACTGTATGCTATCAAACCTTTTGGGGATACAACTGTGTGCATCAATAAATAAATTAAATTCAAACCAAAGATAAGATACCATAAACTTTATTTCAGACTATAATATATACAGGTTTCATCCTCGGCACTTTTGAATATTCTAAAGTCTGGTATTTCTTACTAGAATCATAAAATCCGATGGACAATGTATAATTTACAGTGGCAGACATATATATATATATGTTACAGTGAATTTGTATAATTAGGGATTATGTAGAATCCCTGATTTTTCAGGGATTATGTAGAATCACTAAAATCATTCGTAATTATATATAATCCCTGAAAATGACCAGTGATTTTATATAATCACTGAACATTTTAATAATTATTCTATGATTTTAGGGAATAACAATAATTCAACGATCCTTTGTTTGATAAAAATTAAATATAGACAAATTATCATTTGCTTTTTTCTTATTCCTTGAAATTTTAAGTGAATAGTAAGTCAGGATTTAAATTGTTTAAAGGCTCCTTCCATCTCTTATATTTCATACAGATTACACTCTATACATCGTTATACATTAACATAGGATGGGGCTGTTGGGCATGGATTTAGAAATTAATAAATCTAAAATATCTGACGAAAAAATAATTTTGTAAATTGCAAAAGCAATAAAAAACCAGATATATAGAAATAAAATTACTAGTTATCATATACATATTTCCACAATTGGCGTCTCATTAGTTTACTAATGTTTTGATCATATCTGAGACTTGTTGTTGTAAAACCTATCGCTAGACTTAGCCATGGCGTTGTCACTTTATTTCAGATTTTCGAGTTTGAATGTCCCTCTGGTATCTTTCGCTCCGCTTTAAGCAAAGTATTTAATTCATGTAGACAAATTTTATTTTGCGCTCGTATATTGGTATCACGTCGTCATCGTCAGTGTCGTATATGGTTTCCGGACAATAACTTTAGTATAAGTTAATAGAGCACAAGGTATATAACCACAAAAGGAAGGCTGGGATTGATTTTGGGAGTTATGGTTCCATGGGATACCTCATGTACAAAAGATTTTGGGACATTTTAGCAAATCGGTTGTACATCCCATTTTAGCGAAATAGAAAACAAGCAGGTCACTTTACGGAAATTGCTTCGTGTTCCTTTCTACTATTTTTATTTAAATTTGTAAGGATACGAAGAGGATGTGTTCATAAAACTTTTTTTTTAAATACTTTTATTTATATTTATAAATTAATGCATGACTTCGGCAAGTTAAATATTTCATCGTTTCTTATAAATACTTGCATATTGCGAACTATGGTAAAACTTATAACGAACACACATTTCGCTAAACTGTGCTATAAAAAACCCAGACATAGTAACATTGGTTGTTTGCCTTGTATGTTGAGGGATTTAGTAGCAAAGTCAAACCTATTCTTTCTCTCTTAAATATAATTCTAAGATGTGTAAATATTCCGAATATTTCATTAACTCTCTGAACTCGACTATCAATAACTTTAATCTCTTAATTTTCACACACCCTAAACAAAATAAGGTTCTGATTGGTGTAATTTGTGAAGCCTTCAAAGATGAAGAGTGATTGACAGTAAATATATAATAGCATGGTTTGTGATTGACAGTAACCCCACCTTATAACCATATGGTACAATACAGCTTATGCAGCATTTACTTTTGACCCTTTCGGGACAGTTAGAACTTAAATGTAAATAATGTACATGTTTCAACAATTATAGCGTAATCTATATTTACTTTTGAACCTAATGGTACGTCAACTGGGCGCTTAAGCAGCATATGCTAGTTATTACCGCATAGGCTGCATTTAATATAGCATAGGCTGTATAAATTATAGCATATGCTGTATAAATTATAGCATATGCTATATATTATAGCCTAAGCGGCATTAATTACAGCATAGGGTACATAAATTATAGCTAAGCTGTAGTTTATATAGCATATGCTGTATTAAATGTAGCATACGCAAAATAATTTACTTTTGACCCTTTCCGTACGCCATATAAACATCCCCACATAGTTTATTTACAGGGGCAATTGAAAGGCATTTTGAACATTTTAAACTGATTGTAAAATGTACAGAGATACATTTAGTGGGAAGGGGTGGAGGTTATGGAATCATTAGACGACCAGTGGTAAATTTTTTAACCATTACCAAAAAAGTGATAATGTCAAAAATATTACTGTAAATTCTGAAATTATTGCGATGTTTTTATTATTGCGAAAAATGCGACAGGGTTATAATCGCACTAATTTAAACTCTCATTTTGAAATTTACTATATGAATTAAACAGGATTTTTCTGAATATTGCAAAAATTAAATTCGCATTTCAGTCTAAAATTACATTACAAAATCGCAGTTATTAATGCACGCAATAATTTCTGAATTTACAGAACTGGGTATAGCTTTGTATTAGTTTGATCATGGACTTGGATTCAATCAAGGAGCTCATATTAGAATTTCCTAATAAACATTTAATTAGCAATAGGGTAAATGATAAAAATTAGGTCACCTTGACCCACATTTTCCACATGAGTGACATGGTTAAGTTTTTTTGCATTAAGGTCAATATCTCGGGTACAAAATTGTATAGCTTTGATACTTAACCAGTGTATTGATTTTGGATAGCCCAACATGATTCACTTTTATAAAGGTAATGTTGACCTACATTTTACACTTGAGCAACTTTGTTAATTTTGTGTGTTTAGGTCTCTCTGTAAGATAATAGACATGGTATTACATTGATACTTAACTATAGCTAGTGGATAGATATCTTGGGTAGTACAACATGGTTACTATTGATAAAGTCACTTTGGCCTACAATTTCTGCATGAATGGTTTGGTTAAGTTTTTGCATTAAGACATTGAGGTTTTATCAGATATACTAGATGTGGTAAAGCAATGATTTTACTCCACCAGTTGAGATATCTTATATATTTTTTTGCATTGGGTCCCAACCAAATAGATTTCATAGTTGTCTCATATATCATGGACATTGTATATTTGAGAATTCATTTATCTTTAATTTAATAAGGGATATATAATTTTCTTAAAGTACATTTGTAGATTTATTTTTTATCTTTTTAGATGGAGATGAAAGCCAAATTAAAGATGCTCAGGTTCTCATAGGAGTATATTCACAGCATCAACTAATTTTTCATAATATTTAGCATCAGATTGGGAAACAGATAACATTTCTGACAGGGAGAAACTCAACAGAGGCTTGCATTTCCTTTGAAATGGAAAGTATCCACCATTTAGGAACCAATTGAATCTGGCATGGGATGATGTATCAAAAAGTACAATGGTTTTTTCTACAAAATTATCATCAGAAATTATTGATTTGATTTTGAATTATATTGTACCTGCACGATACAAGTCGATAAAGTGTTCTGATCTGTAGTAGAAAAGAGGAAAACAGACGAAACACAATCAATATTACAACAGGATGTTTTGACTGAAGCTCTTATTGATGCATACTTACTAACTTAGACCTGAATAGTCATCCGACCTGGCTTCAGATCTTATAGATATAAGAAGATGTGGTATGAGTGCCAATGAGACAACTCTCCATCCAAGTCAAAATTTA
The DNA here is from genome assembly GCA_017311375.1 of Mytilus coruscus. Taxonomy (NCBI): domain Eukaryota; kingdom Metazoa; phylum Mollusca; class Bivalvia; order Mytilida; family Mytilidae; genus Mytilus; species Mytilus coruscus. The sequence continues at coordinate 91,977,140 of CM029598.1, forward strand.
TAAAAGTAAACCATTATAGGTCAAAGTACGGTCTTCAACACGGAGCCTAGGCTCACACCGAACAGTAAGCTATAAAGGGCACCAAAAATTACTAGTGTAAAACCATTCAAACGGGAAAACCAACGGTCTAATCTATATAAAAACGAGAAACGAGAAACACTTATGAACCACATCAACAAACGACAACTACTGAACATCAGATTCCTGACTTAGGACAGGTGCAAACAAATGCAGCGGGTTTAAACGTTTTAATGGTACCAAACCTTCACCCTTTTTCTGAAACAATAGTGTAACATCACAACATAGAAAGAAGAAATTATCACTGTTTGCATGTATTCAGACCGTTTTGCATTTTTCTCTTTATGGCAGACTTCGCTAATATTATATGACAGTAAAATTATAAATAAAAAAAAACCTGAATAATTATATAACCATTTTAATGAAAATGTCTGCACCACAGTTGAACCATTTATTTGTATATTTGTTTTTATTCATGTAGGTATAAAATAAATTTTATTTCCATTTGAAATATTTTTGTTTGTCTGTGGTAGTAATAGGCTAACTACATCTTACATGTCTTATTCACATTCCTCAAGTTATTGGAGATTACATTCTATGAGGAAACTTAACATTGTTGTTATGTCGACTGTTATCCCAGAAGCTACATAGGGATCACTATCTGTCATTTATGTCAGCGTCACAAAATTTAAGTAACTCTTTTCTCAGCATCTGCTTGATATTTGACAAAAAGCTTATAAAGATTAATTCTAATATAAAATAATGAACCCCCTTTTCTAGGTAAGAAACAACCAGTCTCAGTTTTTATATGTGTATGTAATATCATCAAATACAACATGTATTTAAATATCAAGACTGAATAAAAGTGGCCATATCCATTTTAGACAACAAACGTCTAAAATTAGCACAAATGCTAAAATTGTGAAGATTTCAGAAATTTTACATAAATTAATGACGATAGTACCTGTTGAATGTTCATAGTATTGTAAAAAAAAAAACAAAAAAAAACAGCCTATTAAAAATGATTTTAAAGTAACTGAAGTATTCTACTTTTGAAAAGTGACTTCAATAAATAGCGATTAGTTAATACATGTATTTTAAACAAATTGAAAAATGCTAAATTTTGGGGCTTAAAAGGGGTCTTTCCAGGCCTACTTCTGTAGTATATTTTCAATTAAAACTAAGTTAAACTGAGTTTAATCAAACAAGATAAGCAATAAACATTATATCTGTCATTATTTTCTTATATTTTACTATCACATACATTTGTAAAGTTTCTCTTGTAACCAATAATAAAATTCATAAATCAGAGACATATATACACAGAGATTGGCAACTCCGTGAAATCCCGTTAAAACACGCGGCCCGGAATGAGATTCTCGTCGATAATTATTCTACAACATGTAAACAAGTCAGGGATGAATAACCTCGATAGCTAATCAAGAAAAGTAATAGGAAAACTTATTTCAGATCAAATCATTTCTTTTCTAAAAACTACTTGAAATAGTTGTATTTTTTTAATGTATTTGATTGAGAAAATATTTTTTTCTTTTTTTCGGCATTTCTTTTAATTTAAAAAGTAAAATCTGGTAATGATCATGATATTACAAGAAACATTTCTTGGCTAAAGTTTGCTTCTAAATTACACAGTAAAATTATGTGTGTCCGATTTTCCGGTCATTATTTCCTTAGAGTTGTGACTGTGGTTTCACAGGTGTGCGATTACGCAATTTATTGCCCTCCGATCACCTGAATTTTGCCGGAGGTGAAGTTCTAAATGGATTATTACTTGGTAATTGTTTTACAACTAAACAAATTCTGACATATTATTTTAACCATGACCAGAACCTTATTTTAACAGAAACACTGGGCTATACTATAGTATTCAATCAGGAAAAAATAGTCATTTAACATGTCAAGAAAAGAAATAAAGCAACTTTTCATATAAAAAATATGTAGCCAGTAGAATTTTGTCTCGTGGGAAACTGATTTTATATCTGTTTTGATTTAATTATAATGTTTAATTTTGATTGACCTAAAATTAAATTATTTGTGGAACCTTTGCATGAATTTCCTAAATGAAGTGCATACATTATATAGTGTTGTCAAAATCACTTTTTGCTGCCATGAAATATTGAATATGAATCTGTCATTATTTGTAGTTTTTAAGACTTAATATCACAGACTCTGATTAAAAACAATGTGTATCATAAGTACAGTAAAATACTCTGCTGAACTGTAGAATTTTAATGTTCTGTTTCATAGACCACCGAGTACTGCAACATTCGTATCTTTACTCTTTCCTATCGGGTAGTGAAACTCGAGTTTGAAATTAGAAAGATTTAAAATTGTACACAAGTTTTATCTGATCTTTGTGGGTTTATGTTGTTCAAGGTAATTTTCGGTGCAGTGCTATGTGGGCTGTTATTTTCTTTTCATTTGTTATTTTTTCCTGTGTTACACGACCTTGTACTTTTTGTATTGCCCCTTGACATCTCCTGCTTCTGTTCAAACCTTTACCACTAATATCTCATCTGGTTTAAATAAAATAGTGTCTCATTCCCGGAATTTGTTATACAGGAAGTCATTTTAATATCAGTTTTTTTATAAGCATATAAACTGCTTGGTCTCTTCACACAACTTATGTTTAGGACGGAATGCATCAATAGGTACATACATGTACCAGGTCACGGATATATAAGTACACGTTATGTGCTTTTGACCTCCACAAAATTTTTAAACATTCATAGATGTGCAAAGAATATTTTTGTCGTTGGGTTGTTGTCTCATTGACATATACCTCACATTTCTGTTTAGTCATAGCATCTGTGCCTTTTCAATTTATTGCAGAAAATATTTGCATAAACATTTTCAAAACAGGAGAGGTGAAATAGTGATCACAGAATGAGGACATGTAAAACTGAAACAACACAACACAACAGATAAATATAAACAGGCACCATTGTTAAATAACTGAAACAAACATAGATGATGACCAATATGAGCGACTAGTGTACAAGTAGAGTGAACATTTCTTGCTTCTTATTCTACACATTTTGTCATTTCATGTAAACAATCAAATATGCTACTTTCCGAGGAGGGGAAGGAATTTGTGAAACAAAATATTTTGCCTTTAGTACTGTCAAGTTATATATTCACAGGAGTGTTGTTGAATAAATGAACATTTTCTCTTTTTTTACATTATGCTACCTTTATGGTACAAAGGAAGCATTTCCATTCTCATGATGTACAAAGATATTATAGAGTGGCCTTTCAATGATAGTCATACATGTAAATCATTGTCTCATTGGCAATCATACTACATCATCATATTGTTATACATGTATGTAAAAACTATGTACATGTATACTTAGTAAATGTAAAGAAGACAAATGAAGTTTAACACAAGATATTTATTTGCATTTTTTCCATAAAAAATTATAGTCTCTGCACAACTGCCACTGTGTCACTTCTGCTTCAAATTCAATAGATTGAATGCAGTCTTGTATTCGTTCTTAGTTCAATGATGTCACCATCACTTGCACAAAAATCGCATACACATGTACATCAAGTTTGGCATATGAACTATAATATATGAACTACAATAATATGGTGGATAAGCACATGTAATTTTCTCTCCTACATAACCATTTTTAAGTATCACATTGATAGTAGTAATCGGTCCAATACAAGACTGTGCAGTCACATTTGAAAAAAGTCATCACTAACAAATAGTTGTTCCTGTCTGCCAGGGAGTCTTATTTTCAATCAGAAAGGCTTGGGAGTCCTAAATTCAGCACATGTATGATATTACATCTCTTGTATGCTGCACTGTTAGGTAAATTTGATCAACATCTTTGTTCTTTTTTAACATGCAGGATCCTGTTAAAAAAAATGCTGTCAGATACTGAATGTAAATATATATAAAATTGTAAATGTCATCAAAGTGGTGGAAATAATGAAAAACAATTTATATACACAAAACCAGTATGTCTTGGGAAAGGAATACCTGTGATGGGTACAATTAAAATTGAGAATGGAAATGGGGAATGTGTCAAAGAGACAACAACCCGACCACAGAACAGACAACAACAGAAGGTCACCAATAGGTCTTCAATGCAGCGAGAAATTTCCGCACCCGGAGGCGTCCTTAAACTGGCCCCTAAACAAATATATGTACTAGTTCAGTGATAATGGACGTCATACTAAACTCAAATTATACACAAGAAACTAAAAGTAAAAATAATACAAGACTAACAAAGGCCAGAGGCTCCTGACTTGGGACAGGCGCAAAATGCGGCGGGGTTAAACATGTTTATGAGATCTCAACCTCCCCTATACCTCTAGCCAATGTAGAAAAGTAAACGCATAACAATACGCACATTAAAGTCAGTTAAAGAGAAGTCCGAGTCCGATGTCAGAAGATGTAACAAAGAAAATAAACAAAATGACAATAATACATAAATAACAACAGACTACTAGCAGTTAACTGACATGCCAGCTCCAGACCTCAATTAAACTGATTGAAAGATTATGTCTTCATCATATGAATATCAGGCACAATCCCTCCCGTTAGGGTTTAGTATCATACCATCATAAAATATATGAGAAGAGCATAACCTGTGTCATGCCAACAACTGGTTTTAAATAAATGTGTTTAGTTCCGATGCAAAGACCCTATAAGTGAATCAATATTAAAGCCAAAATATGCAATCTTTAATGACCTGACAACAGTATCGTAACTATATCCCTTCTTAATAAGTCTATTGTTCTTTAAAGATGGACAATTTTATAAACTGTAGCCATGGACAGGTGTCTGTCTTTATATTGAAGAGAATGAACATGGCAGACAGCTTGAATAGTGATTTTAAATTGTAAATTGCATCAAAGTGGGTGGAAATATGGAAAAACAACTGTTATACACAATTCCAGTATGTCATAGGAAAGTTATTCATGTGCTGGGAACAATTATTCTCTAAAGATGGACAAGTTTATAAACTGTAGCCATGGACAGGTGTCTGTCTTTATACTGAAGAGAATGAACATGGCCGACAGCTTGAATAGTGATTTTAAATTGTAAATTGCATCAAAGTGGATGGAAATATGGAAAAACAACTGTTATACACAATTCCAGTATGTCATAGGAAAGTAATTCATGTGCTGGGTACAATTATTCTCTAAAGATGGACAAGTTTATAAACTGTAGCCATGGACAGGTGTCTGTCTTTATATTGAAGAGAATGAACATGGCCGACAGCTTGAATAGTGATTTTTAATTGTAAATTGCATCAAAGTGGGTGAAAATATGGAAAAAACAACTGTTATACACAATTCCAGTATGTCATAGGAAAGTAATTCATGTGCTTGGAACAATTATTCTCTAAAGATGGAAAAGTTTATTGACTGTAGCCATGGACAGGGGCCTGTCTTTATAATGAAGAAATTGAACGCGGCCGACAGCGAGAATACTGAATTTTAATTGTAAATTTCATCAAAGTGTGTGATTTAATGAAAATTCAACTTATTTACACAAAACCAGTATGTCTTGGGAAAGTAATTCATCTCATAAATGTTTTTATTCCTTTTCGAATGAAAAGGTTTTAATAAAAATACGTCCGTGTTCAAAATTTTCATAACGGCCAAGCTTTCCCTTATTATTGACTACAATAAAACGTTAATCGTCACAATATTTTAACTAATAATTACTGCAAACTGGATAAAACAAGGTAAATAATTTACGAAATTGAAATATATACTTACATTATGCTGTTTTGAAATGCTTGATGTAAAATAAAATCGAAGCGAGGTGGTGTACTTGTCGTGATAGAATCAAAATGGCGATCTCGTTAAAGTCTCGTGTGCTGCGTGTTTTGATTAGATTTCGCTGACCACTGTTACAGTTGCCAATCTCTGTGTATATATGTCTCTGCATAAATACGGCAAAATTGCCATCTTGTCCATCTTAAATTGTTTTTTTTTTTTTATCGTAAGAAGGTATCATTTTCCGAGCACCATTTTTAACCGGATTTTCGAAGGAAATATCGGTTATTAAAATGGGGATGTACGGCGGGCGGCTGGGCGGGCTGACGGGCGGCTGCCAAACAGTGTCAGCACAATAACGTGAAAACGCACTACAAACCAGTAAAAGTCTGAAATGGCTTATATCTGTACTCAACTGTACTGTTTTTTACTCGACCAGTCTGAATTGGTCTGAATTTTACTCGACATTACTCGACCCCAGTCTTAACCATACTCAATTGTACTGATTTGTACTTGACCCTTATCTTTGCCATTGAAAATAGTCTGAACTATTACTCAACCAGTCTGAAACAGTCTTAACCCATTCTTGACCTGTACTTGACCTATTTTTTCAGTCTAAACCATACTTGACCAAAGGTCTGAACAATACTCGACCAGTCTGAACCATACTTGACCAGATAATCTCTACTTTTTTTTAATTTCAATTTAAAATAAATTTCTTTTTAACTGAAATGACAACAGCCACAATAAAATAAAGATATATATAAAAACAGATTTTTACATCCTTACATGATTCTCAGATTTATCAAATAGAGATAGTTAACTACAATTATCTTATATAATAATTTAATTATATTAATTTTAAAGCTTTAGAGTCTTGTTAAAAAAAAAGATTTTCTTTTACCTGAAAACCACACCTATACTGAGGGTAATAAAACCTTATTAGGGTGCTTCTTGTTTGGCATGTGTTTTTTTTTAAACTTAATTTTCCTAAATTCCTAAATAAAAACTACATAGGTGTCATGGTTACATACAATAGTTATATGATTATCTTTTTAATGAGGTAACAACAGCCAACAAAATCACTGAAATTGTTTAACCTTAAATTAGAAATATATCTATTCTTATTATAATTTGGGATATATTATATATAATATATAACAAAAGGGATAAAAATTAAAGAAATGAATAAAATTCTTCTTCTGATTAGTGGTAAAGTATAAAGTAATACTCCTGCTTAGGGCAAACTCATTAAAAAGATCACACCTGGTCAGAGAGTAATAAATTTTAAATAATATTCATTCAAAATTGCAACATCCTGTAAAACTTAAATCGCAAGGCCTTTTGAATTCACTAGATAAGTTATACACGAGTTTAACAAAAATAGGGCTTTCTTTTTACCTGTAAAACACACATGTACTAAGGTAATTAAACCTTATTAAAATGCTTCTTGTATGCCATGTCTTTAATTTTGACAAAACTTATTTAAATTTAATTGAAATAAATTTTTACTGCAACTTTAATTGGAACACATTTCCTTTTTTAAACGGTTTTCAAGGATTGCTATGGATGTTCTATTATCATGATTATATTAATTTCCTGGTTTTACGAAACAAAGGTGTCATTTTTTTAATTTATTAAGTTGCTTTATATACTATTTTATATATATTTTTATTAAAAAAAAATGTTCACTGCATTATTAACTTAATTCAACTGACACCATAAATCTATACTTGGCTTAAGTTAATGGTGAAAATCGTCCAGTAACCATAAAATATCTGAAACATTCAAAAATTTTGAATGACATTGAAAATATTAGTCACAATTCAGTTTTGAGATTATTGATCACCTTGTTTTATTTTATTTTAGAGGTGATATATATGTAAGTGTTGATGAATAGTTGAAGTAATATTATGTTTATTGTGAAATTTTGGTTTCAATGCTATATTGAATACATTTTTAATTTCAAATTGTTGTTCAAATTTCTTGCCAGGGAAATAGCTGTTGTTAAAAACAGTTCCTAAATTGATGAAATACAATAGATAGATACAAAAAATAGGTCTAGGTTGGTTAAGACTTGGTCGAGTATGGTTCAGACTAGATCGAGTATGGTTCAGACTAGGTCGAGTATGGTTCAGACTAGGTCGAGTATGGTTCAGGCTAGGTCGAGCATGGTTCAGACGCGTATAAAATGGTTAAGTACTGGTCGAGTAAACTTAAAGGTCTAGTTCAAGTTCAGACTGTAAAGTATGGTTCGGACTAAAGTCGAGTATTATCAAGTAAATTTCAGATCAATTCAGACTGGTCCAGTAAAAATCAGTACAGTCAAGTACAGATATAGGCCATTTCAGACTTTTACAGGTTTGTAGTGACGCTTTAACAATTTTTTTTCAAATTTAAATATGTTGTTTCCTAGGACTTAATGAAGGTCTAGTTCAATTTTCAAGATTTTAGTATTTCTCCTTTTTGAGTTATCACAATTTTTAATATCCAAAAGTGGAATTTTTAAATATTTTACTCTTGTTATCATGTTATGATTTGTCTTATCTCACAATAAAAATTGGAGTGACAGATTTATTTGAAAATTTTCTATTTCCTAAGTGGTGATGATTATAAGCTATATTATTAGACATTTTGAAGTTAATTAAATTATTAATTATTAATTAGATCTGGGTTATATCTTAGCATATGATAATCATTGGAGTGACAGATTTATTTGAAAATTTTCTGTTTCCTGATAAGATCTGTAGGACTGTATATATAAAGTTTGAAATTTACTAGTAGGACTGTATAAATGAAGTTTGAAATTTACTGTTCATTACCAGACATTTTGAAGATAATTAAGTCTCCCTAAACCATATATACTCTTACCCCCCCCCTTCAATTTGAGAATGTGCTTTTATCTTGTAAACGGTCGAGATCCCCACCCCTAAACCATATATATTCTTGTATGGGACAGTAAAACAAATCAAATGAAATATTGGGGGAGTCCGCGGGTTCACCCCCACCCCTCTTCTTTTTGAAAACTTGTAAACGGTCAAGATCCCCACCCTGAAACCATATATATTCTTGTATGGGACAATAAAACTAATCAAATGAAATAAAAGGCCAGTCCCCTGGGGTAACCCCCACCCCCTCCTGTTGGAGAACTTGTAAACGGTCGAGAGCCCCAACCCTAAACCATATATATTCTTGTATGGGACAATAAAAAAAATCAAATGAAAGATGAGGCGAGTCCCCTAGAGTCACCCCACCCCCCTCCTGTTTAAGAACTTGTAAACGGTCGAGATCCCTACCCCTGAACCATATATATTCTAGTATGGGACAATAACACAAATCAAATGAAATATAAGGCGAGTCCCCTGGGGTAACCCACCCCTTTTTTTTGAAAACTTGTAAACGGTCAAAATCCCCACCCCGAAACCATATATATTCTTGTATGGGACAATAAAACAGATCAAATGAAATATAGGGGAAGTCCAGTGGGGGGGAACCCCCCCCCTTCTTTTTGAAAACTTGTAAACGGTCAAGATCCCTACCCCGAAATCATATATATTCTTGTATGGGACAATAAAACAAATCAAATGAAATAAAAGGCGAGTCCCCTGTGGTCACCTCCACCCCCTCCTGTTGGAGAACTCATAAACGGTCGAGATCTCCAACCCTAAACCATATATATTCTTGTATGGGACAATAAAACAAATCAAATGAATTATAGGGGAAGTCCATGGGGGTAACCCCCACCCCACCCCCTCTTTTTATAACTTGTAAACGGTCGAGATCCCCACCCCTAAACCATATATTCTTGAATGGGACAATAAAACAAATCAAATGAAATTGAGGGAAGTCCCCTGGGGTAACCCCCACCCCTCTTCTTTTGAAAACTTGTAAACGGTCAAGATCCCCACCCCGAAACCATATATATTATTGTATGGGACAATAAAATAATTCAAATGAAATATAAGGCGAGTCCCCTGGAGTCACCCCCACCCCCTCCTGTTTAAGAACTTGTAAACGGTCGAGATCCCCACCCCTAAACCATATATATTCTTGTATGAGACAAAAAAAAAATCATATGAAATAAAGGGTAAATCCCCTGGGGATCACCCCCTCCTTTGAGAACTTGTAAACGGTCGAGATCTCCACCCCTAAACCATATGTATTCCTGTTCGTAATTTCAAGAAGATTTGAATGACATACAGGGTCAAAACATAGGCTTCACTTATGCATATCACAAACCAATTTGTACTGGACTTTGCCCAATGTCAGGCGACCATGGGAATGACGAATTATTGGAGCTTTGTTTGCGAGACTTCGTTACAGCATCCTGTTACAATTATTTCTTGTTACTGATAAGTTTTATAGATTTTGAAAAGACATTGTATTAATCATGTTAATGATAAATAAAATTTTTGATTTTTTTCTTCTTTTCTTTAATAAATTGTTTGAAGAATTTTGTGGCAAGTTTGTTTGTTATTCTGTAAAAACTAATTTTCTGAATGCTATTTTTTTTAGATGAAGTGAACTCCATTTAAAACTAAGCTTATATTGTCTATTAATAAACTTATATTTAGATTTCTGATTTTGGGCCCAGTTTTCAAGTTGGTCCAAATCGGGGTCCAAAATTAAACTGTGTTTGATTTCAACATAAATTGAATATATATAGGGTTCTTTGAAATGCTTAATCTAAACCTATATTTCTTTTCATTATTAATAAGATAATACCACATTGAGGTCCAAAGGGTCCTAAATTAAACTTTTGTTTAATTTCATCAAAAATTGAATTCTTTGGTTCTTTGATGTGCTGATTCTAACAATGTTTTAGTGATAAATCATATCTAGTTTTAGAGAACTTAGTCATCACTGGTTGTTGTTATTATATTATTGATTATAATTTGAAAAATTGCATCATATCTTGTTTTAGAGAACTAGTTATCCAGTTTGAGTTATTTCCCTTTGCACAGAAAATATTATGGATAAAATTAACCTGTGTTTCATTTCATTTCAAGTTATCTTTAAGCTGCAACTTTTCTATAATAATACAAAAAACCAGGTCAAAATACCCTAAAATAGGCTTAAAATGGCCTTTTGTCAGTACAGAAATGGACAATTATCGAATTTTCTGCATACACAAATAATGGCTGAATATTTTTTCAAAATATTTTGCACAAATAGTTATTACATATAAGGTATCAAAAATACAAAATACCAGTCTGATTGGATAATTTTGGATTCGGACCATTTTGCATGATTTTACCACAGACTGGCTCTTAAAATCAAGGGCAGATAATTATACTGAATTTGATAGGACAATTTGTCTCTTTGGAATTTTTCAAGAGTTTTAGGCCGGTAACCCCCTATTTTTATTTGATATTTCAGAGGTATTATTGCATAGTAATTCTTTCATTGAATTTTAGCCAATTCTATCGTTTAATGATTCCTCAGTATGGAAACAAATAAGTTTCCCTTTTTATAACTAATATAAAATAACCCTGATTTCGTTAATTTCAATGTATATTAACGAAAAAAACAAGGTTCGTGACCCCCATTTTTGATATTGAAATTTGAAAGAACATAGACCTAGATGTCTTTTACAGAAGTTTTAGAAAAAAGCTATCGTCCAACATTTAAACACCCGAGCTACATTGACATCATTTCCACGCGTAAAAAACGTGGCCACACTCGAAAAAAACCCCGACCATTTCACTTGAAAAAGTCCAACTAGACCGGTACCTGTATAGGAAAAAAAAAAATTTGACAAATATTTAGGGACTGTTCATTTGTAACTTAATTGGGGGACTGGGAGAAATAAAGAGAGGCCTTTAAGTGTTGGGATGGAGAATCAAAAGGGTAAAGAAAATTTTGATTCGAGCGCCCTGATCAGTCTTGTGTAGACGACGCCTGCATCTGGCGAACAGAATCTTTATCCTGGTATCAGGGATGGGGTCGATTACTTTAAAATGTAATCGATTATATTACAATTACTTCGCTAATTTGATGTAATCGATTACATTATAATTACACCTAAATTCAAATGTAATTGATTACATTAGATTACTTTTCTTTAAAGTATTCATGATTACTTTAGATTACTTATGATTACATTGCATACTGTGGTATTGAAAAAAATATCTTTTTAAACATTTAATTATCACATAAAAGAGCTAATATGAGTGAATAATTGTGTTTTGTATATTTTAAATAAGCATGTTATTTAAAAGAAAAGGCGTAGTGTAATATTTATATTGTATGATGACATAATTTTATTTGACAAATTTACTTTGAATGTAAATGTCTCTGGGCTTTCTTTGTTAAGTACGAGAATTTCTTTATTTATGTTTGTATATAAAAATAATCTTTATATATAAAATTTGTAATCAGCAAGTAATCATTTGAATTGTAATCTAAAACTAATCTAAAAGTAATCATGATTACACTTGTTTTTGCTATGTAATCGATTACATTACGATTACTTGTAATCAGAAAATGCATGATTACTGATTACATTTGATTACATTGCAAAATGTAATCGATTACAGCTGATTACGATTAATGATTACGATTACCCCATGCCTGCCTTACATCTATGATGAGGTTTTTTTATGGGGTTGAGTTGTTAAACAAAATGCAAAAAAAGAGCAATTTTGTATTTCTAACGTGCAAAAATGGTTGCTTATTTAAAGGATAAATTAAAAGAGAGGCGAAAGATACCGTAGGGACATTCAAACTCATAAGTCAAAAATAAACTGACAATTAACGCCATGGCAAAAAAAGAAAAAGACCAAAACACAAACAACCGTGCACAAAACACAATATAGAAAACTAGGGACTGAGCAACACGAACCCCTCCAAAATCGGGGGTGATCTCAGGTGCTCCGGAAGAGTAAGCAGATTCTGCTCCACGTGTGGTACCCATCGAGTTGCTCATGCAAGTAAAAACTCGGTGATAAGTCTTATTCGGTAGGTTACATTCGGGGAAAAGAGGACGGAATTGTGGTAACGACAATTGGAACATATCCGTCATCTGTGAAACAAATATTCCATAACCAACTCGTGATGATAGCGTCCGTAAAATTTACGAAGGGAAAATTTTAACTTCATCACTTGGAACTACTTGGTTTAATAGCTTCCTTGTGAGCAGCAACCATCTATCAAGGAAATCACGATAGGAAATACAAGCCCTGGGATATCGTATCAACTGGGAGATATATACTCTTCTCTTTTGTCATAAAGTTTTGTTTTCAACCGACCGTCATTGTCAATTTCTAGATATGAGGCAGACTTAACTGTATCTGTTGTACCTTTATCTCAAGTTTGATGGGACAGACGCGTTCAAATCACCTAACTTTGAATTATTTAGTGAGAGAACATCATCTAAATAGCGGAAAGTGAAGTTAAAGGGTAATACTAACTTCTTTTCGTTCTTCCTAAGAAGTAGCTGTATTTATTTTATAATTTCAGATTGAAAAGGTGCGTTGATTTTATGCATCTTAAATTTCATAATTATTTTTCAAACTAAAGATTTTGATATGGATGGACAGGAATCTTTAAAGGAGGATGTAGTATATTATTAATTGAAGTTTGACATATTATAACATATATCACCGAAGGCAGAAGCAGGTCTAGTTACCAATCGACCCCGTCCGTCCGTTACTTATATTTTGATAAGCTTACAGCTTGAATTAAAATGTACTGAATGTTCATCGATAATTCAAATAATTCAACTTCATTTTGAAAATGGCTATCACAAACACTACTTCGCGGAGCGCGGAAAGTAAAATCAATACACACACGAGACAGCAGTTTCTACGTTATGCTTTTATCGGTATTCTCCAGACATGCGTGAGATCCATATATGTGGGCCTCCAAACGGGAATACTATAATCCCGGTTTCAGGGGTTTCCTCCTGTCCTCCGGTTAGAAAATTAATACTGTGTTTAAAATATTTAATGAATGAACATTTTTCGACCCTTACTACGAATTTTACAAATGTTTATTAAAGATGTAAAAGCCCGAGTGTATCGAAAGTATCCTGGTATCTCATCTCAGCCCAATACAAACTCGGACTATAATAAACTCGTCCTATTACATAATCGGCATCAGAAAATCGGACTATAACAAAATTCGTAATTATACTTCTTGCTATTAAGTCTCCCAAACAAAGTTTGGAAACTTATTGTTTTTGCTCAGTTCTTATTATTTTTCTTCTTAGGGTCTATTTAGGGGTATTTTGAGGAGCCAACAGAAGGGAGGGATTTACTATAGAACCCTACGGGATTAATTTTTTTAAAATTTTCAAATGACTATAACTTGAAAACAGTAAGTGATAGACACACCCGGTTTTCAGTAATGTTCAGAGGACCATAAAACAAATCAAATAAAATATAGATTGAGTCCCTGGGGTCACCCCATCCACCCCATTCTGTTTGAGAACATGTAAACGGTCAAGATCCCCACCCCTAAACCATATATATTCTTGTATGAGGCAACAAAACAAATCAAATGAAATATAGTGAAAGTCCCTCTGGGTCAGCCCCACCCCCTCCTGTTTGAGAACTTGTAACCAGTCGAGATCCCCACCCCTAAACCATATATATTCATGTATGGGACAATAAAACAAATCAAATGAAATATAGGGGGAGTCCCTGGGTGTCACCCCACCCCATCCTGTTTTGAGAACTTGTAAACAGTCAAGATCCCCACCCTGAAACCATATATATTCTTGTACGGGACAATAAAACAAATCAAATGAAATAAAGGTGAGTCCCTGGGTCACTCCCACCCTTCCTGTTTGAGAACTTGTACACGGTCGAGATCCCCACCCATAAACCATATATATTCTTGTATGGGACAATGAAACAAATCAAATGAAATATAGAGGAATTCACATTTGTTACCCCACCCCTTCTTTTGAAAACTTGTAAACGGTCGAGATCCCACCCGAAACCATATATATTCTTGTACGGAACAAAAACCAAATCAGATGAAATAAAAGCGAGTCCCTAGGGTCACTCTCATCCCACCCCTTCCTGTTTGAGAACTTGTAAACGGTCGAGATCCCCACCCCTAAAGCATAAATATTCCTGTTCATGATTTCGAAAAGATTTGAATGACATACAGGGGTAGTCGTTAGGCGTCACTTATGCATATCACTTTACTAGACCAAACCAATTTGTACTGGACTTTGCCCAATGTCAGGCGACCGTGGGAATGACTAATTATGGGAGCTTCGTTTGGGAGACTTCGTAACAGCATCCAATTATTTCTTGTATTAAGTTTTTTTTTTTAAAGTCGGAAAAAAAGTTAACCACGAAATCTACACAATTACAACCTATTTGAAATATTACAATCTACCGTTGCAAACTTTCCACAGGTGCTATCCAGCACTTTGATTTTTCCAGAGACTAATGCCTGTGGAGCCACCCGGTATTGTTCTTGTTTTCCAAAAAAGAGGCATTGTAAATCTACTTTTTCAACAACAACAGAATAACAAGTTACAATTTTAAGTTAAATGAGTGTTCATTCTTCATTCTTCATTTGAAAAGTACATTTTCTGTACTACAATATATATGTACAATTACGTTACACAGTTAAATGGCAATTTGATGAGGAATAAACACATACATTTTATTGCAGAAAATTCACAGTCAGAATTATGCATTTTTTTTATTGTTTATTCATGTTATTGTTTCAATCAAATCACTGATAATTGTAGCTAAAATTTACCAAAATTATTGACTAATATGAGATGATTATGATACTGATTTTACAGGTAAAATAGACCCATGCTTGCATTTTTTATACAGATTTTATGTTTTGTCTTTTCTAAGTAAAAAAAAAATATCTTATTGTAAATCTTTTAACATTCCTCTTTGACACACAATTTACAAATAATTTATCTAGTGTAGATCAAAAGAAATTATAAGTAAATAACTAGATCTTGCACTTCAATATATCAATCTTCTAGCATAGTACTATTGAGGTAAGTGAGCATGATGATGACGAATATTTACACGATATGATTTTAATTGTTTTGTCACTTTTATGAAAAGATTACATTTCGGATAATAGTTGATTTGAGAGAGTCCACATATGGTCATATTTGATGATCGAGTCATGAAGAAGGTTCCTTGTTATCCTTAAAAACATTAGTGTTCTATGTTCTGCACTTTGGTATTTGGTGAAAGCTGCTACTGTTGGAATTGTCTTGTCTTTTCACAGGGGCGGATCCAGGATTTTGGAAAGGGGGGCGTAGTATTAAAGTTCGCCGAGCGGAGCGAGGCGAACAAATTTTGGACCTTTCTTTGGCTAAAATACATAAAATAAGTGTAAAATGCATTTTATAGTTAAAGTGTAGGGGTTGGACATTTTTGGTGCCGTATTCTCTCCATTAATTGTCTATTATAAAATGATTGGATGGATCCAAAGCTATGTACTAATAAATATATTTGATGTGGGATTTGTCAGTAAAAAATGGACATGGAAAATTCTCGTTTGTTGTATGGTTAGTTAGCATAACCTCACAGATTTCTTGTTGTAAACAAGATATACGGCTATTCAATGAAATTTACAATACGACCGACATGAAGAAAGACAAACAAGCAATTTTTATCCAAATGTTTGGTTGAAATGTTTCAACCAACAAGGGAAGTGAGGGGTTCCAAATCAACCAAAGGCTACGAATGAGTCTGAAATGACAATGAAGTTGTGAATGACGGTCGACACATGGAGACATATAGGCCACACCCAGCAGGCAGGTTGCAGTCGGGCCTTGAAAAAAGTATTCAGTATATCAGTTCGGCGAAACAGATATTCCGGTCAGATACGGGATCACATGCAACCACCTCCAAAAAAATTATGCCCGTATTTTTTTCATCATGTTCATTTAATGCTAAATAATTATGTTGAAAATTTTTTTTTCTAATAGCAAAAAATTGGACAAGATTATTGTTTTCAATCCATATACGGCCAGAATTTTGTTTAAGGCAAAATCAGGGTCAGAATTTTTCTCTAAAATATCTCAGACTGCCCCTCAAATCAAATGGTCCGTACCTTAGACTTTAAATCTATATCTAGAGCTTACTGACTGGGGATCACTATTCAGCAATGTTATTAATGGACTGGGGCGTGTGGTGTTAAACATGTTTTCGTAGGTAAATAATATTGCTGTGGAACTTTTTGTTTCATGAGAGTGTAATAGAGTATTGCTTTCTGTTGGGTGGAATTGTGAAATAGAAGTCAATACGTTCTTGCTCAATACTTTGTCGCTTTGAAGGCGTCATGCTTGTCATCCTCAGCCTAAGCAATGTGTTACTGTAATTTGAATTTCAAAATGACTGAGTGACGGTTTTTTCGACCTTCTGGTCAACTCCACCGTAGCGAATCACATGACTTTGACATAATCAATAATATATTACAGTAAATACGAGCGAAAAATAACTTTATAAGTAAAGAATTGTCGCATAAAAATTAAATACACGGTAAATGGCAAAGTTCGCGAAGTCTAGTCTGATTAATCATTTTACAAAAAAAAAAAAAAAAAAAAATAGCCAGCAAAGGGGGGGCGTACGCCCTCTACGCCCCCTCTGGATCCGCCACTGTTTCATATGTATATACTTTATTGATTCAGTTTTAACAAAATATGAACAGTTTCACAGAAAGAACTATGACCGATGGTGACTTATGGGTCCTATGGGATGTATTGTTGTCTGTTGTCTTAAAATGGCTGGTGGTAAATAACGTTTTTCTCTGTTCCTTCTACACTGTAAAAATAGAAATGTCTTGAATTAAGTTTTAATTCAAAAAAGAAAAATATTTAGAATTAGATTAAACACACAAACGAGCAAGAATTAGTCTAACTGAATGTTACATTCGCTTGGCATGTTAAAGGTCTTTGAGGTAAACGTATACTTACTTAGATCTTCTTTCATAAAGTTATCTATTTTTAGAATAAATGAGGTGGGTGTTAACAACTATATAGGTCATCGTGCGGCCTTTAACAATGATCAGAACCCGTACTTAAGACAAGCCATGCTCGTCAAAACTATGTTTAAGCCATTTTTCGAAAATTAAATCACACTGATTATTATTAAATAAATGTAAATGTGTAATTTGAAATTCTCTGTGTGTGTGTATTTTGTTTTTACAAAACAGACAACCACCACCAATTTACAGGCTCATGATTCTAAACAGAAACATAAAGAATGTTGCGAGGTAAAACATATTTTTAAGAATAGAAACAAACCAAAAAACACACAAAAAATAATATAGAAGTACTCGAAGGTAATGAAAACTATAGTTCAAAGCCAATGTCCACTATTGAATAACCATGTTTTCCAAGACTAAAAAAATTTACAATTTGATTGTAATTCAGATATATCGTATCTCGCTTACTCGTCTCGTCGTATGAGGATAACGAAATCAGTACATATCCAACGGATTCAGCCTATACATAAAGACATCATAAAAAAGCGAATTTTCGTCAATTCGGCTTTCCCAACATGTTATGCCGTAAATCCACAATAATTCATCTACACAATGGTGTATAACATGCCTACATTTCAGTTTATGTCTAAATTAATTTGTGGCAGGTCTTTAAAGTAGGCCAACCGTCCGATGTTCTCTACTCACAATAAAGTATTACACCAATTCCAAGGATTCTTACTATACAAATCCTTGACCAATTCAAAGAATATTCGCAGTACTGAAACGCTTCATTTTGCTGGAAGTACTGTATATACTTCAGCCGATGTTAAAAATCATGGTTTCTCAAACTATAATTCCATGTCGATTCCAAAACATGGCATTAATATAGTGAATGAAAACACTGTTTTGTGAGAGAAAAAATGACATTATCAGTCTTTCATTACAAAATGAATGTTCATTAGAAGAAAACAACCTTATATGGTATGATGTAACCTTAACATTCATTTCAAAATGATACCTAGAAGAAAATAACCTTATATGGTATGATGTAACCTTAACATTCATTACAAAATGATACTTAGAAGAAAATAACCTTATATGGTATGAGGTAACCTTAACATGGGCTATACCTTCTGTGCTATTCCTTTGACGCATTGGACACAGGCCTGAAATTTAAAAATAAGAACATGTAAACAGAAGAAATTTTTTTACGACGCGTATTTTTAATTTGGTCATAAAACATCTTAAATGGACAAACTTTTGTTGGTATTTTTTACGTTTGGCAGTATAGTAGTTTATTTTATTATTTCTGTACTCTTCAAAAAATAAATCTTTGTGATATTTTTGTTTTGCATTGCACATTTTGTACTCGCGTAATCCCCTCCCCTAAAAAAAAGGACCACTAACAAAACAAACAAAAACTTTAGTTTGGGTTTAGGAAGTTTTATCGTTGATGGTATATCATCTTTAGATGTAGATGTAAAATAAGTATCTCGATTATGGAATATGGGATCAAAAAAGGGTTACACATTTCAGATTTAAAAGATTTATTTCTAAAGTTGATTTTGACATTTTTCTTTTTGGTTAATTGTTCTTCTGCCTAAAAGGCATTATTTCCTATTATGAAATACGAAATACGAAATATTTTATAAAAGAAAGCTCAGTTATGAACATAATCATTAGTAGCATTGATACAACAAAGAATAACATTTAAACTATCTAATTAAAATTAATACTACACAAGTATCAAACTATTATGTGTTCCAAGGGGAGTAACTCTAGTGTAAAAAGATAAGTACATTATAAATAGCAAACAAAAATTTCACACTTTTATTCTAAGTAAAAAACACATGTTTAGGTACTTAGCTATACTTTTGCATATATCAGTGTCTTCATTACTTAACAACCACATAAACTGAGAATTAATATTTGTAGTATTAGTAATGTTTTTATTTAAACAGTTGTAGACTAACTCCTTCCTTAAATGAGAGAATTTTGGACAGTCTAATAAAAAATGTAACTCATCTTCAACCAAATTTATATTACAGTTCTTACAGATCCTGTTATCTATAGGAGTTTTTGGTATAGTGTATCTACCAATTTCAATATGAAGTTTATGACTGCTGGTTCTGAACCTTGTCATACTTACTCTATCATTATCTTTAGTTACAGCGGATAAATATTTTTCAAATTTAAAAATATTCTTAAATAATCTATATGTTCTTAATTTATCATTAGTTTGTAGTTGCTGAGACCACTGTTTTTCAAATTTATACTGAAGACACTTTCTTAATACTAACAAAAAAATATTTTTAATAGATTTTGGATTCTTATAAAAGTGTGACAATCCACAGTCATTCAAAATACATTTAATACAATTAAGCCAACATTGTTGGTTATTATCTATCATAGTAATATTTTCAGCTAATGCTCCTGACAGTAAAGCATCTTTAGGTTTATCATTATACAATCTAATCCAGTACTTAACCATTGACATAATAATATCAATATACAATGGAAAACGGCCTAGCTCACCATACAATGCCAGTTTACATGTTTTTCTATTTACTTTCAGCAAATATCTGCACATATTGAGATTTATCTTTTCAGTTGGTACAGTATTAAAAATCTGGTCAAATATATTTTCACTGTTATATTTATTACATTTTCTGGGGTCAAATATGCCCAGAATTTCAGAAGCATACAGTACAACTGGTTTCACAGTATGGTCAAATATAAATGTAAAATTTTGAATGTCACAAGGAGTATTTTTAAATATATTAGTCAATTTAAAAAATGCCTTCTGACCTCTAGAATTTAGGTCATTGAGGGCACGTTTGAAACTCCCATTCAAACTAAATAGAACACCCAAATATTTATATTGATAAACAGACTCAATACTCTTGTCGTTTATAAAAAAATCTTCTAGATATCATCCGTCCACTTTTATTAAATATCATCACTTTAGATTTATCATAATTTATTTCAAGGCCCCAATTTTCACAATAGTTATGAACCTTGTTCATACAATTCTGTAACCCTTCAGCTGATTCTGATACAAGAAGTAAATCATCTGCATACAATTAACTATTTAGTAACTGTGATCCAAATGATACAGGACAGCATGAAGCATCAAATAACTTAGTAATGTCATTAATAAATACATTAAAAAGACTGGACTAAGATTGTCCCCCTGGAACACACCAACACTAGATGAAAAAACCTCTGAGAGTGAAGAATTATCTAATTTAACTCTAAACTCTATATTGCCATACATGGATTTCAGTAAGGATAAAAACTTTCCACCCAACCCTGCTTTTATTAATTTGAATAAGAGTGCAGGGTGCAGGACAGAATCAAATGCCTTTCTAAGGTCAATAAAACAGGTATATACCATTTTTGATTTATTTAAATATTTATCCAGAATAGTCTTTAATTTAAAAATATGATCTGATGTTCTACAACCTGGTCTAAATCCAATTTGTTCATCTGATATGATACAAGTAAGTTGTAAAAACTTTTCAAATCTGGAATTTAAAATAGAGTTAAAAAGTTTTGAAAGGCAACTAGTAATGGTAATGCCTCTATAATTATTTGGTTCAGTGGGATCACCACTTTTAAAAATTGGAAAAATGTAACCGCTTGACCAATTTCTTGGATAAATACCTGAATCCAGGACTAAATTAAACAATTTTTCTAGTCCAGGCAATATAATAAATTGTCCATATTTCAACATCTCATTAAGTATACTGTCCATACTACTAGCTTTGTTATTCTTTAACTTTTGACAGGCTTTACTTATTTCATTAACAGTAATATTACAATCAAGATAAGAATGACCCTTAAATTTTACATAGATTTAAAGCATTCCAGTATTTATTATTCAAATTGACCTTGCTATTGTTTACAGTATTAAGCTCTTTAAAATGAAGTAACCATGATTCTGCATCTATACCACTTTCCTTGTTCTCTTGATCAGAACTTTTCAAGGTGTTTATTATATCCCAAAATGCTTTAGGGTTAGATTGGGAGGTATTCTTCAATTTAACCATTAAATCTTTAAAATAATTACGAAGTTTTTCCTTTCTAGTCTTATTATATGTTTTACTTAAATGAAAACATTTAGCTCTAAGTTCTTTATTAAATGGATTAAGGGCAAGTACTCTGCTATAGTGGTCTAGTGATTTCTTCAAATCATGTAATAATGTATTATACCAAGGTTTATCTTTTTTCTTTTTCCCTGTAACTTTAACTTTCCTTTGCTTAAGTGCAATATTAGCTGCTTCATTTATACAAGATTGAAAATCATTCACAGCTATATCTATGCCATCTTGATCTAAACTATAAACATTATTATGTACAAACTGATCTAGTTGAGATGTGACAGAGGGAAGCTGAAGAGCTTGTTGAAACTTACAAATAGAATCATCGTTCCACAAAAACTTTCGTGGAGTGGGACATGTAGGAACTCTAGAAATTTTCATGTTTTCAACAAAGTCAACACTTAATAAACAGGATAGCATACAATGATCAGAGAGCGATTTAATAAAATCATGGACACGAAAACTTAATATATTATGATACATGCTCTCACTTACAATCATATAATCAATAACACTGCTACCCATGGAATTATGGGATGTAAATTTACCAAGTGTGTCACCAAATGTTCTCCCATTTATAATTCTGAGCCCACTTTGGATACAAAGCTCTAAAAGGCTGTTCCCACATCTCAATGTATCCTGGTTATTCCTATCCAGGCTTATACTATCAGCCAAATTATGACGATATGTCGTTAGCAACAAAGTCAACAGCAGTATTAGTGCGGGCATTAAAGTCTCAACACAATAAAATGTCGCCTACAGCGGAGTATTTACCAACATCACTCACTAACACTTCAAACTGGTCCCCCTCGAGGGGTATGTGTAGAAAACAAATATAGAGATCTTTACAAAGGTTAAAATGGTTTTGGTTAAGTTTGAACCACATATAATTTGAGTTTTCAGTAGGTAAAGGGGTAATACCACCTGCTATTGACTTTTTCACTAAGACACTTATACCACCAAAAATTCTTTTTGATCTACTATTTTGTACCCTGTGAGAGTGATATATTTTATACACTGGTAGGGGTGAAATAAATGACTTAGTACAATGAGTTTCTACCAAACCAATCATGTCATAATACTTAATATTATTAATAAAAGTAGAGTCATCAAGTTTATTAAAACCTTTGGTCGCCACACCATTAATGTTCCATGAGCATACACTCAATAGCCTTTTCTTTTTCCTCTGCGTTGCCATCGTTGATTATTTTGATTCGAATTCAAATTCAAAGGCCTTCTGCTAGGGGTATACGGAATATTCAGCACATTATCAATTGATCTCCTCATATTAGATGCCAACATCTTCACACCTTCTACTGTAAGGTGTCGTCCATCATTTTCTATGAAATGTTTTTTAATTTCAAATGACTGGGAAAGATTGTTATGGTCACATACATCAAATTCTTTCGACTCTTCTGCTAATTCTTTTATAGCAGAGTTAATAGTTTTAACTATAAGGTTGAGCTTTTTCTCATCCGTTCTATTAGTCGCCAATGATATCAGGATCTTTGAGCTTGGTTTACAGGTTTTGTTTCATTCACAAGTTTTAGCATTTTGTGACACATTCCGATGATGTGGAATGCATGAGCTCATTAGTTAAAACGTGAAATACTATAACTTCTGGATTTTCTGAGGTTCCTAAGTTTTGAATGACTTGTTCTGCTTTATTAAATTTTAATGCAGTTTCTTTGGTTGTTTCATTCTTGGAACTTAATTTCTCTGGATCAATTTTAGAGATGTTTGATGTTCCAATCAGTAATACTTGAGGTTTTTTGTCTTTTTGTTTACTAGTTGGATTAATCTTTGACCATGAATCTGTATCAAAATTTTGCTGCTATGTGAATCTTAAGTGAAGATAATTCTTCTTTAGCACAGTCTATTTCTTTTAGCAAGATTTCGTTTATTTTTGTTGACTCTGATTGTTGTTTTAGAGTTTGTTCTGAAAGAGATTCTTTGTTTTCCAACTCATTTGTCAAAAACTTTATATGTTTGTCAGTCTGCTCTTTGTAGGTTGCATTTGATTTTGTCTCTGCCTCATACAATGACTTTAAAGTAGTTTCTGAGAGAAGATTCTCATGTTTCAGTGTATTTATTGTCAATTTCAAATCATTTATATTTTCCTCTAGTGAACTGATTATTTTTACTGATCCTCTTTATTTTGAATAGAAGAAATTACAAGTTCATCCATTTTAACATTTTCATTATTGTTGTTATTTGGTTTATATTCACTTTTAGCCTTTTGTACATAAGTTTTTGTTTCAGTTAGGATCTGGTTTACAGTGTTGATTTTGTCACTCACAAGCAAAGAAGTCTATCTGTTATTTTGGTTCAAATTTACTTCTAAGGGATGATGTAGTTGCCGCTTATAACATTAAATTGTTGTATGCTTAAATGAATTTGGTGAGTAATTATCAGAGGCCAAGTTGACTGTTTGATGTATATAATAGACAAAAGGGAAAATAGAAATTACCAAAAATATTGGACTGTTAAACAGACCACAAGAATCACCAACACACTAATCCTGCGTTAAAGTGGGCGTTCAAACGAAAACAAACATCAACGAACATCACATGATTTATATAACCTTACTTGGTACATGACCTGTATATTTCAAATTAATTGTGCGATGAAATATATTGCCATGCAGTTGCATTAGTTATGATAAATTTGAGAGAATTGAATGTGTAAACCTGTGCAACTTACTTAAAGCCGCTAAAAAGAAGATATTCCTTAAATATGTGTATTTAGTACTACTTACTTTTCTATTAAAGAAGATAATCACTGCAGTTAAAACAAGGACAGCAACTCCTACTCCCGTTAGTATATATGGTACAATGTTGAGATGCTGTAAACAGTAACCATCACTGTCATGATTAATAACATAAATTTTATAATTCAAGATATACAATCAGTTAAAACTTTACACTAAGGAGTATGTAATTTTGCGGTATTTTAGTTGTAATCTCTGTCCTGCCTTTCTATTTTCACTCTATTTGGTCCTGCCTTTTTTTTTATTAGTTTATCCTGACTTTTTTTACATAAATTGTCATCCTGCCTTTTTTTTTAGCCAAGTTGCTCATCCTGCCTTTTTTTTAACTCAAAAATCCTGTCCTGCCTTTTTTTTCAAATTTCATCCTAGCCCCCCATAAAAATCAAATGGTAGCTCCCTAATGTTAATTCCGTCCTTAGAATTTTGTTTAGAAATTATATGTAATTGCTCTGATCTTTCACGTTTTATTTCAATTCAATTCAAATCTCTATTTTTATAATACTATACAACTAAAGCATGGGACAAAACATAAATAAAAACAATACCAATATACAATGTTTCAATAAATATTTCAAGAGTCCCCTGTCCTCATTATGACATCCGGAAGTTGTAGAGGTCAAAAGCTTCTGTTTCTGTCTAAACATTTAACATAAAAATAAGGAAATGTGGTATGATTGGCAATGAGACAACTATCCACTAAAGTTCAAATGAAGTGGATGTTTGCAATTATAGGCAACCGTACGGCCTTCAACAATGAGAAAAACCCATACCGTTTAGTGGGCTATAAAAGGCCCCGACATGGAAAATATGAAACAATTCAATTGAGAAAACTAACGGCCTAATTTGTAACAAAACAATTTACGAAAAACAATATGACAGACAACGACAACCACTGAACTAAAGGCTCCTGACTTGGGACAGGCATATCATGAAAGAATGTTGCGGGGTTAAACATGTTTGTGAGCGCTCAAACCTTCCCTAACCTGGGACAGTGGTGTTACAGCACAACATAAGAACAAACGATAAAGATAAGTTGAAAAGGACATAACTCATCAGATCAATACAAAGCAGAAAAACATCTAATAAAACACAGACCGGACGTGGCAGGGTTATACATCGCTAACAACAAAAAAGACACAAAGTACTGATCTGAAAGTCTTCGCAGCTAGTTGAAAGAACTAATAAAAATCATGTATCTAAGACTAAATATCAATCAGTACACATCCAATATCCAATGAATTTAGTGTAAAGACTTCATTAACAGTCAGAGAATAACATGACCTTGTGCAATACCAAAACATAGGTATCGACAGACTGTACATAGTACCTTGAATGTGGATATGTGTATAATAATTGTATTTAGTATGGTTTAAATTTACTGATAACAAAATAATTATTAATACCAATAAAACCAATATTCAAAGATCTAATTACAGTGTTGAATGTGGTAACCTTTCAGAATAAGTTTATTTGATGGATTGATAAGTTTACCCGGATCGTATCTAAATTTCCCGTCTCGGTAAACAACATCATCGTAAAAATTAGGATGTGCTATTCCTTTTGAAATAAGTTTTCTACAGGTACTTCCAAACCAAATCTTTGTATCTATGGAAGATTCTAGTAAAAGTTTTAAGTAATTTGTGGTAACGAAATCCCTGACTTAATACTTCATCAATAATACATAGATTACGCTCATTGAAATCTGTGGCGAAAGAATAAACCATTCGTTTCTAATCTATGTTCTATTAATAATATAGATATTACAACAATACAGTCCACATTGATACTGATTTAAAGTTCTATTTGTTTTTGTTCGGCCCACGTTTTCAAGGGATATAATTCCTGGTCTTAAAAAACTTGCTAAAATAAGTATCACAAATTTTCGATAATAAATGTAAAGTTAAACTGAATTGAATAATAAAAAAGATTGAAATTGAATTAATTGTCCATAAAGAAAAATATTGTTCACAGAATGTCAGTTAATAAAATAAACTCGCGACAAAATCCAAACTGTCACAAGGCACGGTCATAGTGAACGAGTTGGGATATACCGGTATAAGCACCGTAAAACAAATGGCACATTACTGTCTTATGAATATACGCAAAAACATTACAAGATACCAAAATTGTTGTGATGCACAGTATGCATTTTTGATTGATTAATTGATTGACTGATTGATTGTCGTCCAGTAGCAAATATTTCAGGACGACAACACATTAACAATCAATACAATAAGTAGATCGACTATAATAAAACAGAGGATTTGGACTGTCATTGGAAAGCACCATATAGAAAATGAAATACAATAAAGTTAAACACGAAATTTTTTAACGTGCTACATTACTCAAACTGATGAAAAATTGTAAATAAATTCAAAATCTGCCATCTACACTTAACTCCTTAAAAGTAAAAAAAAACATAAGATATACATATATCTAAAACAGCAACCGACGAGGATCATGACAACAATATGCACATAAACATTTGGCGACCGGCGCTATATTAGCTCTTTTGGGGGGCACTTGTACCTATCCCCCCACCCTACATACACACACACACACACACGCAATTTTAATCTTGACTAGTTGATGTATGGATGGTATTGATGGATTGGTGCGTAACTTTCAGGTACAGTGGAAAATATTGCATGAATCATGACCAGACAACATTAATTTATATGAAACCTGCTTTGTACTATTCCGACACGGTCGGTCGGATTTTTAACATGCTAACGTACACAAGGTAACAGTCCACAGAAGAAAAAAAAAATCACTGTTCAGAGACGCCTTATTCTTAAATGTCCATATGCTTAGCAGAGAGGCAGCAAATACCATTTTTTCAAATCTTTCTTTGACTCGACCAAGGATCAAAGCAACAACCTCCCGCACTTCAAGCGAGCACGGTACCACAAGCCCACCGTAGTGGTATGTCTAATTGATTAACAGGCACACAGAAGATCATACAATACAGATAACTTATTAATATACTCACAAAGTATATGTGAAAATACTTAAGAACCTAACCACCTATTGATAATTAACAAAGACGCTCTCTTGCTGTAGACTAAAAGACACTAATCAGACTTCACTATATAATTTGAAAATGAGTTTTTATGTAATACTTACAAATTCTGTACACTCGTCGCCTATTTTCACTTCAAACGAATAGCTGAAATATAATCAAACATATATAATATCAGTAACATTTAATTTTTTAATTATTATTTTTTTTTCTAGATTTAGCATCCCTCATTCCAATGTTTATGTTTCTTTCTCATTACTTACTCGTGTGTCCATCGTCAACATTTAGAACTTCTATAATACTACTGTGTAATAGTTGTAACGAATTCGAAGATGAGTATCATTTCTTTTTTTTGCATCTGTAATAAATTATTCAAAGTTCTCAGATTCTGAAATTCAACACAAGTTATCGGTCAAAGCTTCATGTTTTTCCTGGTAAACTGTTCACTGTTGACTACAAGTGTTGTACACTTAACACTGTCCTTTCCTTTCCTGGATCTTGATATCTATATCTTTAACGGGATGCTTAGTACTAAAATTTCCGATAAAAGAGATGATTTTAAGCTTCCTATTGTTAATTTCCATTTTTAGATGGTGACGTTCCCATGTCACCATCTTATGGTGTTTATATATCTCAACTTGTTCGATTCGGTCGTTTATGTAATAGTAGGGTGCTCAGTCAACAAGTTTGATCGATTTGGGCTAACGGAATAACACACGGCTATATTTTATATCATTGGAAAGAGGAGAACAAGCCTCGTCGAAATATTGATGTCGTCGTTGTCTACAGTGATCACGATTTTCTTAAATTTGGGTCAAAGGTCAAATCTAAAATTTCAAGGAAAACGTAGAGTCACGTTAAGACAGCTGGCCACCCCTACATATTTGCGTTTATAGCAAAATAAATTCAAATAACTCAAAGGATTATAACCACAGTTTCTATATTTAGGATTATTTTGATAATTTTGTTGCCAAATATGGTTCGAGATTGACATTTGTACTTATAGGGTGCACATTTACTATTTTCATTTAGCTGTTAAATAACAGTGACCTTGACCTTTAAAAGTTCCAAAATCGGAATTTTTACATAAGATTCGATACAAGTGATCTTTAGAGATGTTTTTTAGATATTAACATTTATAAGTTGCCCTCCCAAAATGTTAAAATTTCTGTCTTTTGATAGAAGGTGTTCGTCATGATTTTCTGGGTAAATATCCAATTTTCTTTTGGTGAACGTGGAAGCACATAAAAAAAAACTTTGTTCCAAAACTGATGAATATTAACGAAGAATTGATTGAATTAGCAGGTCTGAGTATATATTTGCTTTACAGAAATAAATAATAATAAAAAAAAAAAAAAAAACAAACTGCAAACGGTGAAAAAGGGGGAGGGTTTATGTTACAAGTTATGAAAACAAAATGAGAATTAGAAACAGCAGGCTAATCACTCCATCTTACACACTTATATCAAGTGTAATGTATATGACTTATCGAACATAAATTGGCCTACAATTGACATGTAGTTAAAGATTATCTACAAAAAGAAAGTTTTGTACAGTATCGATGTATTTTACAAACACTTGTAAACAACATCAAGCTAATTAAAATACAGATCTCTGATTTCGTTATCCTCATTTGAGCTTATATATAAGAGCACGCGAGTTAATAAAGATCAGAATTTTAATAAGAGCGAAACAACATTGAAAAATTACCGAATCTAGTAGTAGCTATTACGTTATTAAGTTTAGGTAAGAGAGATAATTTCAGTTATTCTTTTTTAAATCGCATTCGACGCAAGTAACAGAATGCGAGGCATACAGAATACAATCTGATGGTGGTGGCGGCAACACCGTAAACTATTTGTTTAGCTTTATATTTCAGAGGGCAGAGGAACTGGATGATTCATACTTTGTATATAGATCCATTGTGTTACGAAGTTTCCGCCATATAATCATTATCCTTGACCTCATATTCATGATTAAGTGACTGCTAAAAAACTGTATAGCTTTTTTCGTCATGTGAATGTCTCAATTATCACGAGGTCTAGGATAACTATATTTGGTTACTAATACTAGTATATGGTATCCTTGCAAGGTCTACATGACCGTTAGACATGATTAAAACCTGACCTCGACCTAATTTCACGGATCAGTGAATAAGGTTAAGTTTCAGTGGTCAAGTCTGTACAGTCTCAGATAGTAGTGGGTTAAATATATTTGGTGTATGGAATTGTAACAAGGTGTACGTGATTTTGTGGCAGAGTTCATCTGACCTTACCTCATTTACATGGAACATTGATAGTGTTAATTTTTATGTAATACTTGTTGTATAATATAAAAATTAGGAGATGTGGAAGCAAGCAATTATAGACAACCGTACAGCCTTCAACAATGTGAAAAACTCATACCGTATGGTCGGCTATAAAAAGGCCAGTTATGAAAAAAAAAATGAAAGAATTCGTTTGAAAAAACTAACGCCCTGATTTATAACAAAAACTAGTTTTTACGGTAATGATGTTTATGATCATACTTTTCTCAGACTATTGATGACGTCCTTTCATTAGTTTTCAGTAAGGGAACAACTATTTGATTTCGAAAACAGGGAGGGAATGAGGATTTTGAAAATGAATTACTTGGCCTGGTATGAACTGAAATAATTGACTTTGCACAAGACAGGATGAAAATGAACACTCTTCAAAATGAAATGCAGGATAGTTGAGGATATGAATGTGTACAAAAGTGAAAATAAATTTTCGCGCCGCCAGCCCCATCCCTTTCTTCAGAATATAAAATGTTCTACCCTAACGGCGAGTACTATTATATCGGTACTTTGTGTTTTTGTCTTCATGTTAGTTGTTTTTGTGCTTCATGCCGATTTGATAAGTCAAGCGATTTCGAACTGTTTTTTCAGCAGATTTTTCTTATGCTGTGTTGTTATACCATTGTCCAGATCAGGGAGGTTGAAGGATCACAAACATGTTTAACCCTCTAAATTCTGTATATGTCTGTCCAAAATCAGGAGCCTGCAATTAAGTGGTTGTCGTTGGTTGCTGTCTGTTGTATCCGTTTTTTTTTGTTGCACGAACGGTGGTATATTTTTTTTTGTAGTTCCCATCGAGAGGGATTTAGGTCGAAAACATCATACAAGACTTTTGATGTGCCATATTCCGGGTGTGAAACAAAACCGACCGATTTAATTCTTATACTACAATTATAACAAAATAGTTATTCAATAAAAAGTTTAAAGTTTTGAAAAACAGACACAAAACAGATTTCTCCGAACAAAGTGACAATCTATAAAGTTAGCTAACTATCCACAACAAATAAATCAACCAAACAACAAGCAAAAAAGACAAATGTTTTGAGTGACCTCTGTCCTTGTTAATGACCTAATAGTGTAAGCAACAAAATGATTAATGGCACGAGATAATCCGTGTTTAATCAATACCAACATGTTGACCTAATTTGTGTTTTTAATTGCTAATTTCTTCAAAACGATTTTTATTTCACGCATGCAATTTGGCACACACATGCACTGTGTCTTATTGCTTAAATCAGAGTAAAAAATATTGTGATGATACATGTAATAATTTTGCTTTCCATGAAAATAGGGTGAATTTCGGGTAAAATTTTACTCTTACTTAAATGCTGAAATACTTATATCAAAATAACTTAAATACTTTCTGATTTCGTTATATGATATATTTAATATATACACTATATTATAGGACAGTTATTAAAGGTACTGTTTTAACTACCAACAAAGAACGCAATAATTTTATTTTTCATGTTAAAGATTCCCCGTACAATACGGTATCTGGTGGTACCCTGTAAAAACACGAAAGTTAGAAAACCGTGACCACGGGAACTTACGACGACAATCATGATTGTAAAATATAATGATTTTCCTATAATGTGCAAAAAAAAAAAAAATCAGCCGTGTGTTATCCGTTAACTTAAACTCGTTAACTAGAGGACTTTTTGGACATTGGGCACCCTACTATAACAACGTATTTCACCAAAGAAATCTCTGTATTACATTTACTAAATTTTATCATCGGTACAAGGACATCATTCGTAAATATAAATCAACATGCAGACATCTTATACGTTCAGGTGTTTCACATCAAATATTTTATGGTAATATTCTTTACAAAGCACAAAAATGTCTGCATTCACCTCAAAATCTTACCAAACCTTTAAACAGACTTATTCAGAAGGGATATAGTTACGATACTGTTGTCAGGTCATTAAAGATGGCATATTTTGGTATTAATATTGATTCACTAATAGGGTCTTTGCATCGGAAATAAACACATTTATTCTAAAATCAGTAGTTGGCATGATACGGGTAATGTTCTTCTCATATATTTTATGATGGTATGATACTCAACCCCTTACGGGAGGGATTGTGCTTGAGTTTCATATGATGAAGACATAATCTTTCAATCAGTTTGATTGAGGTCTGGAGCTGGCATGTCAGTAACTGCTTGTAGTCCTTTGTTAATTTATGTATCATTGTCATTTTACTTAGTTTCTTTTGTTATCTATTCTGACATCGAACTCGGACTTCTTTAAAACTGAGCATTGGCTAGAGGTATAGGGGGAGGGTTGAGATCTCACAAAACATGTTTAACCCCGCCGGATTTTTGCGCCTCTCCCAAGTCAGGAGCCTCTGGCCTTTGTTAGTCTTGTTTGAATTTTGATTTTAGTTCATTTATATGTTTTGGAGTTTAGTATGATGTCCATTTTCACTGAACTAGTGCACATTGTTGTTTAGAGGCCAGCTGAAGCCCGCCTCCTGGTGCGGGATTTTCTCGCGGTGTTGAAGACCCATTAGTGGCCTTCGGCTGTTTTCTGCTCTTTGGTCGGGTTGTTGTCTCTTTGACACATTCCTTATTTCCATTCTCAATTTTATTCACCTCAAAAGCTAACCAAACCTTTAAACAGACTTATTCAGAAGGAATATAGTTACGATACTGTTGTTAAAGATGGCATTTATTGGAATTAATATTGATTCACTCATTTCGTCTTTGCGTCGGAAATAAACACATTTATTCTAAAACCAGTTATTGGCATGATACGGGTTATGTTCTTCTCGTATATTTTATGATGGTATGATACAAAAGCCCTTACGGGAGGGATTATGCATGATTTTCATATGATGAAGACATAATCTTTCAATCAGTTTAATAGAGGTCTGGAGCTAGCATGTCAGTAACTGCTAGTAGTCCTTTGTTAATTTATGTTCATCATTGTCATTTTGCTAAGTTTCTTCTGTTACCTTATCTAACATCGGACTCGGACTTCTTTTAAACTGAGTTTTACTGTGTGTTTGAAGACCCATAGATGGCGTTCGGCTTTTTCTGCTCTTTGGTCGGGTTGTTGTCTCTTTGAAACATTCCCTGTTTTCATTCTCAATTTTAAGGCATATTGCTAGAAGCCTTTATTCTTCATTAAAAAGTGAAAAAATAAAACTCTTCACTAGTTTTAACCTAATTATGTCTGATTGATCGATTCCCGGTTCTTACTGAAAGAATAGCTTAAATGAAGTCAACAATGTTGAGGTTATTAGCATATTTACTTGTTGTAAACATTATGTGCCTGTAAGTGGTTGTCAAGCCTGCATGTTGCATTAGGATGTTTTAGACAAGTATCTGATTGACTTTTCCGACCTTTCTCGTCTTCACACAACGTATAGTTTTCTTTTCCGAAGTAGACTTTTGCTACGATAACATTTATGAACTGAAAATAAAGATAATAAAATAAAGTTAGCCATTATTTCAACATTTTATGGCATAATCAACAATTGATAAGGTCGTCATATCAAACAATTGACCTATTGACATGGATAATCTCACTAAATCACACAAGAAGAAAATTCTTAATCAGTTAATTGTCTAAAGGGAGATAACCGTCCTTTCCAAACTGGCTTAATCATGTTAATGGTGCTATAAAACAAGAAAAATATGTGGTATGATTGCAAATGAAACAGCTCTCCACCAAAAACAAAATGAAGTTAATAAAAGCAATAAACAAATATGATATACAGCAACAAACGAAAACCACTGAATTACAGGCTCCTGGCTTTGGACAGTCACATTACATAAATTAAAGAAGACAACAAATATAATACATCTAAAGTAAACTTTATATTTCCGTGTATCGTCAAGTTATCGGAATTCCAATGGGGACTGACTGTGGACCACTTATTGCGGACCTGTTTCTGTATTGTTATGAGTTACAATTTATGACTAAAATCAGCAAAGACCCATCGAAACAACATCTGATACAAAAATTTAATAAAACTTTTAGATATTTGGATGATATATTGGCTCGCAATAATGACGACTTCAGTATGTACACTAAAGATATTTATCCTGCTGAACAGACTTTAAATAAAGCTAATACTAACAATGAACACTGTCCTTTCCTGGATCTTGATATCTATATCTTGAACGGGAAGCTTAATACCAAAATTTACGATAAAAGAGATTTTTCTTTTCCTATTGTTAATTATCCATTTTTAGATGGTGACGTTTCCTTGTCACCATCTTATGGTGTTTATATATCTCAACTTGTTCGATTCGGTCGTGTATGTAACAACGTATTTGATTTTAACCAAAGAAATCTCTGTATTACTGAAAGATTATTACACAAGGGTTTTCGATATCACAAACTAGTCAAAACATTTACTAAATTTTATCATCGGTTTCGGAGTTTAGTGTGACGTCCATTTTCACTGAACTAGTACACATTTTTGTTCAGGGGCCAGCTGAAGCCCGCCTCCGGGTGCGGGATTTTCTCGCTGTGTTGAAGACCCATTGGTGGCCTTGGGCTGTTTTCTGCTCTTTGGTCGGGTTGTTGTCTCTTTGACACATTCCACATTTATATTCTCAATTTTATTGTTTTGTTATAAATAAGGCCTTTAGTTTTCTCAATGGAATTGTTTCATGTTTTGTCGGGGACTTTTATACCTACTATCCGGTATGGGGTTTTCTCATTGTTGAAGGCCGTACGGTTGCCTAAAATTGGTTACATCCACTTCATTTGAACTTTGTCGGATAGTTGTCTCATTGGCAATCATACCACATCTCCTTATTTTTATATTCACTAAACTCTACTGAATAATGCTATGATATATAGTATATTGGTAGACCATTATCATACAATGCCTACCTTTTCGCTGCATTTAAACACATGTTTATAGCCAATGTTTGGTTCGAATTTAGATGAAAAGCAGGTACTGTTTGCATTATCACACCTAAAATGATAGGGACATAATATTTCAAGTAATTCTCATTCTAAAGATGTTATGGTATTTAAGTAAAACTGTATCTCTTTATTATAAAAGGGACCTCCGTGGCTGAGTGGTCTAAGGAGTCGAAATACTATATCAATAGCTGGCCTTTCAACACTGAGGTCCGCACGTGGTAGGTGGGCTCGGCTTCAATCTTAATTGACTTTAATTGTCAGTTTTCCCACCGAAGGTCGGTTGTTCTCTCCCGGCAGTCCGGCTTCCTCCATCAATAAAAACTGACCGCCACGCAATAGCACAATAGTGCTGAAATTGGCGTTAAACACCAATCAAACAATCAATCAATCTTATTATAAAAAGAGCATTTGTTTTTTGAAAGTCTGTAGTAGACTGATCTTGGATAGCTGACTGTATACGATTTGGGTGTCGCTCATTGTTGAACGCCGTACTGTGACCTAGCTAAAGATGCTTACATCCAGGTCATTTTGACTTTGAAGGATATTTATCCCATTGACAATCATACCAAATCTCCTTAAATTATTTTTTTTTGGTATTTAGAAACGTTTGAAGTAGAAGTTTTATTTCTGTTTAAATATTAGTTTGCAGTAGCCTCGATATTTCGGAAAGTTTGTAATTTGCAATATTCTCCCTCTTTTTACATTGACGTAAGGCGAACACACTAACAAATTCTGTCATAGTGAAGTTTTACATTAGTGAGTTTATCTACGGTTACATTTTTCAACATGAACGGATGTTTTGTGTTCTAAGCGTTTTAAAAACATTCCATCCCACAATAGCACATTATTGCAATATCATTAATGAAGGGATAATTTTTGCACATTTCGTATAAAACAACATATAATTTTACGAAACCTTATTTATGTTTTAGAACAATTATATATGTTCTGATGTGTTCTGAAAAAAACTCATACTAACCCACCAGTACATATTGCTATGGTAACGTTATTACAAGATGGCGATCGGGGACACGTGGCGTTTAAGATTTGGATACTCGTTCCTTGGATGAAATCTGTACATCTAAACAACTGAAAAGATAACCAAAGTATACTTAAGTGATGGAATGGTTTATTAGGTTAAAAAATATGTAAACAAATATATGATTTTTAGTTGTTTGGTTGCTGTCTCATTGACGTACACACGGCCACAACTCCTTGATTAATTTTGGTACAAACTAGTTATAACACAAATGGAAAATACAACAAGTACATAAATTCATCACAGATACCAGGATTGAAATTCTGTACGCTAGACGCGCTTTCGTCTACGAAAGACTCACCAGTGACGCTCGAATCAAAAAAGTTTAAAAGGCCAAATCAAGTACGAAGTTGAAGGTCCGAAAGGTTTTGCCAAATACAGCTAAGGTGATCCGGGGTTACAAAGTTCTAAATGTTTCGAAAAATTTAAAGTTTATAAGAGCCTCTAAAAAGCACGAGTCGTGCATCTGGCAAAAGTATGCCATATTGATTTAGGTAAAAAGAAGTATAAAAAATAATTTGCTGTATAAAAAACTTTATACAGATAAATTTGTTTTGTTTATCAAACATAAAAGATTGATATCCAAACACCACAAGTTTTAATCGTTCATATTTTTAAAATGGAATCTTCGGTCGAGACTCAGTCTAGACCTGTCATGGACTGTTACGCTGTATTTCTATATCAAGTGTTCAGTTTCAGGAAAACAATGTTTGATTTAATAAGATATTTCACTAGTTTGAAATTTTCCTATTTTCAATGGATTTTACTCATGGGACAGTTTGATTTGTATCCAAATGTTACGATAACGATTCAAAGGTCAAATATTTGTTAAAATATTTGTAAAAAGCATGTCCTCTACATATACATCTGTTCAGTACAACAGATGTATTTTAAAAGACGTAATTAAGTAATTGGAATAGCGGATGGATACAACTGTTTAAAAACAGGCACAAAAGTTCTTTCGAAGAGGTTTTATATGAATAATGAAATATTTGCCACTGGACGCTAAACAAATAACAATCGGTCAATCTTTATACACAGGAATTGATAAATAATTTTAAAAAGGTAAATAGTAAATAAATAACACTCACAATAAATAAAAATATAATCCACACTTTTGTTCGTATATAGTACAAATCATATAAAATCATATCTCCCTGTTTATATTTTGTAATCTATCTATTATGAACATATTGTGTATCAATGATTAAATCGATACTGTTTCTACACAATTGAAATATTTGATGATAAAAACTTTCGTCGGTAAATGTCTTCCGGTTTTATGTAATGTTCCAATATTTATATAGTGACGATATATTTTGGTTTTCTGTCAAACATGTCTGTCATTACTGGATACGTAGAAAGCCTGCATATCTATAAATTCTAATCATGACCAAAGAATTTGGAAGAATTCGTATAGTATTTAACTGAAAATAACTTAATGGTTAAATAAAAGCTTGAATCTCTTGTGAGGTTAATTAATACGAATAAACTGCATTTACATAAATTTCACATTTCAGAAGGTCTGAATGACCTTTACAGAATACAGAAAAAAGACCCCAAAAATAAAGAATAATGGGGTACCGAAATATAACTAAAGAATAAAGAAAAATGGGCCTAAATATAGGAACAGAGAAACATGAGCTACAAGTTCAGAAATGAATACCCTTCATATGATCACAAGTGCCAAGTTTAATTGGCTTCTTGTTCAAGAAAAACCTAGAGGTATTGAAAATTATTGCAATTTTTATTAATAAATGTTTTGAAATCAGTAAACTATCAATATAGTACAGAGATAGATATAGGAAGATGTGGTGTGAGTGCCAATGAGACAACTCTCCATCCAAATAACAATTTATAAAAGTAAACCATTATAGGTCAATGTACGGCCTTCAACACATATGATATGTTTATATGCAACCTATTGAGAATATTTGCCTGTTAATATTATATATAACTGTTATAGTTTTTTAAAAATTATATGTGTATGGCTCTGGTCTGGCTGTAGTTTAAGATCTTAGAATTGAGATGATTATATTCATATTTATATATGATTATCAAAATTATTGTGTCAATTATCAAAATCATTGTAATAAATTACTTTGCTCTTCATGGGCCCTTGAATTGGAATAAAAATAGCTTATCTTATCTATGATCTACTTTAGATTTCAAATTATGGAAAAATAGATAGAGGAATTCTAGTCAAAACAATATGAATAAACAAACAGCATTTGAATGTTCCTGCATGCGTTGCGAATACCTTATCTGTCCAAAAGGACAGTAAGTAAAAACAAATTATTTTTTCTTTTCATTTTTTTACAATGCTTACAATGCATGCAATTTTCTATATAATTAACATTTCCAAGGGGCACTAATTTTCGAAATCTTTCCAGACATTGCTAATATAAAACCTACGAAATAAATTTCATAAAAATCCTTCAAGAAATGTAGGATTGAGAGCGCTTAGAATTCAATTTTATATATAATCAATGTTTCCAAAG
Organism: Mytilus coruscus; assembly: GCA_017311375.1. Classification (NCBI taxonomy): domain Eukaryota; kingdom Metazoa; phylum Mollusca; class Bivalvia; order Mytilida; family Mytilidae; genus Mytilus; species Mytilus coruscus. The sequence goes on from CM029598.1 coordinate 92,015,490, forward strand.
GCATCCTAAACTCTATAAAAATATTTGATAGGCACTGGTTTTCGGACTTGTCCAAGACATTGCTGATATATATATAAACCTTTTATATAAGTTTCATGAATATTTGGCTACAATATTGTAGATATGAACGCTTATAATGCAATTTCTATAGAATTTATATTTCCCAGGGGTATGCCTCCTTTAAAAATATTTATTTGGCATTGAATTTCGAACTTGTTCGAGGTATTGCTGATATCAACCTATGATATACATAACAGTCTTGTAAGAATTGTACACATGAGAGCGCTAACAAGACCTGACGGACGGGCGCGAGGGTGGGAGGGAGGTGGTTACAAAAGAAATGCTGATGTACAAAACATTTTTACTACATTCATTAATGTTTACATTCCACTTGTTTTGTTAACCGATCGAAAAGGGGTATAGGGTAAATAAAAACTTGTTTAACCCCGCTAAACATTAGTGAGTCTGCTCTTTGTGCCTCTTCAGTTTGTAGTCTTTGCTTAAAATCTCTAGTGGCAGAATCATTCGGGTATTGCCCGTGTTGTGATCTTATGCTATTTTATTTTTGCTGGGTTATTGTCTCTTTGACGTATATTTCACGCTTCTATCTATTCATTACTATTCAGAAAACATGCTGCACCGGTATTGTAACGCAAGCTCATTTAGAAATTATTTATAATCTAAAATCACGATTAATCAATAGGAGGATTTTATGTATGTATTTCCCCCGGTGTCCCTTTGTGATACTTGTGATATGCAATATGCGCCTTTAATTAAGATTAATATATTTGTATTTGAATTGTAAAAACCTAACCACTTTTAGTTTATTGTATTATATATAGAATAATGGAATTTTTGTTTTTGATACTGACTTTATCAGCAAGAATATCTTGCGAGCCCGCTAGGGCGAGCTGATATTCGAGCTGATGAAGTCAGTATCAAAAAATAAAATGCCATTATTCTTTTTATCGGCAATTTGTCATAACTGTAGGTTTTTTTTGGGTTGAGAATATGAAGTAGAATGAAATAGTTAGTAAAACTACTTTTACGCGTACAAAACGTTGGGATAGTTGTTCGGTTGTATGAATGACGTCGCGTGCATTTCATTGATAAATTGACGCGGATGGACTCGAGCACGCGATATCGCTGCACTTGTACATGACGTCATTGCCTAATATTTTCGAATATCAAGTCCTGTCCATGATTTTAAAAATATTAGGCAGTAAGATCAAAGGTAAAATGTACAAATTGCCGATAAATGAAATTCATAACAAAAACAAATAACAATTTTTCAACTGTGAAGTTACATCATACTTTGTAGGAGATATATTTTGCATTTAAATTCATCTGCACAATATGCATGTTTGCAATTCTATGTTGCTTGGCGAAATTACCAGTCAAGCATTTTAAAATAATGAATAGTTGTACACAAATCTTATCTGACAAATTACTGCATTGCAATAGCTAATCAATAGACGTGCAGATTACCATTCGATATTGTAAAAATCAACGGATATTTATAGAACATTCAAATAACTGCAGTAACCCAGGAACTATTTTAATGGCAGTGCAGTTTTGTTCCTGTATAGTTATCTGGAAAAGCTTATCCAGTAGTAAAATAAGGCCGGTACTCCAGCTTAAAAACCTGTATGATAAATACCGTCTTCTATCTGGCACACTCTATCGTTATGGACATACATTGTTTTTCAGTTCAAGCAATTTGTTTGGTAAATGTTAAAGACATCATTATTGTAAATATCCTAATGACTCCTGTTAAAGTGGGCGTTCAAACGAAAACAAACATCAACGAACATCACATGATTTATATAACCTTACTTGGTACATGACCTGTATATTTCAAATTAAATGTGCGATGAAATATATTGCCATGCAGTTGCATTAGTTATGATAAATTTGAGAGAATTGAATGTGTAAACCTGTGCAACTTACTTAAAGCCGCTAAAAAGAAGATATTCCTTAAAAATGTGTACTTAGTACTACTTACTTTTCTATTAAAGAAGATAATCACTGCAGTTAAAACAAGGACAGCAACTCCTACTCCCGTTAGTATATATGGTACAATGTTGGGATGCTGTAAACAGTAACCATCACTGTCATGATTAATAACATAAATTGTATAATTCAAGATATACAATCAGTTAAAACTTTAGACTAAGGAGTATGTAATTTTGCGGTATTTTAGTTGTAATCTCTGTCCTGCCTTTCTATTTTCACTCTATTTGGTCCTGCCTTTTTTATTAGTTTATCCTGACTTTTTACATAAATTGTCATCCTGCCTTTTTTTTAGCCAAGTTGCTCATCCTGCCTTTTTAACTCAAAAACTGTCCTGCCTTTTTTCAAATTTCATCCTACCCCATAAAAATCAAATGGTAGCTCCCTAATGTTAATTCCGTCCTTAGAATTTTGTTTAGAAATTATATGTAATTGCTCTGATCTTTCACGTTTTATTTCAATTCAATTCAAATCTCTATTTTAATAATACTATACAACTAAAGCATGGGACAAAACATAAAAAAACAATACCAATATACAATGTTTCAATAAATATTTCAAGAGTCCCTGTCCTCATTATGACATCCGAAAGTTGTAGAGGTCAAAAGCTTCTGTTTCTGTCTAAACATTTAACATAAAAATAAGGAAATGTGGTATGATTGGCAATGAGACAACTATCCACTAAAGTTCAAATGAAGTGGATGTTTGCAATTATAGGCAACCGTACGGCCTTCAACAATGAGAAAACCCATACCGTTTAGTGGGCTATAAAAGGCCCCGACATGGAAAATATGAAACAATTCAATTGAGAAAACTAACGGCCTAATTTGTAACAAAACAATTTACGAAAAACAATATGACAGACAACGACAACCACTGAACTAAAGGCTCTGACTTGGGACAGGCATATCATGAAAGAATGTTGCGGGGTTAAACATGTTTGTGAGCGCTCAAACCTTCCTAACCTGGGACAGTGGTGTTACAGCACAACATAAGAACAAACGATAAAGATAAGTTGAAAAGGACATAACTCATCAGATCAATACAAAGCAGAAAACATCTAATAAAACACAGACCGGACGTGGCAGGGTTATACATCGCACAACAAAAAAAGACACAAAGTACTGATCTGAAAGTCTTCGCAGCTAGTTGAAAGAACTAATAAAATCATGTATCTAAGACTAAATATCAATCAGTACACATCCAATATCCAATGAATTTAGTGTAAAGACTTCATTAACAGTCAGAGAATAACATGACCTTGTGCAATACCAAAACATAGGTATCGACAGACTGTAGTACCTTGAATGTGGATATGTATAATAATTGTATTTAGTATGGTTTAAATTTACTGATAACAAAATAATTATTAATACCAATAAAACCAATATTCAAAGATCTAATTACAGTGTTGATCGAATGGTAACCTTTCAGAATAAGTTTATTTGATGGATTGATAAGTTTACCCGGATCGTATCTAAATTTCCGTCTCGGTAAACAACATCATCGTAAAAATTAGGATGTGCTATTCCTTTGAAATAAGTTTTCTACAGGTACCAAACCAAATCTTTGTATCTATGGAAGATTCTAGTAAAAGTTTTAAGTAATTGTGGTAACGAAATCCCTGACTTAATACTTCATCAATAATACATAGATTACGCTCATTGAAATCTGTGGCGAAAGAATAAACCATTCGTTTCTAATCTATGTTCTATTAATAATATAGATATTACAACAATACAGTCCACATTGATACTGATTTAAAGTTCTATTTGTTTTGTTCGGCCCACGTTTTCAGGGATATAATTCCTGGTCTTAAAAAACTTGCTAAAATAAGTATCACAAATTTTCGATAATAAATGTAAAGTTAAACTGAATTGAATAATAAAAAGATTGAAATTGAATTAATTGTCCATAAAGAAAATATTGTTCACAGAATGTCAGTTAATAAAATAAACTCGCGACAAAATCCAAACTGTCACAAGGCACGGTCATAGTGAACGAGTTGGGATATACCGGTATAAGCACCGTAAAACAAATGGCACATTACTGTTTTATGAATATACGCAAAACATTACAAGATACCAAAATTGTTGTGATGCACAGTATATTTTTGATTGATTAATTGATTGATGATTGATTGTCGTCCAGTAGCAAATATTTCAGGACGACAACACATTAACAATCAATACAATAAGTAGATCGACTATAATAAAACAGAGGATTTGGACTGTCATTGAAAGCACCATATAGAAAATGAAATACAATAAAGTTAAACACGAAATTTTTAACGTGCTACATTACTCAAACTGATGAAAAATTGTAAATAAATTCAAAATCTGCCATCTACACTTAACTCCTTAAAAGTAAAAAAAACATAAGATATACATATATCTAAAACAGCAACCGACGAGGATCATGACAACAATATGAAACATTTGGCGACCGGCGCTATATTAGCTCCTTGGGGCACTTGTACCTATCCCCACCCTACACACACACACACACACGCAATTTTAATCTTGACTAGTTGATGTATGGATGGTATTGATGGATTGGTGCGTAACTTTCAGGTACAGTGGAAAATATTGCATGAATCATGACCAGACAACATTAATTTATATGAAACCTGTTGTACTATTCCGACACGGTCGGTCGGATTTTAACAAGCTAACGTACACAAGGTAACAGTCCACAGAAGAAAAAATCACTGTTCAGAGACGCCTTATTCTTAAATGTCCATATGCTTAGCAGAGAGGCAGCAAATACCATTTTTCAAATCTTTCTTTGACTCGACCAAGGATCAAAGCAACAACTCCCGCACTTCAAGCGAGCACGGTACCACAAGCCCACCGTAGTGGTATGTCTAATTGATTACAGAAGATCATACAATACAGATAACTTATTAATATACTCACAAAGTATATGTGAGAATACTTAAGAACCTAACCACCTATTGATAATTAACAAAGACGCTCTCTTGCTGTAGACTAAAAGACACTAATCAGACTTCACTATATACTTTGAAAATGAGTTTTTATATAATACTTACAAATTCTGTACACTCGTCGCCTATTTTCACTTCAAACGAATAGCTGAAATATAATCAAACATATATAATATCAGTAACATTTAATTTTTAATTATTATTTTTTTCTAGATTTAGCATCCTCATTCCAATGTTTATGTTTCTTTCTCATTACTTACTCGTGTGTCCATTGTCAACATTTAGAACTTCTATAATACTACTGTGTAATAGTTGTAACGAATTCGAAGATGAGTATCATTTCTTTTTTTGCATCTGTAATAAATTATTCAAAGTTCTCAGATTCTGAAATTCAACACAAGTTATCGGTCAAAGCTTCATGTTTTTCCTGGTAAACTGTTCACTGTTGACTACAAGTGTTGTACACTTAACACTGTCCTTTCCTTTCCTGGATCTTGATATCTATATCTTTAACGGGATGCTTAGTACTAAAATTTCCGATAAAAGAGATGATTTTAAGCCCTATTGTTAATTTCATTTTAGATGGTGACGTTCCCATGTCACCATCTTATGGTGTTTATATATCTCAACTTGTTCGATTCGGTCGTTTATGTAATAGTAGGGTGCTCAGTCAACAAGTTTGATCGATTTGGGCTAACGGAATAACACACGGCTATATTTTATATCATTGAAAGAGGAGAACAAGCCTCGTCGAAATATTGATGTCGTCGTCTACAGTGATCACGATTTTCTTAAATTTGGGTCAAAGGTCAAATCTAAAATTTCAAGGAAAACGTAGAGTCACGTTAAGACAACTGGCCACCTACATATTTGCGTTTATAGCAAAATAAATTCAAATAACTCAAAGGATTATAACCACAGTTTCTATATTTAGGATTATTTTGATAATTTTATTGCCAAATATGGTTCGAGATTGACATTTGTACTTATAGGGTACATTTACTATTTTCATTTAGCTGTTAAATAACAGTGACCTTGACCTTTAAAAGTTCCAAAATCGGAATTTTTACATAAGATTCGATACAAGTGATCTTTAGAGATGTTTTTTAGATATAAACATTTATAAGTTGCCCTCCCAAAATGTTAAAATTTCTGTCTTTTGATAGAAGGTGTTCGTCATGATTTTCTGGGTAAATACCCAATTTTCTGTTGGTGAACGTGGAAGCACATCAAAAAGAACTTTGTTCCAAAACTGATAAATATTAACGCAAAATTGATTGAATTAGCAGGTCTGAGTATATATTTGCTTTACAGAAATAAATAATGAAAAAAAAAAAAAAAACAAAAAACAAATTGCAAACGGTGAAAAAGGAGGAGGGTTTATGTTACAAGTTATGAAAACAAAATGAGAATTAGAAACAGCAGGCTAATTACTCCATCTTACACACTTATATCAAGTGTAATGTACATGACTTATCGAACATAAATTGGCCTACAATTGACATGAAGTTAAAGATTATCTACAAAAAGAAAGTTTTGTACAGCATCGATGTATTTTACAAACACTTGTAAACAACATCAAGCTAATTAAAATACAGATCTCTGATTTCGTTATCCTCATTTGAGCTTATATATAGCACGCGAGTTAATAAAGATCAGAATTTTAATAAGAGCGAAACAACATTGAAAAATTACCGAATCTAGTAGTAGCTATTACGTTATTAAGTTTAGGTAAGAGAGATAATTTCAGTTATTCTTTTTAAATCGCATTCGACGCAAGTAACAGAATGCGAGGCATACAGAATACAATCTGATGGTGGTGGCGGCAACACCGTAAACTATTTGTTTAGCTTTATATTTCAGAGGGCAGAGGAACTGGATGATTCATACTTTGTATATAGATCCATTGTGTTACGAAGCCGCCATATAATCATTATCCTTGACCTCATATTCATGATTAAGACTGCTTAAAAACTGTATAGCTTTTTTCGTCATGTGAATGTCTCAATTATCACGAGGTCTAGGATAACTATATTTGGTTACTAATACTAGTATATGGTATCCTTGCAAGGTCTACATGACCGTTAGACATGATTAAACCTGACCTCGACCTAATTTCACGGATCAGTGAATAAGGTTAAGTTTCAGTGGTCAAGTCTGTACAGTCTCAGATAGTAGTTAAATATATTTGGTGTATGGAATTGTAACAAGGTGTACGTGATTTTTGTGGCAGAGTTCATCTGACCTTACCTCATTTACATGGAACATTGATAGTGTTAATTTTATGTAATACTTGTTGTATAATATAAAAATTAGGAGATGTGGAAGCAAGCAATTATAGACAACCGTACAGCCTTCAACAATGTGAAAAACTCATACCGTATGGTCGGCAAAAGGCCAGTTATGAAAAAAAAATGAAAGAATTCGTTTGAAAAAACTAACGCCCTGATTTATAAAAAAACTAGTTTTTACGGTAATGATGTTTATGATCATATTTTTCAGACTATTGATGACGTCCTTTCATTAGTTTTCAGTAAGGAACAACTATTTGATTTCGAAAACAGGAGGGAATGAGGATTTTGAAAATGAATTACTTGGTATGAACTGAAATAATTGACTTTGCACAAGGCAGGATGAAAATGAACACTCTTCAAAATGAAATGCAGGATAGTTGAGGATATGAATGTGTACAAAAGTGAAAATAAATTTTCGCGCCGCCAGCCCATCCCTTTCTTCAGAATATAAAATGTTCTACCTAACGGCGAGTACTATTATATCGGTACTTTGTGTTTTTGTCTTCATGTTAGTTGTTTTGTGCTTCATGCCGATTTGATAAGTCAAGCCATTTCGAATTGTTTTTCAGCAGATTTTTCTTATGCTGTGTTGTTATACCATTTTCCAGATCAGGGAGGTTGAAGGATCACAAACATGTTTAACCTCCAAATTCTGTATATGTCTGTCCAAAATCAGGAGCCTGCAATAAAGTGGTTGTCGTTGGTTGCTGTCTGTTGTATCCGTTTTTTTGTTGCACGAACGGTGGTATATATTTTTTGTAGTTCCCATCGAGGGATTTAGGTCGAAAACATCATACAAGACTTTTGATGTGCCATATCCGGTGTGAAACAAAACCGACCGATTTAATTTTATACTACAATTATAACAAAATAGTTATTCAATAAAAGTTTAAAGTTTTGAAAAACAGACACAAAACAGATTTCTCCGAACAAAGTGACAATCTATAAAGTTAGCTAACTATCCACAACAAATAAATCAACCAAACAACAAGCAAAAAAGACAAATGTTTTGAGTGACATCTGTCCTTGTTAATGACCTAATAGTGTAAGCAACAAAATGATTAATGGCACGAGATAATCCGTGTTTAATCAATACCAAAATGTTGACCTAATTTGTGTTTTTAATTGCTAATTTCTTCAAAACGATTTTTATTTCACGCATGCAATTTGGCACACACATGCACTGTGTCTTATTGCTTAAATCAGAGTTAAAAATATTGTGATGATACACGTAATAATTTTGCTTTCCATGAAAATAGGGTGAATTTCGGACAAAATTTTACTCTTACTTAAATGCTGAAATACTTATATCAAAATCACTTAAATACTTTCTGATTTCGTTATATGATATATTTAATATATACACTATATTATAGGACAGTTATTATAGGTACTGTTTTAACTACCAACAAAGAACGCAATAATTTTATTTTTCATGTTAAAGATTCCCCGTACAATACGGTATCTGGTGGTACCCTGTAAAAACACGAAATTTAGAAAACCGTGACCACGGGAACTTACGACGACAATCATGATTGTAAAATATAATGATTTTCCTATAATGTGCAAAAAAAATCAGCCGTGTGTTATCCGTTAACTTAAACTCGTTAACTAGAGGACTTTTTGGACATTGGGCACCCTACTATAACAACGTATTTAACCAAAGAAATCTCTGTATTACATTTACTAAATTTTATCATCGGTACAAGGACATCATTCGTAAATATAGATCAACATGCAGACATCTTATACGTTCAGGTGTTTCACATCCAAAATTTTATGGTAATATTCTTTACAAAGCACAAAATTGTCTGCATTCACCTCAAAATCTTACCAAACCTTTAAACAAACTTATTCAGAAGGGATATAGTTACGATACTGTTGTCAGGTCATTAAAGATGGCATATTTTGGTATTAATATTGATTCACTAATAGGGTCTTTGCATCGGAAATAAACACATTTATTCTAAAATCAGTAGTTGGCATGATACGGGTAATGTTCTCTCATATATTTTATGATGGTATGATACTCAACCCCTTACGGGAGGGATTGTGCTTGAGTTTCATATGATGAAGACATAATCTTTCAATCAGTTTGATTGAGGTCTGAGCTGGCATGTCAGTAACTGCTTGTAGTCCTTTGTTAATTTATGTATCATTGTCATTTTACTTAGTTTTTGTTATCTATTCTGACATCGAACTCGGACTTTTAAAACTGAGCATTGGCTAGAGGTATAGGGGAGGTTGAGATCTCACAAAACATGTTTAACCCGCCAGATTTTTGCGCTCCCAAGTCAGGAGCCTCTGGCCTTTGTTAGTCTTGTTTGAATTTTGATTTTAGTTCATTTATATGTTTTAGAGTTTAGTATGATGTCCATTTTCACTGAACTAGTGCACATTGTTGTTTAGAGGCCAGCTGAAGCCCGCCTCCTGGTGCGGGATTTTCTCGCGGTGTTGAAGACCCATGGGTGGCCTTCGGCTGTTTTCTGCTCTTTGGTCGGGTTGTTGTCTCTTTGACACATTCCTTATTTCCATTCTCAATTTTATTCACCTCAAAAGCTAACCAAACCTTTAAACAGACTAATTTAGAAGGAATATAGTTACGATACTGTTGTTAAAGATGGCATTTATTGGAATTAATATTGATTCACTCATATCGTCTTTGCGTCGGAAATAAACACATTTATTCTAAAACCAGTTATTGGCATGATACGGGTTATGTTCTTCTCGTATATTTTATGATGGTATGATACAAAACCCCTTACTGGAGGAATTATGCATGGTTTTCATATGATGAAGACATAATTTTTCAATCAGTTTAATAGAGGTCTGGAGCTAGCATGTCAGTAACTGCTAGTAGTCCTTTGTTAATTTATGTTCATCATTGTCATTTTGCTAAGTTTCTTCTGTTACCTTATCTAACATCGGACTCGGACTTCTTTTAAACTTAGTTTTACTGTGTGTTTGAAGACTCATAGATGGCGTTCGGCTGTTTTCTGTCTTTGGTTTTCATTCTCAATTTTAAGGCATATTGCTAGAAGCCTTTATTCTTCATTAAAAGTGAAAAATAAAACTCTTCACTAGTTTTAACCTAATTATGTCTGATTGATCGATTCCCGGTTCTTACTGAAAGAATAAATGAAGTCAACAATGTTGAGGTTATTAGCATATTTACTTGTTGTAAACATTATGTGCCTGTAAGTGGTTGTCAAGCCTGCATGTTGCATTAGGATAGACATCTGATTGACTTTTCCGACCTTTCTCGTCTTCACACAACGTATAGTTTTTTTCCGAAGTAGACTTTGCTACGATAACATTTATGAACTGAAAATAAAGATAATAAAATAAAGTTAGCCATTATTTCAACATTTTATGGCATAATCAACAATTGATAAGGTCGTCATATCAAACAATTGACCTATTGACATGGATAATCTCACTAAATCACACAAGAAGAAAATTCTTAATCAGTTAATTGTCTAAAGGAGGTAACCGTCCTTTCCAAACTGGCTTAATAATGTTAATGGTGCTAAAAAAGAAAAATATGTGGTATGATTGCAAATGAAACAGCTCTCCACCAAAAACAAAATGAAGTTATTAAAAGCAACAAACAAATATGATATACAGCAACAAACGAAAACCACTGAATTACAGGCTCCTGGCTTTGGACAGTCTCATTAAATTAAAGAAGACAACAAATATAATACATCTAAAGTAAACTTTATATTTCCGTATATCGTCAAGTTATCGGAATTCCAATGGGGACTGACTGTGGACCACTTATTGCGGACCTGTTTCTGTATTGTTATGAGTTACAATTTATGACTAAAATCAGCAAAGACCCATCGAAACAACATCTGATACAAAAATTTAATAACACTTTTAGATATTTGGATGATATATTGGCTCGCAATAATGACGACTTCAGTATGTACACTAAAGATATTTATCCTGCTGAACAGACTTTAAATAAAGCTAATACTAACAATGAACACTGTCCTTTCCTGGATCTTGATATCTATATCTTGAACGGGAAGCTTAATACCAAAATTTACGATAAAAGAGATTTTCTTTCCTATTGTTAATTATCCATTTTAGATGGTGACGTTTCCTTGTCACCATCTTATGGTGTTTATATATCTCAACTTGTTCGATTCGGTCGTGTATGTAACAACGTATTTGATTTTAAACAAAGAGATCTCTGTATTACTGAAAGACTATTACATAAGGGTTTTCGATATCACAAACTAGTCAAAACATTTACTAAATTTTATCATCGGTTTCGGAGTTTAGTGTGACGTCCATTTTCACTGAACTAGTACACATTTTTGTTCAGGGCAGCTGAAGCCCGCCTGTGCGGGATTTTCTCGCTGTGTTGAAGACCCATTGGTGGCCTTGGGCTGTTTTCTGCTCTTTGGTCGGGTTGTTGTCTCTTTGACACATTCCACATTTATATTCTCAATTTTATTGTTTTGTTATAAATTAGGCCTTTAGTTTTCTCAGTGGAATTGTTTCATGTTTTTGACGGGGACTTTCATACCTACTATCCGGTATGGGGTTTTCTCATTGTTGAAGGCCGTACGGTTGGCTAAAATTGGTTACATCCACTTCATTTGAACTTTGTCGGATAGTTGTCTCATTGGCAATCATACCACATCTCCTTATTTCTATATTGTATATGTATATTGTATTCTACTGAATAATGCTTTGATATATAGTATATTGGTCGACCATTATCATACAATGCCTACCTTTTCGCTGCATTTAAACACATGTTTATAGCCAATGTTTGGTCTGAATTTAGATGAAAAGCAGGTACTGTTTGCATTATCACACCTAAAATGATAGGGACATAATATTTCAAGTAATTCTCATTCTAAAGATGTTATGGTATTTAAGTAAAACTGTATCTCTTTATTATAAAAGGGACCTCCGTGGCTGAGTGGTCTAAGGAGTCGAAATACTATATCAATAGCTGGCCTTTCAACACTGAGGTCCGCACGTGGTAGGTGGCTCGCTTCAATCTTAATTGACTTTAATTGTCAGTTTTCCCACCGAAGGTCGGTTGTTCTCCCGGCAGTCCGGCTTCCTCCATCAATAAAACTGACCGCCACGCAATAGCACAATAGTGCTGAAATTGGCGTTAAACACCAATCAAACAATCAATCAATCTTATTATAAAAGAGCATTTGTTTTTGAAAGTCTGTAGTAGACTGATCTTGGATAGCTGACTGTATACGATTTGGGTGTCGCTCATTGTTCAACGCCGTACTGTGACCTAGCTAAAGATGCTTACATCCAGGTCATTTTGACTTTGAAGGATATTTATCCCATTGACAATCATACCAAATCTCCTTAAATTATTTTTTTTGGTATTTAGAAACGTTTGAAGTAGAAGTTTTATTTCTGTTTAAATATTAGTTTGCAGTAGCCTCGATATTTCGGAAAGTTTGTAATTTGCAATATTCTCCTCTTTACATTGACGTAAGGCGAACACGCTTACAAATTCTGTCATAGTGAAGTTTTACATTAGTGAGTTTATCTACGGTTACATTTTTCAACATGAGCGGATGTTTTGTGTTCTAAGCGTTTTAAAAACATTCCTTCCCACAAGAGCACATTATTGCAATATCATTAATGAAGGGATAATTTTTGCACATTTCGTATAAAACAACATATAATTTTACGAAACCTTATTTATGTTATAGAACAATTATATATGTTCTGATGTGTTCTGAAAAACTCATACTAACCCACCAGTACATATTGCTATGGTAACGTTATTACAAGATGGCGATCGGGGACACGTGGCGTTTAAGATTTGGATACTCGTTCCTTGGATGAAATCTGTACATCTAAACAACTGAAAAGATAACCAAAGTATACTTAAGTGATGGAATGGTTTATTAGGTTAAAAAATATGTAAACAAATATATGATTTTTAGTTGTTTGGTTGCTGTCTCATTGACGTACACACGGCCACAACTCCTTGATTAATTTTGGTACAAACTAGTTATAACACAAATGGAAAATACAACAAGTACATAAATTCATCACAGATACCAGGATTGAAATTTGTACGCTAGACGCGTCGTCTACGAAAGACTCACCAGTGACACTCGAATCAAAAAGTTTAAAAGGCCAAATCAAGTACGAAGTTGAAGGTCCGAAAGGTTTTGCCAAATACAGCTAAGGTGATCCGGGATTACAAAGTTCTAAATGTTTCGAAAAATTTAAAGTTTATGAGACTCTAAAAGCACGAGTCGTGCATCTGGCAAAAGTATGCCATATTGATTTAGGTAAAAGAAGTATAAAAAATAATTTGCTGTATAAAAAACTTGATACAGATAAATTTGTTTTGTTTATCAAACATAAAAGATTGATATCCAAACACCACAAGTTTTAATCGTTCATATTTTTTAAATGGAATCTTCGGTCGAGACTCAGTCTAGACCTGTCATGGACTGTTACGCTGTATTTCAATATCAAGTGTTCAGTTTCAGGAAAACAGTGTTTGATTTAATAAGATATTTCACTAGTTTGAAATTTTCCTATTTTCAATGGATTTTACTCGTGGGACAGTTTGATTTGTATCCAAATGTTACGATACCGATTCAAAGGTCAAATATTTGTTAAAATATTTGTAAAAGCATGTCTTCACATATACATCTGTTCAGTACAACAGATGTATTTTAAAAGACGTATTTAAGTAATTGGAATAGCGGATGGATACAACTGTTTAAAACAGGCACAAAAGTTCTTTCGAAGAGGTTTGATATGAATAATGAAATATTTGCCACTGGACGCTAAACAAATAACAATCGGTCAATCTTTATACACAGGAATTGATAAATAATTTTAAAAAGGTAAATAGTAAATAAATAACACTCACAATAAATAAAAATATAATCCACACTTTTGTTCGTATATAGTACAAATCATATAAAATCATATCTCCCTGTTTATATTTTGTAATCTATCTATTATGAACATATTGTGTATCAATGATTAAATCGATACTGTTTCTACACAATTGAAATATTTGATGATAAAAACTTTCGTCGGTAAATGTCTTCCGGTTTTATGTAATGTTCCAATATTTATATAGTGACGATATATTTTGGTTTTCTGTCAAACATGTCTGTCATTACTGGATACGTAGAAAGCCTGCATATCTATAAATTTTAATCATGACCAAAGAATTTGGAAGAATTCGTATAGTATTTAACTGAAAATAACTTAAAGGTTAAAAAAAAGCTTGAATCTCTTGTGAGGTTAATTAATACGAATAAACTGCATTTACATGTATTTCACATTTCAGAAGGTCTGAATGACCTTTACAGAATACAGAAAAAGACCCCAAAAATAAAGAATAATGGGGTACCGAAATATAACTAAAGAATAAAGAAAAATGGGCCTAAATATAGGAACAGAGAAACATGAGCTACAAGTTCAGAAATGAATACCCTTCATATGATCACAAGTGCCAAGTTTAATTGGCTTCTTGTTCAAGAAAAACCTAGAGGTATTGAAAATTATTGCAATTTTTATTAATAAATGTTTTGAAATCAGTAAACTATCAATATAGTACAGAGATAGATATAGGAAGATGTGGTGTGAGTGCCAATGAGACAAATCTCCATCCAAATAACAATTTATAAAAGTAAACCATTATAGGTCAATGTACGGCCTTCAACAGATATGATATGTTTCTATGCAACCTATTGAGAATATTTGCCTGTTAATATTATATATAACTGTTATGCTTTTTTTTTTAAATTATATGCGTATGGCTCTGGTCTGGCTGTAGTTTAAGATCTTAGAATTGAGATGATTATATTCATATTTATATATGATTATCAAAATTATTGTGTCAATTATCAAAATCATTGTAATAAATTACTTTGCTCTTCATGGGCCCTTGAATTGGAATAAAAATAGCTTATCTTATCTATGATCTACTTTAGATTTCAAATTATGGAAAAATAGATAGAGGAATTCTAGTCAAAACAATATGAATAAACAAACAGCATTTGAATGTTCCTGCATGCGTTGCGAATACCTTATCTGTCCAAAAGGACAGTAAGTAAAAACAAATTATTTTTTCTTTTCATTTTTTTACAATGCTTACAATGCATGCAATTTTCTATATAATTAACATTTCCAAGGGCACTAATTTTCGAAATCTTTCCAGACATTGCTAATATAAAACCTACGAAATAAATTTCATAAAATCCTTCAAGAAATGTAGGATTGAGAGCGCTTAGAATTCAATTTTATATATAATCAATGTTTCAAAGGCATCCTAAAATCTATAAAAATATTTGATAGGCACTGGTTTTCGGACTTGTCCAAGACATTGCTGATATATATATAAACCTTTATATAAGTTTCATGAATATTTGGCTACAATATTGTAGATATGAACGCTTATAATGCAATTTCTATAGAATTTATATTTCCCAGGGGTATGCCTCCTTTAAAATATTTATTTGGCATTGAATTTCGAACTTGTTCGAGGTATTGCTGATATCAACCTATGATATACATAAAAGTCTTGTAAGAATTGTACACATGAGAGCGCTAACAAGACCTGACGGACGGGCGCGAGGGTGAGGGAGGTGGTTACAAAAGAAATGCTGATGTACAAAACATTTTACTACATTCATTAATGTTTACATTCCACTTGTTTTGTTAACCGATCGAAAAGGGGTATAGGGTAAATCAAAACTTGTTTAACCTCGCTAAACATTAGTGAGTCTGCTCTTTGTGCCTCTTCAGTTTGTAGTTTTGCTTAAAATCTCTAGTGGCAGAATCATTCGGGTATTGCCGTGTTGTGATCTTATGCTATTTTATTTTGCTGGGTTATTGTCTCTTTGACGTATATTTCACGCTTCTATCTATTCATTACTATTCAGAAAACATGCTGCATTGTAACGCAAGCTCATTTAGAAATTATTTATAATCTAAAATCACGATTAATCAATAGGAGGATTTTATGTATGTATTTCCGCGGTGTCCCTTTGTGATACTTGTGATAAATCCTTGACTTAATAATTTACCAGTGATGCATTGATTACGTTCGTTAAAATCTATGACATCACTACACACACGGGCATAACGAACGAGTTGGGATATATAAACACCGTATGATAGAGCCAAAGGAACATTGCCGTCTAAAAAAGGAAAATTAACAATAGGAAATGAAAAATCGTCTCTTTTGTCGTAAATTTTAGTATTGAGTTTTTCCTTCAGAGATTGAAATGTCCAAATCTAGAAAAGGACAACTACTGCTGTTTATGTTAGATTTAGTTAAAGAAAGTTCTTTTGGGTAAATTTCGGTAGTATATTTAGAGAACTCTGGATTATTTAACGATTTATCTAACGGAAGGTATTGTTGAATGTATCAACCAAATGTAACAATGACGTGTCTTTACTGAGTTTGGTCATAAACTGAGATTCATAGCAATACAAGAATAAATCAGCTATTAAAGGGGCGCAGTTAGTGCTCATAGGAATACCTACTACTTGTCGATACATTTTATCGTCGAAACGTACATATATATGTTGTTCAGGAGAAAATTTAAAGCTTCAGTCGTATCTTCTCATTTCCAGTAAGTGTATCAAGCATACTTTCCTTTTTCGTTACAGAAAAAGTCTTTAAGAAAAGGAATCTGATGTACAGTAGTTGTCGTTTGTTTATGTAATTTATACGTGTTTCTCGTTTCTCGTTTTTTATATAGACTAGACCGTTGGTTTTACCGTTTGAATGGTTTTACACTAGTACTTTTGGGGCCCTTTATAGCTTGTTGTTCGGTGTGAGCCAAGGCTCCGTGTTGAAGGCCGTACATTGACCTATAATGGTTTACTTTTATAAATTGTTATTTGGATGGAGAGTTGTCTCATTGGCACTCACACCACATCTTCCTATATCTATTTAAACGAGTTACAGCAAATAAATTTACAATGAGATTTTTCGAAAGACTATTTTATTAAATATGAAAACTTTTTCTTTATTAGAGTGTGTGGAATTGTAGTAAAGAGATTAGAAAAATCATAACTGTAAACAGAATTAAAAGGACCATAAAAGCATGTATTTTATCTAAAACCTCTAAAGAATTTTTGACACTCTAAAAATAATTAATAACATTATTTTCATAAGCTTTATTACGAAAGTTAATAACAAGTTCTTTGATAGAAGTAAGGGAGGTAGTTAGAAGTACTGATAGATTGGTAGTAGAACACTTACTAGATGCGGAGATGAAACGGAATTTAAATGTTCTTTGTGCAATTTAGGTAACCAGTACATAGTAAGAACTTTCAAATGTTCGGAAGAGGCTTTAAGCTGGGTAGTGGCTGTGATATGCTTGTTTACAATTTGATTCTCTGTTGAGCGTACAGACCTGAATGTAGAAGAATTTATAATTTCCGCTTTGGTTCCCCAGCTGCTACGCAGTGGTTAATGGAATTCTAGTATGTAATTATCAAATAAAAACAAAGGATAAAAGTACTGAAGTACTGTTAACTCCGATGACGCCACAATTTGTTGGCTGTCGAATAAATCATACATACAGAATTACATATCCCTGTAAAATGCAGTTTGTTTTCTTGCGTGTTAAATATTTCAGCCACAATAACAAATGAATGATGTCGATAATATTTATCAAACAGTCAATCAATTGTTAGGTTCTGAGGGCACGAGAAGTCAAAGGGACAACATGAAAAAGATTGAACGTGCTACGCTCTGTCTGAACGCTGGATAATGAATCCAATTGTTAATTTTCCTTTTTTGGACGGTGTTTTTCCTCTGACACCTTCTTACGGTGTTTATTCAGAGTTGGTTTGCAAGTTTGGCTTTACCTGTAAAAAACTTATTTCAGACGGAACAGCACATCCTAAATTTTACGGCGATGTTGTTTACCAAGCCCGGAAATTTATATACGATCCGGGTGAACTTATCAATCTCTTAAATAATATTATTCTAAAAGGTTACCAATTCAACACTGTAATTAGATCTTTGAATATTGTTTTTATTGGTATAAATATTGATTTTGCTATCAGTAACTAAAAATCATACTAAATAGTTTTGTGTGCACTTTAACGGTACTACAATCCGTCGATACCTTTATTTTGGCATTGCATAAGGTCATGTTATTCTTTGACTGTTCATGACGTCTTTACACTAAATCCATTGGTTGTTCTCCTTTTTGTTGTTAGGCGATGAGGGATGGATAACACCCTATCAAGTCTGGTCTGTGTTTTTGTTTGATTGTTCTGCTTTGTATCGATCTGATGAGTTAAGCCTTTTCAACTGATTTTTATAGTTTGTTCTTATGTTGCGTTGTTTCACCACTGCGTTCAAGGTTAGGGGAGAGTTGAGCGCTCACAAACATGTTTAACCCCGCCACATTCGTTATGTGCCTGTCCCAAGTCAGGAGCCTATAGTTCAGTGGTTGTAGTTGGTTCATGTCGGTCATATTTTCGTTAATTGTTTTGTTATAAATTTGGCCGGCTGTTAGTTTTCTCAATAAAATTGTTTCATATTTTTCATGTCAGGACCTTTTATTTGCCGACTCTACGGTATGGGTTTTCTCATTGTTGAAGGCCGCACGGTTGCCTATAATTGCTTACATTCACTTCATTTGAACTTAGGTAGATAGTTGTCTCATTGGCAATCATACCTCATCTCCTTATTTGTATATCAATAAATGTTTTCATTCCGAGCGGACGTGATTATGTACGAAACTGCCAGACAAACACAATGTCCCAAATAGTTCTTCCTTTATGATTGTTTGATCAATTCGAAATAGTCCTTGGGATGATCTTAGGTGCACTGGAAGGGTAAGCAGATCCTGCTCCACGTGTGGTACCATCATTGTGTCCCTGGAAGGGTAAGCAGATCCTGCTTCACGGGTGGTACCATCGTTGTGTCGTTGCTATTTTTACAAATATATAATAACACAATTTTTAGAAACAAATAAGAAGGTATTGAGCAAAATATTCAGTGTCGATCGAAAACAAAAATCGGCTTGCTAAACTTCCGAAATTGGAATAAAAGGCATGCATGCCTGACCTCAAAACACTTTTGACTAGAATAAAATGTTTCTGACATTTTGTGCGAATCATTTTTGTCGAGCCTGCGAAATTTATTTCGCGAAAGCGAGACATAGCGATCCTAGATTCCGTCGTCGGCGTCGGCGGCGTCAACATTTAGGTTCAGTCTGTGGTTAAAGTTTTGTTAGTCATAACTTTGTCAAACCTACATGGAATGGTATTAGGTCGTTGCGGCCCCAAACCGATCCGTCCCCAAGTCGATCAGGCCCCAAGTCGATCCGTCCCACGTCGATCCGGCCCCTTGTCGATCTGGCCCATAATAAAATAATGAATAATCTATATTAACTTCAGATGATTTGGTGATATATTTGAATAATGATAAATGGAATTTGTAAAAAGTATCGATGCTTAATGACAGCAGGTAAGTGAAGTATGCCATATATTTGAGTAACATTCAGATAAATTACTTTAAATCGATACGAAAATGAGTATGATTGGTTCTGTTGGTAAAGCAGCATCAGCATATAAACTAGAACTTGGAATATCACGGGGAAAAAGTTGTTATTTAATTCACACATAGAAGAGATAAATATATATTTACAATCCAATGGAACATATAATTATGTAATCATCATAATGACTTGTTTAAATCAAATCATTAGTCTATAATTGGTTTGTTTATTCAACAAATGTCTAATGACCGGGAACCAAATTAACGCCAGTCGTAATCAGTTAATTCAATCAAAATCATGATTGATAAATTTTACTTAAGGCTAGCAACAAGGTCTTTTATTTGAAGTTCTAATAATTAATTGTTATTTTTTTCAGGTAACATGAAGAAGAAATGTACTATTATTTCTTTTCGCCACTGTCTTGGAATTTTATGAAATTTGGACAGAATCTTGTCTATGAGTACAATATTGTATTCAGAGCAAAATTTTGAAAATATTTATTTTCATTTTTCCATATTTTACTAATAAATAGACTTAGTTTTTTTTACAGTTAACATTCATATTTAGTCTGTGGTTAAAGTTTTTCAGTCATCAATAACTTTGTCAAACCTTCACGGAAATTTCTGAAATTTGTACAGAAGCTTGTTTATGACCAAAATACAGTATCCAGAGCAAAATTTTGAAAATATTTATTTTTATTTTTCCGTATTTTACTGATAAATGGACATAGTTTTTTGATAGTTAACAAGTAGATACAGTCTGGGGTTAAAGTTTGTTACACATCAATTACTTTGTCAAACCTTCGTAGAGTTTTATGAAACTTTGGCAGTAGCTTTTTAATGATTAATAGATAATGTCTGAAGCAAACCTTTGAAAATATATTTTTTTCATTTTTAGCATTTTTCTGATAGATGGACTTCGTTTTTTACAGTTATCATTACAGACAGTCTGGGATTAAATTTTTTTGACATGGTAAATTTGTAAACCTTCATGGATTGTGATGAAACTTGGACAGAAGCTAATCTTCAAGACCAAGAAATAGCATCTAAAAAAAAGTTAGATTTTGTTTTAAATTCTGTATTTTACTGATTAATGGAATCACTTTTCAAGTCAACATTACACTTTAACACTAAGAGCAGCAATTGTAGGCGAGACACAGGGTTCCGCGGAACCCCTTACAAATTTGTAATTTACAACATGTCATTTCTTAGTTGTCTCATTCAATTAATTAAGTTTTTGTATGTAACTGTATTAATTAATTTTATGCTTCAATATCTTACGTCCTTTGAGGACTGAACTGAAGTTTGATACGGGGGACGTTGTAGCAGAATGACATATAATATAGGCATAGGTTAGATAATACTTGGTCATCTTTTATGAATATTTAAAGCCTGATGTCTGACCAATTTAGAACATATTCAAACACTCATTGACATAACGAAATACGCATCTCCCATGATAATAACCAACCCTTAATATGAACTCACTTTAAGTGTTAAAATGGTTAGCGAAATTGATGTAAATCATATTCAATGGCCATTTCAACAGATGAAATGAAATAGCAATCAGATAGTTTGTTGATAACAAAAAAGGATCAATTATTTAAAAAATGGATCACTGCATGAAATGATGCATTTAACCAAGTCTAATAATGGATTAAATTTGATTACACTTACAGTCTTAAATTTAAGTTAAATTTAATCGATATTTTATGAATGATTTAATCAATTTTAAGTTTTCAGTTAAACGTTTCGTATAAGTAGATTTAGTATACGTTTAATACAAACTAAATCTAAAATTTAAGAAAGTATAATTGTTTAATTAAACTTCTCGTAGAAGTAGATTTATGATATGTTTAATAAAAATTAATCTAAAATTTAAGAAAATATAATTGTGCAATTAAACCACTCTTAAAAGTTAATTTATCATATGTATACTTCAAAATAAATAAAAAATTAAACTAATATAAATGTATGATTAAACCACTGGTAAAACTAGATTTATTACATGTTTAATAACTGAATAAATCTGAAATTTTAATATAACCAATCTTAAAACTAAATTTATTGCCTATTTAATGCAAAAATAAATAAATAATTTATACAATAATTTTTTTCAATTAAATCTTTTATAAAGGTAGATTTATTGTTTGTTTAATACACTTATAAATCTATAATGTAAACAAATATAACCCATCTTAATAATAGATTTATTGTCAGTTGTTATATTCTGCATGGGGCATGTATATACGTCTGTATTCATTCAAGACTTATTTTAAACTACACTTTATTACAAGCTACACATCAAGATATTATATTACAACAGTAAACATTACTAATACAGATAACACGTGTAAAGCAGTTAAGAGTACCGTGAGAACTGTATGATTATATTGATCATGTTTATAGACATGATGATAGATATGACATCTCCCTTCTTTACTTAAATGAAATGAAATGGCATCATGTAAAACTTTGCTTTACTAAACAAATAAATTGTATTAATGAAATGTTGAAATGATGTGTATGTAATTAATGAAAATATTGTCTCTAAAGCTAAATTGTCCTAATCTAAATATTAAACTAACTCCTACAAATTAATTCATGTTTTCAATTAGTCTTTCTGGTTTTCTCACCATTCTTCCACTACGCGTACGGTTATTATCATTCACTTCGTTTTGTTAAGTATTCGGTTGCGCTATTGGCTCAGTGTCTAAATCGTCATTTTCAATTACAACATTGTTTTTGTTTTCCATCAAATGTTTTCTATTTCTTCTGTACAGTTTGTCATTTTCTGTTTTTACAATATACGAACGCGAATTGTCTGTTTTTTGAACAACGACTGCTGGTTCCCAACGCTCATCTCTTTGAACATATACATTGTCATTAACGTTCAATTTTGGTAGTTCTTTTGTTTTCTTATCATAATACAGTTTCTGTTTCTCCTGTTTTTTAACAAAAGTTTTCTTTACATTTTCCGGAACTTCGGTTCTCAGCAACTTCTTCGTTATAGGTAGTTTTGTTTTACAACGACGACCCATCAATAGTTGAGATGGCGACGGCATGTCACTGTCTAACGGAGTATTTCTGAAATTCAAGATACTCATATACGGATCTTTTCCTTCCTATTCAGCTTTCTTTAGTAGCTGTTTAACGGTTTGCACTGTCCTTTCCATTGCTTTGTTGGTATCTCGGACTCGACGTAATATGTTTAAATTCCCACGATTTCGCGAATTCTTGGAATTTTGAACTTGTATAATACCTTGCATTGTCAGATACAAGCACTTCCGGAATGCCATGTCGTGCAACTATCGACTTCATGTTCATCATGACTGTATCACTGGTCAAATTGTTCAGCATACTAACTTCAAAAAACTTTGAATAATAGTCCACAATTAATAAATACTGTCTGTTTTTAAAGTCAAACACGTCTGTGGCTACTTTCTCCCACTTCGACTCGAGTGGGCTCCCTTTCCTCGGTTAATAAGATACGCGTCGGCTAAATTGGATAGACTCCCTTTCAACAAGATGCAAACAATTTGAGAATATCGCTTATACGCACATTGACATGTTATGCAAAATTTATCAATAAAAACCAGTCCTACAATAACATAACCATGATAACGTAACACTTTGATATATATCGTAACGACATGCATGATTATATTGCCAGCGTAAACTGAAAAAAAAAATGGCAATAGGAAAACAGCCTTAAACATAGAGTAGCACTAGATTCTAATTTACCTTAAAATGTAACCATTTTAATATAACATTCCTTGAAATTCAGTACCTGTAGATATACAAATATTTAAGAAATAATGACCAATACTTTTATACAAATCAGAGGACAAATGTCCGGGATTCGTTTGGGAACTTATTTGAAAGAGGAACTTTCAAATGAATTAGTTTTATTTAATGATATATTGACCATTAATAATTTAAGATTCCGAATAGCTTATTTATATAATATGAAGATCACACATACCCCGAATCAATATACATGCAGTTATCAAACGTACATGCATTTAAATATAGTATGTTAAAAAAGGAGAGCAATTATATATATAATCTCGCAAAAATATGATCTATATTTTAGGGGCGCATTGCATTTGCGCCAATTTTTAAAAAATCCAATCTTTCATTTGCGCCAAAAAATTAAACTTCATTTGCGCCATTTTACAGTTAAAACAGATAATGGCAAGTAAGTAAGTAAGTAAATTTTTATTATAGTGACATGTGTAATAACAGTTCCGTAAAGTACAAATATATTACATACACAATAAAATACACCCGACCCATGGGGTCTATAAGCCACTTTCAAATCATAAAACGTAATTCTTTTATCACGGATTTCAAACAAAATAATGAAAAAAAGATTAAGTTAAATTCAAAATAATTATTAAAAGATCGATTTAGTAAATGTGAAGTTGAATGCATAATAAATTAATATTTATGATAAAGAAACGGGTAATATATATTAGAAAAGTTAAATATTCATTGCTCGAAAAGGTTTGTTTCTACAGTATTTCCCCTGGATAATTGAATTTGAGTGAGTTCATACTCTTTTTCTGATACAAAACTGAGAGTCACGAAGGTTTAAAATTATGTGTAGTGTTCACATGTTTGAGCTGTCAAGATATATATTCTCAATTCAGAGACAAACAGAGGATAAGTCTGTAATTTGTGATGACCACACATATATGTTATCGTATGTTCTGAAAAATGGAGACAAGTCGTTTAGGTGTATAAATAAAACACACAATTTTGGAAAGCCAGAACAACAACTGATATGGACTGCAGTTCAACGATGTGAGACTGAAAAGAACAGACGATCTTTTGGATAAATATGGTATGCACTTAAGAGGCGACATTTCCAGACATGAATACAACGGGACCGTCGCTTACAAGTTTTGTGACAGATCAGACTTACAACTTGACTATAGTGTACAGTGCTTAGAGCTGTCTCATAATTTTACTCCAGTTTATATTGTGCTTTTTTATGTTTTATATAATAGGTTTTATGATAACAGAACTGTGTTTTATCAAGGCTTCTCATAACTCGTATGGTTTTATGATGATGATTTCTGAGGAATATGTTTAATTATGCAAACTTTATTATCAAAAGTCTTTTTTTTAAAGGTTTTTTATACTATTTACCTATATTTACCTGTAATATTGGCGTAAATGAAAGGTTTCAGTTTTGGCGCAAATGAAATATGGTTTGTGGCGCAAATGAAATATTTTTTTGGTGCAAATGAAATGCCAATTGGCTCAAAAGCAAAGCGCCAATTTTTGGCACATCCCCGTTTACCCAATTATAGGATGTGACTCACGTTCTTTACACACTCTGTGTTCTCTTTTAATTTGATTTGATTTGTCACTATATTATAGACTTGCAACAATTGATATATACATATATATTATATGTATGAGTGTATGTTAGTTTTTTGTTCAGTTTGTCACAAACATGTTTAATTTGTTTATATGACAATAAAGATTATTATTTAATTTTTTTATATCGACCTATTTTTATTTCCAAGTTACGGTCACTTACGCGGTATTTTGTTAAAAGTTGACGACTATTAAAATTGTATATATGTTCGGCCTTCAAGACGGAGCCTTGGCTCCCACCGAACAGCAAGCTGTAAAGAACCCCAAAATGACTAGTGTAAAACCATTCAAACAGGAAAACCAACGGTCTATAAATCTATACGAAAAATGAGAAACGAGAAACGAGAAACGAGAACTGTCCACTTATCAAGTACATCACCATACGGCAACAACTGAACAACAGGTTCCTGACTTAGGACTTAAACTAAAACTTTGATCGATAACACCAACTACAATCAACGCATACATGTTGGTAACTTAAACTTGAAAGTGTTACAATTAAGTTACAATTAAGTATTACATTGACAATGACATTTTGAAGTACAACTGGTGTATCTCATAATTTGAAGTTTTATAGGGCTGTAATCAGTTTACCGGGAGCACATTTTTAGTATGAATAAACCGATCTCGCACTTCTTACAAAATGTGCTTTGATCAACGTTAAAACATCCCTGTAATATTACAAAAAGATGCTTATAATTCGACCAATAAAAATGCAGTTATTGTAGAGTTGATGTCGCTATCGCTATTGCAAAAAATTAATGACTTATAAAAATTAACAAATAACATAGATAAAGACCCCAAAAAATATTGGAAAATAAAATCATAAAACAATTCAAATCAAAAGATGATGGAAAAAAAATCCTACGATGTATCAGGAAGAAGAAACAATAATAAAACATAATTATCCAAACACCAGGGAAATGTAATGTAATGATCCCACATTCTGGTAAATAAGCTCGAATCTTTTAAAATTAGTCTATATATAGAACCGAGGACTCTTGAAAAATTTACCTTCGTTATGTATATTATTGATCAGTTTTTTTTTTATTTTGTTATGTTGTGTCACATGCATAAATATATGTTGTATTTGGCAATAAAAAATTGTATTGAAATGAAATGAAATGAATTGATAATATTTTTCAATCTGCATTATTACAAAAGAGGGACGAAAGATACCAGAGGGACAGTCAAACTCAGAGATCGAAAACAAACTGACAACGCCATGGCGAAAAATAAAAAGACAAACAGACAAATAATAGTACAGATGACACAACATAGAAAACTAAAGACTAAGCAACACGAACCCCACCAAAAACTGGGGGTGATCTCAGGTGCTCTGGAAGGGTAAGCAGATCCTGCTCCACATGTGGCACCCGTCGTGTTGCTTATGTTATTACAAATCCGGTAAATAGTCTAATTCGGTAATTCACATTCGTGAAAAGGGAAAGGTATTGTAGTTACGACATAAGGAACATATCCGATATAATTTGTGAAACGGTTATAATAATAAAAATAAATAAATAAGCTTTATTTAGAGTCGGCAAGGTATACAAACAGAGACAACATAAGCTCTAATGAGCTTTTAACTGACATATTCCATAACGGTCAACCAACTCGTGATGGCGTCCGTAAAATTTACGACGGGATGATTTCAACTTCACCATTTGGAAGATATGAGGCAGACTTAACTGTATCTGTAGTATCCTTTATCTCTAGTTCGATGGGATAGATTCGTTCAACATAGTCACCAAATTTTGTATTATTTAGTGAGAGAACATCATCTATATAGCGGAACGTAGAGTTAAAGGATATTGCTAACTTCTTATCTTTCTTCCTAAGAAGTTCCTGTATGAAGTCAGCCTCATAATAATAAAGAAACAAGTCGGCAAGAAGAGGGCACAATTGGTTCCCATTGGAATTCCGACAGTCTGTTGAAAAACACGTCCTCCAAACGTAACAAATATGTTGTCAATCAAGAAATCAAGTATCTTGATAATGTCAGTTTCAGAGAATATTTTGTTTGAATCAGAGTGATTCTTTACAAAGTAGGATTTATCCCTCCCCAAGACAAGATACTTGTATCTACGTTCGCCATTCTTTTTAATGAAACAAAGTAATACCAACTCTTTCAATTTGTCTTTTACTTTGGAATGGGGAATACTTGTGTAAAGTGTAGAAAAGTCAAATGTTTTAATACTATTGCAGGATGAGAGAGTCTTAGATTGTATGTACTCTAAAAGATCTTTGGAATTTTTTAGTATCCACATCTGATTCACGCCACCTCTAGAATAGGCAGTTTCACAATAACCGTTATTTAAAAGTCTTAACACAAGGGACAAAAAAATGTAAAAGACAGAAATCAATTGCTGCACAATACACAAATATAAAGTTTATTTTACGTGTATATGGCTTTTCAAATTAATTATTTAAAGTCATATTCAATGCTTCTAAAACAATGTCTTTATAACTGGGGTTGTGGATTTAATTACCAAAAGTTCTAACCAGCATGGAGGTATATCTTTAAAGAACTTCTCTGTTTAACCAGAAAGATAATCATACATAAGGAGCGAGCATCCCGGGGTATCAATTTTATCAAGGGAAATTGTAACCAACTGGGTTATAACACACTTGGTGTGATTCTTTGATGTTTGTATGTTACATTGGTAATTAGGTCAACCGCAAGAGTTATCAAATTTATTTCCAACCGAATCTGCAAATAAAAAATAACATAAGGATCGATAAATCAAAACTCGTCGAATACATGGCCCATCTGTTTACAAATAAAAATGAACAGAGTTTACATATAATAAACTAAAGTGTAAGCAAAGTCCTTCGTATCAGGTTTTTTAAAAACTTCTCTTTATTCTATTATTTCCTTTATAATAAAAAGTTTGAAATATGTAGCTCTATGAACATCCGTTTATCTGACAAAGTATATGAAATTATACTGGGTTAAAAGTTATTCCGTGATATCATGATTTTTCATTATAGTTTACTTATGATAATCAAACTTATTAAATATAAAAAAGGAGATGTCGTATGATCGCCAATGAGAGAGTTCTATACAAGAGACTAAGTGATACAGAAATTTTATAACAATATTATGTTCATTTTGACACGTTTCACTTTGGCTCACATGACAATGTTAAGTTTTAAGCATCAATAAACCAACGAATGACCATAAATAAAACATCTCAATTTACGGGTGATTTCTACAACCTTTTCAAAAACGACCATTAGCTTTTATATATATGGCCACTGGGGGAGGGCAGACTGATTTTGAAACTTGGTAATAGTTTTGAAAGTGATTAATTTTGCACAAGAAAGGATGGAATGAATGTTCTTTAATACAAAATTCTGGAGATAATTGTGTATAAAAGTGGAATATACATTTTTAATCAGCAAAAAAAAAAAAAAAAAAAATTATTGCACCCCTCTCTTTTCCCCAACAGATATGAAATGGTCGTTTCCTTACCAAATTTAAGATTACACACAGCATTTGGAGGAAAGAAAGACTTCAAATCGTGTCTTAATATGTTTTGTTTGAAATCCACAGAACAAAGAAAATATTTACACATACAGCATATATACTATTTAATGTAGAAATATAGTGAGCCAATAAATTTAATTTGCATGTTTGATAATTGACCACATGCATCAATCTGATTTTCAGGAATATAATATACATTTCGTCTGCCGAGATTCTTTTTATCATTTTTTTTTTTTCAATCATCATCAAAACAGAATTGATGAGATTTACCGGTACTTTGTTTAAAAAAATTGAAAGAAGACTGAACTGTAATATAATAATGACGAAATTCATCAGGTGTAGGCGCTTTATAACGACAACCAGATGCTCCGCAGCTTTATACGACCACAGAGGTCGAACCCTGAACAGTTGGGACAAGTATGGACACAACATTCAAGCTTGATACAGCTCTGAATTTGGATTGTGATTAAATAGTTGACACAGCATAGGTTTCTGACACAGAATGAATGTGGTCCGTCGTATGAACTTAAAAAATTTAAATTTACCTATTATGGTACAATATCCAAAATCTAAATACATGGCCATGGATTGATTCAGCATATAAAAGGATCCCAAGAATTCAATTCTGAAATTCAACACAAGTTTTCGGTCAAAGCTTCATGTTTTCCTGGTAAACTTTTAACTGTTGACTACAAGTGTTGTACACTTAACACTGTCCTTTCCTTTCCTGGATCTTGATATCTATATCTTTAACGGAATGCTTAGTACTAAAATTTTCGATAAAAGAGATGATTTTAAGTTTCCTATTGTTAATTACCAGTTTTAGATGGTGACGTTCCCATGTCACAATCTTATGGTGTTTATATATCTCAGCTTTTTCGATTCGGTCGTGTATGTAATAGTAGGGTGCCCAGTCAACAAATTTGATCGATTTGGGTTAACGGAATAACATACGGCTATATTTTTTAACATTGGAAAGAGGAGAACAGGCCTCGTCGTTGTCTACAGTGGTCACGATTTTCTTAAATTTGGGTCAAAGGTCAAATCTAAAATTTCAATGAAAACGTAGAGTCACGTTTAGACAGCTGGCCACGCCTACATATTTGCGTTCATAGCAAAAGTAATTCAAATAATTCAAAGGATTATAACTAAAGTGTCTATATTTAGGATTATTTTGATAATTTTGTTGCCAAATATGGGTCAAGATGGACATTTGTACTTTTAGGGTGTACATTTACAATTTTCATTTAGCTGTTAAATAACAGTGACCTTGACCTTTTAAAAGTTCCCAAATCGGAATTTTTACATAAGATTAGATACAAGTGATCTTTAGAGATGTTTTTTTAGATATTAACATTTATAAGTTGCCCTCTCAAAATGTTAAAATATCTGTCTTTTGATAGAAGGTGTTCGTCATGATTTTCTTGGTAAATATCCAATTTTCTTTTGGTGAACGTGGAAGCACATCAAATAGTACTTTGTTCCAAAACTGATGAATATTAACGCAGATTTGCTTTACAGAAATAAAAAAAAAAAAAAAACTGCAAACGGTGAAAAAGGGGGAGGGTTTATGTTACAAGTTATGAAAACAAAATGAGAATTAGTAACAGCAGGCTAATCACTCCATCTTACACACTTATATCAAGTGTAATGTACATGTCTTATCGAACATAAATTAGCGTAAAATTGACATGAAGTTAAAGATTATCTACAAAAAGAAAGTTTTGTACAGCATCGATGTATTTTACAAACACTTGTAAACAACATCAATCTAATTAAAATACAGATCTCTGATTTCGTTATCCTCATTTGAGCTTATATATAAGAGCACGCGAGTTAATAAAGATCAGAATTTTAATAAGAGCGAAACAACATAGAAAAATTACCGAAGCTAGTAGTAGCTATTACGTTTCATTGTCTACTGTTAAGTTGAAAGCCGATCGACATGGTTTAGGTAAGAGAGATAATTTCAGTTGTTCTTTTTTAAATCGCATTCGACGCAAGTAGCAGAATGCGAGGCATACAGAATACAATCTGATGGTGGTGGCGGCAACACCGTAAACTATTTGTTTAGCTTTATATTTCAGAGGGCAGAGGAACTGGATGATTCATACTTTGTATATAGATCCATTGTGTTACGAAGTTTCCGTCATATAATCATTATCCTTGACCTCATATTCATGATTAAGTGACTGCTAAAAAACTGTATAGCTTTTTTTGTCATGTGAATGTCTCAATTATCACGAGGTCTAGGATAATTATATTTGGTTACTACTATATGGTATCCTTGCAAGGTCTACATGACCGTCAGACATGATTCACCTGACCTCGACCTAATTTCACGGATCAGTGAATAAGGTTAAGTTTCAGTGGTCAAGTCCGTACAGTCTCAGATAGTAGTGGGTTAAATATATTTGGTGTATGGAATTGTAACAAGGTGTACGTGATTTTGTGGCAGAGTTCATCTGACCTTACCTCATTTACATGGAACATTGATAGTGTTAATTTTATGTAATACTTGTTGTATAATATAAAAATTAGGAGATGTGGAATCAAGCAATTATAGACAATCGTACAGCCTTCAACAATGTGAAAAACTCATACCGTATGGTCGGCTATAAAAAGGCCAGTGATGAAAAAAAATGAAAGAATTCGTTTGAAAAAAAAACTAACGGCCTGATTTATAACAAAAACTAGTTTTTACGGTAATGATGTTTATGATCATACTTTTCTCAGACTATTGATGACGTCCTTTTATCAGTTTTCAGTAAGGGAAAACCCATTTGATTTCGAAAACAGGGAGGGAATGAGGATTTTGAAAATGAATTACTTGGCCTGGTATGAACTGAAATAATTGACTTTGCACAAGACAGGATGAGAATGAACACTCTTCAAAATGAAATGCAGGATAGTTGAGGATATGAATGTGTACAAAAGTGAAAATAAATTTTCGAGCCGCCAGCCCCATCCCTTTCTTCAGAATATAAAATGTTCTACCCTAACGGCGAGTACTACTATATCGGTACTTTGTGTTTTTGTCTTCATGTTAGTTATTTTTGTGCTTCATGCCGATTTGATAAGTCAAGCCATTTGAAACTGTTTTTTCAGCAGATTTTTCTTATGCTGTGTTGTTATACCATTTTCCAGATCAGGGGAGGGTTGAAGGATCACAAACATGTTTAACCCCTCCAAATTCTGTATATGTCTGTCCAAAATCAGGAGCCTGCAATTAAGTGGTTGTCGTTGGTTGCTGTCTGTTGTATCCGTTTTTTTTTGTTGCACGAACGGTGGTATATTTTTGTTGTCGTTCCCACCGAGAGGGATTTAGGTCGAAAACATCATACAAGACTTTTGATGTGCTATATTCCGGGTGTGAAACAAAACCGACCGATTTGATTCTTATACTACAATTATAACAAAATATTTATTCAATAAAAAGTTTAAAGTTTTAAAAAACAGACAAAAACAGATTTCTCCGAACAAAGTGACAATCTATAAAGTTAGCTAGCTATCCACAACAAATAAATCAACCATACAACAAGCAAAAAAGACAAATGTTTTGAGTGACCTCTGTCCTTGTTAATGACCTAATAGTGTAAGCAACAAAATGATTAATGGCACGAGATAATCCGTGTTTAATCAATACCAAAATGTTGACTTAATTTGTGTTTTTAATTGCTAATTTCTTCAAAACGATTTTTATTTCACGCATGCAATTTGGCACACACATGCACTGTGTCTTATTGCTTAAATAATGAGTGAAAAATATTGTGATGCTACACGTAATAATTTTGCTTTCCATGAAAATAGGGTAAATTTCGGGTAAAATTTTACTCTTACTTAAATGCTGAAATACTTATATCAAAATCACTTAAATACTTTCCGATTTCGTTATATGATATATTTAATATATACACTATATTATAGGACAGTTATTATAGGTACTGTTTTAACTACCAACAAAGAACGCAATAATTTTTTTTTCATGTTAAAGATTCCCCGTACAATACGGTATCTGGTGGTACCCTGTAGAAACACGAAATTTAGAAAACCGTGACCACGAGAACTTACGACGACAATCATGATTGTAAAATAAAATGATTTTCCTATAATGTGCAAAAAAATCAGCCGTGTGTTATCCGTTAACTTAAACTCGTTAACTAGAGGACTTTTTGGACATTGGGCACCCTACTATAACAACGTATTTTAATTTAACCAAAGAAATCTCTGTATTACATTTACTAAATTTTATCATCGGTACAAGGACATCATTCGTAAATATAAATCAACATGCAGACACCTTATACGTTCAGGTGTTTCACATCCAATATTTTATGGTAATATTCTTTACAAAGCACAAAAATGTCGGGATTCACCTCAAAATCTTACCAAACCTTTAAACAGACTTATTCAGAAGAGATATAGTTACGATACTGTTGTCAGGTCATTAAAGGTGGCATATTTTGGTATTAATATTGATTCACTATTAGGGTCTTTGCACCGGAAATAAACACATTTATTCTAAAACCAGTTGTTGGCATGATACGGGTAATGTTCTTCTCATATATTTTATGATGGTATGATACTAAACCCCTTACGGGAGGGATTGTGCTTGAGTTTCATATGATGAAGACATAATCTTTCAATCAGTTTGATTGAGGTCTGGAGCTGGCATGTCAGTAACTGCTAGTAGTCCTTTGTTAATTTATGTATCATTGTCATTTTACTTAGTTTCTTTTGTTATCTATTCTGACATTGGACTCGGACTTCTTTTAAACTGAGCATTAACTAGAGGTATAGGGGGAGGGTTGACATCTCACAAAACATGTTTAACCCCGCCGGATTTTTGCGCCTCTCCTAAGTCAGGAGCCTCTGGCCTTTGTTAGTCTTGTATGATTTTTAATTTTAGTTCATTTATATGTTTTGGAGTTTAGTATGATGTCCATTTTCACTGAACTAGTGCACATTGTTGTTTAGAGGCCAGTTGAAGCCCGCCTCCTGGTGCGGGATTTTCTCGCGGTGTTGAAGGCCCATTGGTGGCCTTCGGCTGTTTTCTGCTCTTTGGTCGGGGTTGTTGTCTCTTTGACACATTCCTTATTTCCATTCTCAATTTTATTCACCTCAAAAGCTAACCAAACCTTTAAACAGACTAATTCAGAAGGAATGTAGTTACGATACTGTTGTTAAAGATGGCATTTATTGGAATTAATATTGATTCACTCATTTGGTCTTTGCGTCGGAAATAAACACATTTATTCTAAAACCAGTTATTGGCATGATACGGGTTATGTTCTTCTCATATATTTTATGATGGTATGATACCAAACCCCTTACCGGAGGAATTGTGCATGATTTTCATATGATGAAGACATAATCTTTCAATCAGTTTAATAGAGGTCTGGAGCTAGCATGTCAGTAACTGCTAGTAGTCCTTTGCTAATTTATGTTCATCATTGTCATTTTGATAAGTTTCTTCCTTATGTAACATCGGACTCGGACTTCTTTTAAACTGAGTTTTAGTTTGTGTTTTTATTCCACATTGGATAGAGGTATAGGGGGAGGGTTAAGATCTAACAAAACATGTTTAACCCCGCCGCATATTTGCGCCTGTCCCAAGTCAGGAACCTCTGGCTTTTTATTATTCTTGTATGTTTTTTTAATTTTGGTTCATTTATATGTTTCGGAGTTCAGTGTGACTTCCATTTTCGCTGAACTAGTATACATTTTTTACGGGGCCAGCTGAAGCTCTCCTCCGGGTGCGGGATTTTCTCGCTGTGTTGAAGACCCATAGATGATCTTCGGCTGTTTTCTGCTATTTGGTCGGGTTGTTGTCTCTTTGAAACATTCCCCGTTTTCATTCTCAATTTTAAGGCATATTGCTAGAAGCCTTTATTCTTCATTAAAAAGTGAAAAAATAAAACTCTTCACTAGTTTTAACCTAACTATGTCTGATTGATCGATCCCCGGTTCTTACCGAAAGAAAAGCTTAAATGAAGTCAACAATGTTGAGGTTATTAGCATATTTACTTGTTGTAAACATTATGTGCCTGTAAGTGGTTGTCAAGCCTGCATATTGCATTCGGATGTTTTAGACAAGTATCTGATTGACTTTTCCGACCTTTCTCGTCTTCACACAACGTATAGTTTTCTTTTCCGAAGTAGACTTTTGCTACGATTACATTTATGAACTGAAAATAAAGATAATAAAATAAAGTTAGCCATTATTTCAACATTTTATGGCATAATCAACAATTGATAAGGTCGTCATATCAAACAATTGACCTATTGACATGGATAATCTCACTAAATCACACAAGAAGAAAATTCTTAATCAGTTAATTGTCTAAAGGCAGATGACCGTCCTTATCAAACTGGCTTAATCATGTTAATGGTGCTACAAACTAAGAAAAATATGTGGTATGATTGCAAATGAAACAGCTCTCCACCAAAAACAAAATGAAGTTTATAAAAGCAATAAACAAATATGATATACAGCAACAAACGAAAACCACTGAATTACAGGCTCCTGGCTTTGGACAGTCACATAACATAAATTAAAGAAGATAACAAATATAATACATCTAAAGTAATCGTTATATTTCCGTATATCGTCAAGTTATCGGAATTCCAATGGGGACTGACTATTGACCACTTATTGCGGACCTGTTTCTATATTGTTATGAGTTACAATTTATGACTAAAATCAGCAAAGACCCATCGAAACAACATCTGATACAAAAACTTGATAACACTGAACTAGTACACATTTTTGTTCAGGGCCAGCTGAAGCCCGCCTCCGGGTGCGGGATTTTCTTGCTGTGTTGAAGACCCATTGTTGGCCTTGAGCTGTTTTCTGCCCTTTGGTCGGGTTGTTGTCTCTTTGACACATTCCCCATTTATATTCTCAATTTTATTGTTTTGTTATAAATTAGGCCGTTAGTTTTCCCAATGGAATTGTTTCATATTTTTGTCGGGGACTTTTATACCCACTATCCGGTATGGAGTTTTCTCATTGTTGAAGGCCGTACAGTTGCCTAAAATTGGTTACATCCACTTCATTTGAACTTTGTCGGATAGTTGTCTCATTGGCAATCATACCACATCTCCTTATTTTATATTCACTAAACTCTACTGAATAATGCTATGATATATAGTATATTGGTCGACCATTATCATACAATGCCTACCTTTTCGCTGCATTTAAGCACATGTTTATAGCCAATGTTTGGTTCGAATTTAGATGAAAAGCAGGTACTGTTTGCATTATCACACCTAAAATGATAGGGACATAATATTTTAAGAAATTCTCATTCTAAAGATGTTATGGTATTTAAGTGAAACTGTATCTCTTTATTATAAAAGGGACCTCCGTGGCTGAGTGGTCTAAGGAGTCGAAATACTGTATCACTAGCTGGCCTTTCAACACTGAGGTCCGCACGTGGTAGGTGGGCTCGGCTTCAATCTTAATTGACTTTAATTGTCAGTTTTCCCGCCGAAGGTCGGTTGTTCTCTCAGGGCAGTCCGGCTTCCTCCATCAATAAAAACTGACCGCCACGCAATAGCACAATAGTGCTGAAATTGGCGTTAAACACCAATCAATCAATCAATCAATCTTTATTATAAAAAGAGCATTCGTTTTTGAAAGTCTGTAGTAGACTGAACTTGGATAGCTGACTGTATACGATTTGGGTGTCGCTCATTGTTGAACGCCGTACTGTGACCTAGCAATAGATGCTTACACCCAGGTCATTTTGACTTTGAAGGATATTTATCCCATTGACAATCATACCACATCTCCTTAATTTTTTTTTTTTTTGGTATTTAGAAACATTTGAAGTAGAAGTTTTATTTCTGTTTAAATATTAGTTTGCAGTAGACTCGATTATTCGGAAAGTTTGTAATTTGCAATATTCTTCCTCTTTTTACATTGACGTAAGGCGAACACACTAACAAATTCTGTCATAGTGAAGTTTTACATTAGTGAGTTTATCTACGGTACAATTTTCAACATGAGCGGATATTTTGTGTTCTAATCGTTTTAAAAACATTCCTTCCCACGAGAGCACATTATTGCAATATCATTAATGAAGGGATAATTTTTGCACATTTCGTATAAAACAACATATAATTTTACGAAACCTTATTTATGTTATAGAACAATTATATATGTTCTGATGTGTTCTGAAAAAAAAACTCATACTAACCCACTAGTACATATTGCTATGGTAACTTTATTACAAGATGGCGATCGGGGACACGTGGCGTTTAAGATTTGGATACTCGTTCCTTGGATGAAATTTGTACATCTAAACAACTGAAAAGATAAACAAAGTATACTTAAGTGATGGAATGGTTTATTAGGTTAAAAAATATGTATACAAATATATGATTTTTAGTTGTTTGGTTGCTGTCTCATTGACGTGCACACGGCCACAACTCCTTGATTAATTTTGGTACAAACTAGTTATAACACATATGGAAAATACAACAAGTACATAAATTCATCACAGATACCAGGATAGAAATTCTGTACACTAGACGCGCTTTCGTCTACGAAAGACTCACCAGTGACGCTCGAATCAAAAAGTTTAAAAGGCCAAATCAAGTACGAAGTTGAAGGTCCGAAAGGTTTTGCCAAATACAGCTAAGGTGATCCGGGGTTACAAAGTTCTTAATGTTTCGAAAAATTCAAAGTTTATAAGAGCCTCTAAAAAGTACGAGTCGCGCATCTGGCAAAAGTATGCCATATTGATTTAGGTAAAAGAAGTATAAAAAATAATTTGCTGTATAAAAAACTTTATACAGATAAATTTGTTTTGTTTATCAAACATAAAAGATTGATATCCAAACACCACAAGTTTTAATCGTTCATATTTTTTAAAATGTTTACTACGGAATCTTCGGTCGAGACTCAGTCTAGACCTGTCATGGACTGTTACGCTGTATTTCTATATCAAGTGTTCAGTTTCAGGAAAACAATGTTTGATTTAATAAGATATTTCACTAGTTTGAAATTTTCCTATTTTTCAATGGATTTTACTCGTGGGACAGTTTGATTTGTATCCAAATGTTACGATAACAATTAAAAGGTCAAATATTTGTTAAAATATTTGTAAAAAGCATGTCCTCTACATATACATCTGTTCAGTACAACAGATGTATTTTAAAAGACGTAATTAAGTAATTGGAATAGGGGATGGATACAACTGTTTAAAGACAGGCACAAAAGTTCTTTCGAAGAGGTTTTATATGAATAATGAAATATTTGCCACTGGACGCTAAACATATAACAATCTGTCAATCTTTATACACAGGAATTGATAAATAGTTTTAAAAAGGTAAATAGTAAATAAATAACACTCACAATAAATAAAAATATAATCCACACTTTTGTTCGTATATAGTACAAATCATATAAAATCATATCTCCCTGTTTATATTTTGTAATCTATCTATTATGAACATATTGTGTATCAATGATTAAATCGATACTGTTTCTACACAATTTAAATATTTGATGATAAAAACTTTCGTCGGTAAATGTCTTCCGGTTTTATGTAATGTTCCAATATTTATATAGTGACGATATAGTTTGGTTTTCTATCAAACATGTCTGTCATTACTGGATACGTAGAAAGCCTGCATATCTATAAATTCTAATCATGACCAAAGAATTTGGAAGAATTCGTATAGTATTTAACTGAAATAACTTAAAGGTTAAAAAAAATCTTGAATCTCTTGTGAGGTTAATTAATGCGAATAAACTGCATTTACATTTATTTCACATTTCAGAAGGTCTGAATGAACTTTACAGAATACAGAAAAAAGACCCCAAAAATAAAGAATAATGGGGTACCGAAATATAACTAAAGAATAAAGAAAAATGGGCCTAAATATAGGAACAGAGAAACATGAGCTACAAGTTCAGAAATGAATACCCTTCATATGATCACAAGTGCCAAGTTTAATTGGCTTCTTATTCAAGAAAAACCTAGAGGTATTGAAAATTATTGCAATTTTTATTATTAAATGTTTTGAAATCAGTAAACTATCAATATAGTACAGATATGTTTATATGTAACCTATTGAGAATATTTGCCTGTTAATATTATATATAACTGTTATGCTTTTTTTTAATTATATGTGTATGGTTCTGGTCCGGCTGTAGTTTAAGATCTTAGAATTGAGATGATTATATTCATATTTATATATGATTATCAAAACTATTGTGTCAATTATCAAAATCATTGTAATAAATTACTTTGCTCTTCGTGGGACCTTGAATTGGAATAAAAATAGCTTATCGTATCTATGATCTACTTTAGATTTCAAATTATGAAAAAATAGATAGAGGAATTCTAGTCACATTAATATGAATAAACAAACAGCATTTGAATGTTCCTGCATGCGTTGCGAATATCTTATCTGTCCAACAGGCCAGTAAGTAAAAACAAATTATTTTTTCTTTTCATTTTTTTACAATGCTTACAATGCATGCAATTTTCTATATAATTAACATTTCCAAGGGCATAACTCTTTTAAAAATAAATGATTGGCACTAATGTTTGAACTCTTTCCAGACATTGCTAATATAAAACCTACGAAATAAATTTCATAAAAATCCTTCAAGAAATGTAGGATTGAGAGCGCTTACAATGCAATTTTATATATAATCAATGTTTCCAAAGGCATCCTAAACTCTATAAAAATATTTGATAGGCACTGGTTTTCGAACTTGTCCAAGACATTGCTGATATATATATAAACCTTTGATATAAGTTTCATGAATATTTGGCTACAATATTGTAGATATGAGCGCTTATAATGCAATTTCTATAGAATTTATATTTCCCAGGGGTATGCCTCCTTTAAAAATATTTATTTGGCATTGAATTTCAAACTTGTTCGAGGTATTGCTGAAATCAACCTATGATATACATAAAAGTCCGGTGAGAATTGTACACATGAGAGCGCTAACAAGACCTGACGGACGGGCGCGAGGGTGGGAGGGAGGTGGTTACAAAAGAAATGCTGATGTACAAAACATTTTTACTACATGCATTAATGTTTACATTCCACTTGTTTTGTTAACCGATCGAAAAGGGGTATAGGGCAACTAAAAACTTTTTTAACCCCGCTAAACATTAGTGAGTCTGCTCTTTGTGCCTCTTCAGTTTGTAGTCTTTGCTTAAAACATCTAGTGGCAGAATCATTCGGGTATTGCCCGTGTTGTGATCTTATGCTATTTTATTTTTGCTGGTTTATTGTCTCTTTGATGTATATTTCACGCTTCTATCTATTCATTACTATTCAGAAAACATGCTGCACCGGTATTGTAACGCAAGCTCAGTTAGAAATTATTTATAATTTAAAATCACGATTAATGAATAGGAGCATTTTATGTATGTATTTTCCCCCGGTGTCCCTTTGTGATACTTGTGATATGCAATATGCGCCTTTAATTAAGATTAATATATTTGTATTTGAATTGTAAAAACCTAACTAGTTTTGGTTTATTGTATTATGTGAAATTCATAACAAAAAAAAAAAAAAATGAAAATTTGTCAACTGTGAAGTTACATCATACTTTGTAAGAGATATATTTTGCATTTAAATTCATCTGCACAATATGCATGTATGCAATTCTATGTTGCTTGGCGAAATTACCAGTCAGGCATTTTAAAATAATGAATACATGTACACAAATCTTATCTGACAAATTACTGCATTGCAATAGCTAATCAATAGTGCAGATTTCCATTCGATATTGTGAAAATCAATGGATATTTATAGAACATTCAAATAACTGCAGTAACCCAGGAACTATTTTAATGGCAGTGCAGTTTTGTTCCTGTATAATTATCTGGCAAAGCTTATCCAGTAGTAAAATAAGGCCGGTACTCCAGCTTAAAAACCTGTATGATAAATACCGTCTTCTATCTGGCACACTCTATGGTTATGGACATACATTGTTTTTCAGTTCAAGCAATTTGTGTGGTAAATGTTAAAGACATTATTATTGTAAATATCCTAATGACCATTGTGTTCTGCATTGATAGATTGCTGCTTTCAGTCCAGCCAATACGTTACCATACTGCAACAATTAGATATGAATATACCCTGCTTTGTACTATGGCTCGCCAGGTTTAAGTCAACAAGAAGTCATGGACACTTTTTTCGACTCCAGCCTAACCACTCTTTACTCCAACTTTTAGCTGCATGATTTGCTCAGAATAGAATAGAATAGAAAATTTTATTCTTAGTCGGGTTTACATGAACACAAGAAGAATACACCAATTTTGGGCTTTGGTTTGAACCATGTGGGAACAATTCAAACTTTTCATTAACCCACCTGTATAGACCATCAAGTTGTTATCAGTCTATGACCATGCTAATATAAAGTAAAATTTTCCCGTCACCTGTAGACCATCCAAGTGTTATCAGTCTATGACCATTGTAATATAAAGTAAAATCTTCCCGTCACCTGTAGCCTATCCAAGTGTTATCAGTCTATGACCATGCTAATATAAAGTAAAATCTTCCCGTCACCTGTAGACCATCCAGGTGTTATCAGTCTATGACCATGCTAACATAAAGTAAAATCTTCCCGTCACCTGTAGACCATCCAGGTGTTATCATTCTATGTCAAAAAAAAAAAAAAGATGTGTTATGATTGCCAATGAGACAACTCTCCACAAGAGACCAAATGACACAGAAACAGAAGAAGAATACACCAATTTTAGGCTTTGGTTTGAACCATGTGGGAACAATTCAAACTTTTCACTAACCCACCTGTATAGACCATCCAGGTGTTATCAGTCTATGACCATGCTAATATAAAGTAAAATTTTCCCGTCACCTGTAGACCATCCAAGTGTTATCAGTCTATGACCATTCTAATATAAAGTAAAATCTTCCCGTCACCTGTAGCCCATCCAAGTGTTATCAGTCTATGACCATGCTAACATAAAGTAAAATCTTCCCGTCACCTGTAGACCATGCAGGTGTTATCAGTCTATGACCATGCTAACATAAAGTAAAATCTTCCAGTCACCTGTAGACCATCCAGGTGTTATCATTCTATGACCATGCTGACATAAAGTAAAATCTTCCCGTCACCTGTAGACCATCCAGGTGTTATCAGTCTATGACCATGCTAATATAAAGTAAAATCTTCCCGTCACCAGTTTAAGGGGACGTTAATTATCAAAAAAAAAAAAAAGATGTGTTATGATTGCCAATGAGACAACTCTCCACAAGAGACCAAATGACACAGAATTAACAACTATAGATCACCGTACGGCCTTCAACAATGGGCAAAACCCATACCGCATAGTCAGCTATAAAAGGCCCCGAAATGACAAATGTAAAACAATTCAAACGAGGAAACTAACGGCCTAATTTATGTACAAAATAATGAACGAAAAAACAAATATGATACACAGAAACAAACGACAACCACTGTATTACAGGCCTCTGACTTGGGACAGGCACATACAGAATATGGCGGGGTCAAACATGTTAGCGGGCGCCCAACCCTCCCCTAACCTGGGACAGTGGTGTAACAGTACAACACAAGAACAAACTATAAAAATCAGTTGAAAAAGGCTTAACTCATCAGATGAATACAAATAGAAATACATCTAACAAAAACACAGAGTGGACGTGGCAGGGTACTTATACATCCCCACAACAAAAAAGACACTAAGTATACAGATCTGAGAGTACTCGCAGTTACTGACAGCTATTTC
Source organism: Mytilus coruscus (assembly GCA_017311375.1). Classification (NCBI taxonomy): domain Eukaryota; kingdom Metazoa; phylum Mollusca; class Bivalvia; order Mytilida; family Mytilidae; genus Mytilus; species Mytilus coruscus. The sequence continues at coordinate 92,057,884 of CM029598.1, forward strand.
AAAGTCAATAACAACTAATTAAAAAATCGTAAGGGTTCCGAGGAACCCAGTGTCTCGCCTACTTTTGCTGTTGTCTATGTTTTCAGTGTGATAGGGGAATGCACATAATAGATTTACAGTTAATTTAATAAAACGTTTGAAAAGTATGAAGAAAGTTATGCTTGTAAAAAATGAATAAAGTATGCAATCAAATCTATAGATTTATAAAAGAGTTGAAACATAAATTTATTGAATTAACAAATGATAAAGAAGATAATTTTTACATTTTCCTCTAGATACTATCTTTTGATTATAAGAAGCTTCTGTCAAAGTTTGGTAAAATCCAGGATGGTTTATGAATCTAATAAATGTTTTAAAAACTTTAACTGCAGACTGTATGTAATGTTAACGGAAGAAAAACTAAGTTCATTTATAAGTAATGTACGGGAAGACAGGAAATAAATTTTACAAAATTTCCTTCTAGATACTACCTTTTGATCATAAACAAGCTTCTGTCCAAGTTTGGTACAAATCCAGGATAGTTTAAGAAAGTTATTAAACTCTTTAAAACTTTAACCACAGAGTTAATGTAATGTTAACTGGCAGAAAAACTAAGTCCTTTTATAAGTAAAATACCGATATACAGGATTTTTTTTTTTACAAAATTTACTTCTGGATACTATCTTATGATCATAAACAAGCTTCTGTCCAAGTTTGGTACAAATCCAGGATAGTTTTAGAAAGTTATTAAAATTTCAAAATCTTTAACCACAGTTATGTTAACTGGCAGGAAAACTAAGTCAATTTATAATCAAAATACGGAAAAACAGGAATTTTTTTATAAAATTTACTTCTGGGTACTATCTTATGATCATAAAGAAGCTTCTGTCCAAGTTTGGTGGAAATCCAGGATAGTTTAAGAAAGTTATTAAAATTTCAAAAACTTTAACCACAGAGTGAATATTTGTGGACGCCGCCGTCGTCGCCGACAACGACGACGACGGAATGTAGGATCGCTATGTCTCGCTTTTGCGACAAAAGTCGCAGGCTCGACAAAAATCATGCATCTAAGACTAAAATATCAATCAGTACACATCCAACATCCAATGGATTTAGTGAAAAAACGTCATTAACAGTCAGAGAAAAACATGACCTTGTGCAATGCCAAGATACAGGTATCGACAGATTGTAGAGCCATGAATTTATTAATGTGCATATGTATATAAAAATATGTATATAATATTTAGGTTGATTTTAATTTACTGATACCAAAATCAATATTAATACCAATACAAACAATATTCAAAGGTCTAATTACAGTGATTAATGCGATGCGGGTAAATTATTTAACGAAAAAATATCATAAAGATAACGGTAAGTGTTGTTGAATTTATCAATTAAATGCAATTTAGACGGGTCTTTACTAAGTTTGGTCATAAACTGTGATTCATAACAGTACAAAAACAAGTCTGCTATTAAAGGGCGCAATTGGTACCCTTAGGAATACCTACAACCTATCGATACACTTTATTGCCACAAAATATAGTAAAACCTACATTCCGCTCCCAATAGTCTGTAGATATATAGAAAACATGAGACACTTCTTATTAAAAGTAATACCTATATCTCCTTTTCAGCAGATTGCAGATAGGTAAATCAGACATCTCTGCTTTTAAAAAAATATGTAGGTGATGACACATTGATACCTTAAATGTAAATTTAACCCTACCCCTACTTCTTTCAAATGTGTAGGTTGATTAGTTGTGAATATCATTGTAGCACGATTTTTAGGTGGAGCAAACCAGAGTACCTGGAGAGAGCCATGACCTTTGGCAGGAAACTTGCAATCCATGTTAATTAAGATCGGAGTTTAACACACCTTGTCACCAGCAGGTTTTGAACTCACAACATCAGAGTTAATTAACAGGCAAGTGACCACTGTAGAGGACCACTTGGGACACCAATTTTTGGGGTGGAGTATTTCTGATGAAGAAAAAAGGGCTCAAGTGGCCCAAATTTAATAAGTGTTTTTTCAACAGATTATAACCATAAGGACACATAAATATGAATACAGAGAGATGGGAGTATACTTAAAGGATTCAAAGTTCACCACCTTCTTCACAATCAGAATAATGTCAGAGAGCATTAAATGTGAAGTGATTTACTTTGCCATGATCACAACATCTCTACACAAGTTTAGATGATCCTCTTATACGTAGTACTGAGAATGAAATTGAATGTAAAACTAAACTCAAGTCAACGTAGCATGAAATCTAGGTCATACCGATCTATGTTTGTACTGTTGCTGACCTACTCCCTATCTCTATACAAGTGAAGACAGTCCTATCACTTATTATTACTGATATATTAACTCGAACTAAACATTACCAAATTCAATGGCATGAAATGACACTGTTTTACCAGAGTGCTATCCTGCCAAAATGAATATATCAACAGTTTGGATGATCATATTAATAAAAGTTAATACCAAGACATGAACTAGGACAAACATCTGAACCAAAGTAAATGAAGGAGAAAATGAAAGTCTCTACTTTAGAATGAATTCTGACCTACTCTAAACTAGGGGCTCTTGAGAACCTGTGTCGCTCAGCTAGGTAAATGTACATCTTCATCAAAGGACACTCTCCAACATTGTAGACGAGAACAGAATTCATGACAAAAATCTCTATTTTGTTGATCTTGTATTGCTGATCATTTAGTCTGTTTAGTTTCTATCTTTTTTGCTCAAAACACAAAAGAGGGTAAAAAAAAACCCTCATTTAAGGGCAATCACTCCTACAAAGAGTGAAAGTCTGCTAACTATATTGGCAAAATTTGACTTGATAGTAGATCTTGCCTTGCTGATCATTTTTAAGATTTAAAGTGTCTACTTATATAATATTATTTTTATCATATAAGGCAAAATAAAAAAAAGGGTAAAAATCGTCATTAAATGGCAACAACTCCAATAAGGAGTTGTTTGACGGTTTCCTCCATATTGTCTTTATTGTAGATCTTGTCTTGCTGAACATTTTTGCTTATTTAAGTTTCTATCTATCTATTATAATTTTTAAGATATAAGGCAAAAATGCAAAAAAATGGTAAAAATCATCATCAACGAGCAACAACTCTAATAAGGGGTCAACTGACCATTTCGACTGTTTGGACTTATTTGTAGAACTGGTTTTGCTGATCATTTTTGCTATTTAAAGTTTCTTTTCATCTTTTAAAATTTTCAAGATAACAGGCAAAAAAAGGTAAAATTTGTCATTTAAGGGCAATAACTCCTATAAGAAGTCGCCTGATAGTTTTGATATATATTTCTGCCCTTGTCAGATTTTCTCTATAACGGTTTTCCAAATAATAGACTTGCATTTTACCCCTGTGTTCTATTTTTAGCCATGTCGGCCATCTTTGTTGGCAGGCGGGGTCATCGGACACATCTTTTAAACTAGATACCCCAATGATGATTGTGACCAAGTTTGGTTAAATTTGGCCCAGTAGTTTCAGAGAAGAAGATTTTTGTAAAAGTTAACAGACAATGACGAGGGATGACAAGTGATGAGAAAAGCTCACATGGTCCTATGGGCCATTTAATAAAGTCCAGTTAAGTCTGACTACTTGTTAAGGAGATCTAGCTGTCAACATGTTTGTCCATATGGTCATCCCAATTCTTCATCCTAAACTTCAATGAGGAAACAAATACCATTAAACAACATTTTAACAACAATGGTGTAAAGTAAAATCTAAATCCTGGATTAAGTTGTTTTAAGGAGGCAAGATAAACATACTACATAAGAAGTATCAAAAGTTTTATTGATTATTAATTGTCCCATTATTTGTTAAACAGATTATAGTATCCTGCTTCCTTCCGTTCTATCAAAAATAAATTACAAACAAGAGGCTCCATCACAGGGTTGTGTCATTTCTATGTGAGAGAGAGATTTCTATAATACCTTTGGCTTAGTGGGTCCTAACAAACAAACACAGACATTATATATTTTGATTGTTCACATAAAATACACATATCATAATGACTTGCTTTAATATTAACTGATTTATTGTTGTTTGAACAACTTTGCTTTACATAAAACACACGTAGAGATAATTTCAAATAGAGATTTTTTAGAAATATTCAACGTTTCAATTTTGCTTTGTCTTTTTACATAAATATTTTTAATAAAATAAAAATTCAATACCATTGTTTTATTAAATTTTCCTGTTATGATTTGTTCAAGCAAACCCTTTAAATAACAGATTAATTGATCGATCGATGTTTACTTAATGTCCAGTGGCATATGATTAATACAATTAATAACAGAAGTGTATCCCTCTTTTCTAAGATAATGGTCATTGAGATGATACAACCCTGTTTATGAAAGTCTATCCACATATGTCGCGGACATTTTATGATATAATATTTAAGCACTATAATTCTGTAAAAAATGAACAGTAATTCACGTTAGGCCTTAGAAAATAACCATCACTGGACAGCTTAACAAAATCAAAACAAATTTAATGAGGTGGGAGGCTTATTATTTCTTCTTTATAATTCACATTGGAATACTGGAACTTGTCTTCTGATAAAAAGACCGGTTTGGTACCATTAAAACGTTTAATCCCGCTGCAAATGTTTGCACCTGTCTTAAGTCAGGAATCTGATTACAATAGTTGTCGTCTGTTTATGTACTTCATACGTGATTCTCGTTTCTCGTTTTTATATAGATTAGACCGTTGGTTTTTCCGTTCGAATGGTTTTACACTAGTAATTTTTTGGGGCCCTTTATAGCTTGCTGTTCGGTGTGAGCCAATGCTCCGTGTTGAAGGCCGTACCTTGACCTATAATGGTTTACTTTTGTGGATTGTGACTTGGATGGAGAGTTGTCTCATTGGCACTCATACCACATCTTCCTATATCTGTTATAAAATTTATTTCTGACAGAAACAGAAAATGACTGTTGCCAAAGTACTAACAAATGTCATCAACAATTATAATGAAAAACAAGTTACATTATATCAAATGATTCTTTTGCGCATAATAAAAACAAAAAACAAACATTCAAATTCATTAAATGCATCAGCAAAGATTAGCATGCATAGAAAACATTTTACAAAAGAGAGGGAGGGAAATTTTTTTCTTTGTTCTGCATTTTATAGTTTAATTATACTTTTGATATTTGTAAATTGACATTTATACAAAAATTTGTAAAAATCTTGTGTATTTCCTACACTGTTTTTGTCTGTTTTTTTTTTTTTTTATTATTATCGTTCATGGCAATCTCATCATTTGACAAATTTTCCCTTGTGCGGACGTATTCCTGTTCATACCAGATATGTCTTAAACTGACAATCCTATCTTCAACATACATATAAAAATTACTGTACAGGAAAAACAATATTTAAATAACAAACATTAATTAATTCAATGTTTAAGTCTTAATTTTCCTTTTAACACAGTTTCACAAACAATTTAAACGAAACAAATTTTATTCATCACAATTTAAATTTCTCTGGGTCAAACATTTTGGAATCCTTGCCAACGAACTGACACAAATGTTTCACCACACAAACTCGGCTAACTGAAGCAGGATAAACGATAAGCTGATATTTCTTGATGTACTTTAAAGAAAGTGGCATTTCCATGGCAACAGTCAATGAGTGCACCAATTTGAATAACTGCACTGCCACTTGTTAGTGACACAAAGTTTGTTCATTTAGCAGTATAGTTATGATTCATAAAGAGCTATGTTTGAAAGTTTTATACACAATGCAGTCAATATAGTTCCTAAATTTTTTTCAATTTAGCTTCAATATCTGCCTCGTCTAAATCACCCAGGTCACTTGCTTGCACTTCTATTTTTATAGCCTGTAATTTCTTTTTTACAGCGTCTTTACTGGATGCATATATCATCTTTTCTTTCATTGGAGCTTCATCTGGACTCCTGAAAACAAAGTAATCAGTTTAAATAAAAACATCATTTGAGTTGTATACATGTATAGATTCTGTAAAATAATAATCACTTACAAATTCATAAAAAAGGTTCAGCTGGAATCCTTAGAATAAGATAATCTATTACATGCAAGTTAATATTATACAATTATTGACTTTTGGTGAGGTTGATACTTATCAATTATGGACTTTTGACAAAGTCAATATGTTATATATCGACCTGTTCAGATTATATTGACCGAGGAAGAAGTTCCGAGTGTCAATATAATCTAACAATTCCATATATAATGTATTGACAGAGTGAAAGTCCTTAATTTATATATAACCTGTTTGTAAAAGGTGTATTCTGGAAAAAAACAACGTTCTTTCTGTGTATTTTGCAAGATTTTAATATCAACTGTCATGAGTCGTTTCCATAAATTTTACTTTTTTTCTTGCTACTTCATCTGTTGATAAATAATGTGACCGTTAAGTGCATGAATTCAAATATACTTAGCTATGTTGAAAGACATGCATAATAGTAAGTTATAGAAATACAAATTATTCATTCTCTTTAAAGAATAAACTGTTGACACAGAGATATGTCTCGCCTGTCAGCATAAAATTCAGAAAAAGATAATCTGATGGACAGCAACATTGCATATTAATTCAAAATTGCTGGACCATGAACTAGTGAGCAGGGCCTCGAAGCTGTCGACAAACTGAGATGTTTAAAGATTTAAAATTTTAAAGAGGATTTATATTTAGCATAAAATATTGCAAAAAGGGGCATGAAAATGTCACATATATCCCTCCAAAATTTGGTTCAAACTAGAATTGTATTGTGCACTAGCGTTCATATTTGTAAAATCCACAGGGGCCAAAATTAGAAACAACACACCTAACTGTGGAGTGCTACCAAAGCTCTGCCAACTTGCCCCACTAATGAAAATTACCATTAAAGAGTTAAATCCCACTGAATTTGAAAGAATATTACAGAATCTCCTATTTCAGTGTTATTTTCAAATAAATACAACAATTACATAATAAAAATAATGTATCTACAATTTATTTTAAGAAATGAATCATCATTTAATTTCAATCAGTACATATATATCAAACTTGATTTTCTTTTTTTATTATTAATTTTTCAAGTGTTTTTGTCTATTGTTATTTTAGTTACAGTTGCCTGAGTTGGGGAGATTGTGTACTTCAAACTACTTTTCACAAGTGGGGCAAGTTGGTATTGGGCGATTTGACAGCTTTGTCTTGCTTCTGGCCAGATGGACCTTGGAATGACTTGGGACGGATCAAGAAATGTTGCAACCAGTCTGAACAATAATGATTGCACCTTTTACGTTTTAGATAATATTAATGGCAAAAAGCTTACATCATGGGCAAAAGATTAATGTGGATATGGCACAAATACTTGAAGTTTGACTACCCATATACATTAGAAGTAAAATATTCAATGAACAATTCGTATAAGGAACGATTTTTTTTACATTGAGTAAAGGTACAAAAAAGGATCTGAATCAGGAGACGGTCGTGACATTCATAAGCCACCTTCTATTATATATGGATAGTCGACCGTCCCAAGTGCCTGTGGGATATGGGGAGGGGAGGGCCGTGTTCTATTGATCAAAGATGGGCCTCTAACCTACGTTTTGAATTTCAGTGTATCAGAAGAGTCTTAATGAGAAAATGTTGATTCCTTTTAATTATGCTTTCCACATAATTTCTATCGCACGCACTTCACGACAAACGCTGGACTTCAAACCTGCAAACCGGAAGTGAATGCCGGTTTTGTCAGAAAATGTGAGCTATGTATTTGTGTAGAAACTTGCTTTCAAGATAAGGGTAGCGCACTTTACTCACCACGAAACAAGAATAATTTTACTATGTTTTTGTCCATTTTCTGTGGTGTAGTTGTAATCGTACAAAACGTATCTTGGTTCTTTCGGCGGAAGAAACTTCTTCAGTTCTTCAAAGGGTAAGGTTCCGCATTCAAATTCCTGTTCTGTAACAATTTGCCTCTTTTCTTCCTTATTTATTTTCAGAACCAAAGCGTCTAATAAGTGCTTCGTTTTCAGTTTGGTGTCATATGTGGTTACAACGCTATCACCGAGTCCAACTCCTGACATGGCCATCTTGAAAGAAAAAGAGAATAAAACTAGTTCCGGTTTGATAGGACAGGTGAAACCATGTAGGATCGAAATCGAGACGAAATGTATGGCATATTATGCTGCTTTTACCTAAACTTTTATTTTAAACTGACGATCACTAAACCTGAAATGAATTTGAAAAATATATTTCTGATGACTATGAAAAAATATTGATCAGCATTTTTGCATAACATTTTCATCGATCGATTCCGATCCTGAAAGTTATGTGACATCATTATGGGTGGGTTTTCGAAAAGTGTGCATGGCTATATATGTTAGATCAAAGACAGAAATGTCCTTTTGTGGCTAATAAAACTATAAGATCAACTTTTCATATATGCTTTTAAATTTTATTAAAGATTGGAATTAAAAAGTAAAAATTAGAAGTTTGAAAAACTTGTGGACTTTATACCTGTTTTTCTACATTGTTTTTTTTATGTTTTGTTAGTTATACGTCCTTGTTTTTTGTTTTTGTTTTTTTTAAACCTAGGTGATTCCTAGGTATTTTGTGTCCTATTTTTATTTACGTACCAGTATTTATCTTTGCCTCGGGAGTCTAGGCAGAAATCATTTAAAATAAAGAATTAAAAATTACATAAGAGAAGTAACGTGAGGGTACCCAAATTGCACCTATTTTGACAGTTTTTTCACCTACGTTTTTTAATGGTCCAGACAAAAGTTTCCATTCTGTGTTTATTTTGTAGACGTATCCTTATTTACTATATAGTTACTCCAATTTAATTTTGAATTTATATTGAATCATAGAAAAATGGGTTTGAACCGACCTCTAAACGATCCGTGATTCTGTAATGAGCAGTACCCAAATTGCATCCATGCGGCTTAAATTCACATCCTTAAAAATCGAATAACAGATGTTTTATTTTATTTCTTCAAATATTTAGAACAATTTGATATAAGTCCATGCTTACTATTCATTTTTGAATGAATGGACGCATGTAACATATTTTATTTGCTCATTTTTGAAAGGTGACTTTTTGTGAACGTCGCATGGCGACGTTTCCGTAGATTTTACTTTTCCGGTGTGTATATTTAAATATTTTACCTATGCTGAAAGACGTGTATAATGTCAGTGAATGAAAATACAAATTTTTTTGTCTATAAAAGAAAACTTGTAAGATTTCCGCAGCTATTTGTGTCACGTTGAATAGGTGCAATTTGGGTACTGGGTGAAATTTGGGTACTGGGACGTTAGACTTTCCAATGGCGAATACCTGTGTGTGTGTGTGTGTGGGGAGGGGCATATCATGCATATAGAGAATACATGTATAAGGAAAAAGAACATTGATTAGCATAGGTATATAGAATTTAACTGATACACACTCGCAATACAATTAGACTGAAATAAAGCCCTTGGTTTAAAGTATATAATATAGTTACATGAAAAATAGATAGATCTAACTCATATTGACTTCAATAAATTTTCCAACAGCATTAAGGACATGATTGTCTCCACAGCTTAATAAATAAATGAATTTTTGCTGATTGTCCAGTATAGAAAAGTTTGGAATTTTTGGGCAAACAAAGTCAAAGAGAGCATCTCTATCAGAGTTAAATTTTTCACCTGAAGTTAAAAAATGGAGTTCATCTTTAACACAGCCAGAGGAGTATTTTTCGGAAAATTCTTTCATTTCGTGGAATATTTGAAAAACGGCCAAATTCAATTTGAAGCTTATGAGCAGATATACGTAATTTGAAAAATAGCCATATGTCCGTAGCGCGATCTATCAACACGGGAAATATATATATATATTCCTTCTCAAAGGGTCAAACAGATATTATCCGAATTTGGAATAACCTTTAGCTTAATTGAGAATTTCGATTCGTATGACGTCATGTTTTGACATGACGTTAAGGATGTACTTAGGTGAAATTAAAAAAATCTAGAATTTAAAATTGATACTATAAGTCAGAAGAGCATTAGTTAAGGAACAAAATAAGCTAAAATATTGATAGGTTATGGAGCTCCTTTCCGAGATAATTTTTAAAAAGTGGCGGGAAAAGGCTGACTCGGACTTTTACATTATATTTGCATTGGCTTTATTTGGGTGTCAAATCGAAAGAAAAGAAATCTAGAATCTGCTTTAATTGAAGAAAACTATTACACTGTATAATCTTCGATGTTTTGTTTGAAAGAGAAACAGTAATGAACAGGTGCTTCCATCAATTAGAAAATATGGGCATATGTGTCCCGGGCTCCGGTACAGTCGGTGTGGACACATGTACGTGTCCCTCCGACAGCAAGAAGGTTAAATTTATACATTTTTTCGAGCTCTGGTGCATTAATTCTTTTTGTTATGATAAGATAAGACAAGATAAAATATTATTATGAATTAGAATAGACATAACAGTTCTGTCGTTTTGTTTTCAATTTCATTTTTTTAAACACAGTGAAATCGACATAGTGTTTGCACATAGGTTACGATAGTCATCATACAATAACAGAGGGTGTGGACAGAGGGACCCTTCTCCCACCTCCCGCCCCTATCTCCCACCTCCCCCCCCACCTCCCTCAATAGCTGTCCACCCCCTCATAACATGTGGATTTACGTGGGAGGTAAACTGTAAGCCATAAATATGTGCATCTGTGATTCTGCGCTAAATATCACGTTGTTGCTTACAACGCTGAAGCAGGACATCATATTAGAATTTTGAGTTTTTGTAATCGAAACAAGGATGGTCAGTACTGTGGAACATAATTTATGTTATAATTATATGGAAACCCATGCAAATAGTTTATCCTACAAAAGTAAACAGTCTCGAATATTATAGACTCATTATAACCAACTATACGCAGGGGCGGATCCAGCCATTTAAAAAAGGGGAGGGGTTTCCAACCCAGGATAAAGGGGTTCCAACCATTTCTCCATTCAAAAGCATTGATGGTAAAAAAAAGGGGGGTTCCCAACCCCGGACCCCACCCCTGGATCAGCCACTGATACAATAAACATTCGTAAACTCGCTGAAGAAAACACTTTTAAACATACTAACAATAATAAAAGAATTAATTACTATGGGGGTACTATCCACACTGAACTGTGTCCACACTTGTATGGGAGAAATAAATATATATTTCAATTTGTTTATGAAGCATGAAAAAATAATAGTAAATACCAGATATTTTACCTTAATGTAAAGCAACACGAATGCTTGTAATTCTCCTTAAAGTTTATGTCAATCTATTGAATAACTATCCAATTTATAACAAACATTGCTTTCTCTGAGTTCTGACCACCGTTTTGCTTCTTTCCATATATGGGCAAATGGTTCTTCTTGTTGGACATAAAAGGATATTTACTTATTTTTTAGGTAATACCTATTTTTAAACAGGAGTTATGTCCCATAAGTTTTGTTTAGGAATTTTTTCTTACCTGTAATCTATTTTTATACGACTGACAACATTGTATATATCAATATATTGTATGTAAACAAAGACATATCCGTTTATCTTCGTCATTTGAAATCTGATGTATAGCTGTCTCATTGGCAATCATACCACATATTATTAATCAGTATTTCATTACGAACTTACGATTCTTTATACGGATATTATAGACCTCTACCCCATATTTGGAAAAGTTCCTTCAGAGCCGAATCAGTGACTCGACAAAGCCAAACCAACGCTAACAGTAATCATAAAATTATATTCATATATATGATGATCAATTTATTTGTGTTAAGTTATAAAAATCATTATAAAAAATTACGTTGCATTCATAGGCTCTTTAATTTGAATAAAAATGTCTTATCTTTATTATCTTATCTATTGGCACTCCAAATACAAAACTGCGTGACAAGTTGAGGTTGTTAGTTGGGTTGGGGATGGGGTAAACTTCTGAAAGTGAAAAATTATGGCCCCAAGCGTTTCTATAGTCTTAAAAATTTATACTTATACTTTTGAAAATGGAAGAGGACTTTCCGCTTTGGCTCCCCCGGCTCCTACGCAGTGGTTTTGGAATTCTAGTATGCAATTATCAAATAAAAACAAAGGATAAAAGTACTAGAGTACTGTTAACTCCGATGACGCCACAATTTGTTGGCTGTCGAATAAATCATACATACAGAATTACATATCCCTGTAAAATGCAGTTTGTTTTCTTACTTGTTAAATATTTCAGTCATAATAACAAATGAATGAGGTCGATGATATTTATCAAACAGTCAATCAATTGTTAGGTTCTGAGGACACGAGAAGTCAAAGGGACAACATAATCAAAGAGCTGAAGAGCTCTGAGGGGAAAGACGGCCATTGTTTCTTTTTTTTTTTTTTTTTTTTTGGGGGGTATCTTGTGATAGTCTTCATATAAAGAATGAAAAAAAGAACACCTTGAATATGTAGAAAGCTTGACAATACTGAAATCAAATGTTGTGTTATGTAATTTCGTTTCCTTTGTTAAGGATTCAATTTGGACCAATGGAAGAGATCTGCATCTTCTAAATCAAAACATTCGATTAAAGTTGAAAGTTAATTATCTAAAATTCATCTTAAAGTTCCCAGTTACAACTCTCATCACAGGGATACAGGTACTAATAAAAACCAATATGATTGATGTAAACTGTGTGAAGCTTGTTTCCAAATCCTACATTTTGATATATTTGTAAATTTCATGAAAAAATAGGTTTAAACTACAAAATGCAACATTTTTAATAATTTTTTTTTTACCATTACAATGATTATGTTGGTACGCAAAATTTAGTTTTAATGGAAGACTATTAATCATATACTAAATGTCACATTTTAAGTGTTCTGATACATTAACTTTTATTTAATTTGAGTGGATTATTACTCATCAATTGAGGTGCTCCTGTATTTGAGGAAGATTCTCAAAACAGAATTTTACAGAAAAAATGAAAACTGTCGTTTCTCTCCCCAATCTCATGTAATCCCACGGCCATTGTTTACTGTGAAAGTTACAAGTTGACCTACAAATTAAAACATTGCATGTTGATTTTTGAATCATCTATAGCAAACATAATTATGTTCAAATTGAACAAATACCAATTTTAAATTAGTACACGAACTCTGGGAATGATTTAAATTATCAGTAAAGGATATCCCTGCTTCTATGTAGTGTGGCATTCCAACAATGACGTCACTATAATGTAGGTTGGATATATTTAGAATATCTCGTCATTCTGATTTTTCCGGATTGTAAAAGAAACGTAAATAGTGTAAGGAGAACTGAAGATACGATAATTTCGCGAAAAACAGAAGGAAATGTGTTAAAAGTGAATCTATTCACTAGGATAGGTGCAAACAATTACAGCGGGTTTAAACGTTTTAATGGTACCAAACCTTCACCCATATCTGAAACATTGTGTAACATCACAACATAGAAAGACACACTATAAAATATCAATTGAAATGGCTTAACTCAATCAAAAGACATAACACCATGCAGTGAACATACACTGAACAAATAAATTTGATCTATGATACAATTTAAATACAAAATAAATAAACTAAGGGAAGAATAATTAAAGTAACATGTTATACCGCTGTGAAATGTTAAACAATTTAAGAAAAACAATATGCTTGAACAAAAATATCAGCAATTTGTAATAACTTTAAACACAGGTAAATGAAAATATTTTTGTTGTTAGGTATATATATACGTGTACAGTTCAAATGGAGAAAGGAAATATTTTCACAAAATTAATAATTTTGATGTTTATAGTACGAAGAAGTGAAAATTAAAGTAATTCCAAACACTTATCAAACCTTGTATATAGACCAGATATAACCCTGAAAAAGTAAACATTAGATAACAAAAAAGCATTATAATTAGTATCAACAGGTCAAATAAACAAGAAAGTACGATTTGAGAGTACTTGCAGTTACTGACAGCTAGTTAAAAGCCAAAAACAATTACGCAGCGACGTTAAGGGCGTTTCAAGAAATTTCCCATTATTATACTCAGGAAAAATCATATTGAACTCAAAGTAAGTTTTCTCTGCCTAAAGGCCAAAATGCACGTCAAAAGCGTAAACAGAGGAAAAGGGTCTATTCTGAATGACATTCCAAACTTTTATTTATAGAAAAAATATAAATCACTAGTGTCACGTGACTTCAAACTGAAAGTAAGGACATTTCCCAAAAAAGTCAAAAGGGCAGGTGCAAGAAATCGGATCGCCCTGGTTTTGGGCTCCCTGTATTCAGGATAACTTATTTTACTGGAAAAGTGCTGTGCCTAGTTATTAATAGAGGTTATTTAAATATAAAACAATAAAACCTGTAGATTTTTTTTCGATTTATTGACTTTTTGGCACTTCGGGTTGTGAAATTTCTTTTACACGAACGCTATAAAACTACTACCCTTACTACCTATACATTACTAGTAAGCGGAAGAAGGGATCCCGTAGACCGCCCTACGTCACGATTCATAAATTATGCATATTCTATTTATAGGCTATTTATAAACGATTCTGAAAATACTAATGCTAAAAATAGAATATTCTCTACATGTAAAACTATCTAAAGAAAAAACGATGCAAAATCATTAACTTTCATGTAACACTCAGGTGAATTTGCTTTATTTATTTTCAAACGTTTCGCACTATTGAATGCTTGCTTTGTTTAAAAAATGATGCGACATTATACCACTTTAACACAATATTGGTAGATCATATATGAATGAAAAAAGGTTTAATAGCTTTTCAAATAAAAACTTTATATTATCGTTATGTATCATATACTTTTCAACTATAAATAGAATGAATAACAGCTAGCACAAATATCCAAAGAAATGCCGTACTTCGACCTATACTTGTTAACTTTAAATACATTGTGACTTGGATGGAGCGTTGTCTCATTGGCACTCATATATTAATGAAAATATCTTATCTTATACTATCTTATCTTATCTTTTTATTTATATAAACACTACATGCATCTATTACAGTGCACATTGGAGGCATATACGGTGGATTACCGGTATTTCATTAGCAAAACATATGGAAATGAGGAAAGCCACAGCTGGGATATGCGAAAGACAGAACATTTTTGGAAATACTGTAAATGTAAATATGTCTAATCTTAACTATTGGTTCAATACTTTTTAGTTTTTTAATACGTAATTCATTCAATGATGTAATTTATCTTCTATCTATATGCTGACACTGCAAGAAGGACAATAATCCTTTAAACATGTTAAATGATCTGCAATGTTTATGATAGAAAATATGTTGAAGATGACAAGAATTGCGTCAATTTTATGGCCACAGGTCTAATTAACTTGGGTTTTTATTTTTTTTAAGTTTAAACTGATTTGCAATTATTTGTGTTGTATGTCTGTAAACTACTATTACAAGTAAGATGTATGAGAGTCAATCACTGATGACCCTTTCTTCCTATTGAAGAAAAATGGGTCAAAATATTATCCTGATATTAAAACCATTCAACATCGTAGCAATACTTCTCTTATACATGTATCATTTTCTCTTTCAAATAGACAATGGAACTAAAATGAATCCACTTTAATGATGTTCTTACCCTGATTTCAAAATATAACTGATCATTTTACATAATGCTTTCAGGCAGGCAAAGAGTTGTATGCCTTGGTTCTCGCCGAGTTTTCGGAATGGAAAATTAAATCAATACAGTAAGTATCAACATTTTTTTTAAATTTTAAAACTCGTGTATATTTCAATCAAGTTTATAGTCTATAACAATTCATGATTAAAGTAGATAAGGTAAATATCTTCCAGGTCATTTTAAGTCCTTTTCAGCAGTTGCATTGTTTTTCTGTGTTATATTTTTATGCGATTGGGATTTACACATAGACACTATTTGACAGTCAAAGACAATATCAATAATTCCAAGCTACAGGCTACACGAGACAAAATGTAAGTGATTTCAATAATATTAAGAATTAAAGTCTACTATTGATTTATCAGTTAGAAAGTGTTTCCTTTAAGTTTTATTGTAAGGAATTATCTTTGTATTCCAATTGGCTAGAAAGCTAGTTTTATAAAGATATATTTCAAAGTGAAGCAATATTGTAGGGTGCTTGGACATTGATGATATTAATATATGATCTATATCAATTTATTTATGACAAAATTGGAATTTAATTTGATAAATGGACTTGGTGTTAGTTACATTTTATATACATCTATTCCCTCATGTCGTTAAGGATTATGTGTCAAACATCTTGAGAATGATAATTTCGAACTTGATATTATTCCATTATAATTCTTAAATGATATGCATATTAGGGAATACGTTCATATGATTGGTCGAGAAGGCTTCCGGTAGTCACTCTTGAAGTTTTTTATTTTTCGATAAACGACGTTGACAGAACTACTTTTTGTAATCAATGGAAACAAGATGGCAGCGATAATAAGACAGACCGGCTCGACGTCAAAAATACCTATTTGCACTTATTTCCAATTTTAAAGAAAATAAGGATTAAACGCCTTTTAAAAGGAATTTATTGGTGTATAAACTGGACCAAGTCAATCACAAACATATCACAAAAGTCCTTCGGAATTTTATTAGTTTGTGAGTGAATTGGTCCAGTTTATACACCAATAAATTCCTTTAAAAGGATTTCATCCTATACAATATTTTTTAAATGTCCCACTTAATACTTACACAAAAAACAAGTCCATATTACTTAAAGAGGTTATAAAAACATGAGCCAATTAATAGTAATGTTTGAGAGGCGACCAAAATGATAAATATCTCATATACTTTAAAAAGGTTATTTTGTAACATATTAAAATAAATTGTAATATAATGTAAGATTTTAATATATTTGAAACATCATTTACAGTATGAAATGTCTGAACTTTCAAATATATTGATGAGGATGTTACCACATAATCAATTAAATTGAGAATGGAAATTGGGAATGCGTCAAAGAGACAACAACCCGACCAACGAGCATAAAACAGCCCAAGGCCACTAATGGATCTTCAACACAGCGATAAAATCCCGTCCCCGGAGGCGGGCTTCAGCAGCCCCCTAAGCAAAAATGTGTACTAGTTCAGTTAAAATGGACGTCACCCTAAATTCTGAAACATATAAATGAACTAAAATGTTAAAAACATACAAGACTTACAAAGACCAGAGACTCATGACTTGGGATAGGCGCAAAAAGCGGTGGGTTAGACATGTTTTGTGCGATCTCAACCTTCCCAATTAACCTTTAGCCAATGTAGACATATATAGCTACAACGTCTGCAATTTTTGAGTGTCACTTCCATATATTATGGGGTCCCTAACAATTTTGCCTCTGCAGCGGCCCAAAAGAACCTACTTTAAACGAAATCTGCAGAAGGGTCTCATGAATATTTCTTGGAGTTAGGTATTTTTGTTATCTACTTTTACATGCACGGCGTGACATGTCCCTGTACATGGGGCCATCCGACGGACGAGTTTGAAACGCTAATTCCTATAACTGCTAATTAACTGATGGATACTTAATGATAAACACAATGAAACATGTGATGTTTTTTATGTGGTTTATTTGTTTTTTGAATATTCGTTAAATAGAACTACTGATTCAAATTTCAACCATATTGTAATTTTTAGGATTTCCACGAAAATACTCTGATACACAATTTGGGGCCCTTTATAGCTTACTGTTCGGTGTGAGCCAAGGCTCCGTGTTGAAGACCGTACTTTGACCTATAATGGTTTACTTTTATAAATTTTGACTTGGATGGAGAGTTGTCTCATTGGCACTCATACCACATCTTCTTATATCTAAATACAAAATAAGGTGTATGAAGGAAAACATGTAACCTCTGTCAATGAGTTCTATCACGAGTTTGTATGATCAAATATTATGAAATATGTAATAAAAGTACGAATCATATTACTAGATATAAGCTGTATCAATTTCAGTGACTCACTTTATAATTAAAAATAATTTAATCAGATTGTCTTTTTTTTCAAATTAAAACCTTTTGTTTTTGTCGTGTATCATGCAGTGTTTTAGAAATAGAAAAAATACATGAATATTGGATCAAAGCTTTATATCCCAATAGGTTGTGGTTGCAGTATTTTTTTCACTAAATAGTAGAATTATGTCATGTATTTTGCAATTCTGTTACAAATGAGTAATCTATTCAAACGAAGGTGCTATCTTTATTTTACTTTAATAAAGTATTGATACATATTGTAGTTGATAAGTTTCACAAAGGGACAACTTTTCATAGTAAAACAAAAGGATATGGAGTAAATGTACATGGGACAAAATCTCACAAAATACATAGAAAGGATACAAATTATCAATAATCCGTTTTTTTTTTATTCCTGTTCTTCATCTTGACAGTCGATTTATGGTCTTCAAAAATTAACGAATCATTCATGCCCTACAATGAGGTCAAGACGGCCCCTAGCGTCCACTTAAGCTAACTTTTTGATAAAAAAAACACAGTTCACCTTCTTGCTCCCCACCCGCCTCGTAGTGCCAACTTGTGCGATGCTCGTGTACAAAGATTCTTCAGACAAAAGCATCAGGGATTCCTGAAAAGTACATGCTTAAACATGTCCTTCTAAGAATACAATTACCGATGCTCATGTGAAACCACAAAGCAAAGTGAGTTAAAATTGCAATTCCAGATGATTTTACTCAATTTCTCGGCAGATTGTCCTATCGGTTCCTACAGAACGTACTGTAATAGCTATATCATATACCAACAGCAAGAGATCCTACAGGTTCCCTGTTGTTTGCAAATTGTGCATCTAAGATAGGGCTTTCTATAGGATCCCTATTGTTTGTTTATAATGTATCTACTACAGGGCGTTCTATAGGATCCCTAGGCGGTCTACAGGGTCCCCTTTTATCTTTACATTTTGAATTTGTTATAGGGCGTTCTGTAGAGCGTCCTATAGTGGATAAATTATAAACAAGCAACAGGGGATCCTATAGAACGGACTATAGTAGATATATAATGTTCAGACAACAGGGGATCATGTAGACTGCCCAGGGGATCATGTAGAACGCCCTATAGTATATACATGAAAACCGAACATTAAGGGGTCCTATACAATGTCCTATAGTAGATAAATAATGTTCAGAAAACAAAGAGTCCTGTAGACCGGCCAGGGGATCCCGTAGAAAGCCCTATAGTATTTACATGATAAACAAACAACAGGGATCATACAGAACGTTCTATAGTAGATACATCAAAAACAAACAACAGGGCATCCTATAGAACGTTAAATAGTAGATACATCATAAACAAAGAACAGGGGATCTTATATAGAAGGTCCTATCTTAGATGCATAACCGACAGGGGATACTGTAGACCGTCCAGGGGATCCTGTAGAACACCCTGTAGTATATACATGAAAAACAAACAACAGTCGATCCTATAAAACGTCCTATAGTAGATATATAATGTTCAGACAACAGGGGATCCTATAGACTGCTCTGGGGATCCTGTAGAAAGCCCTATAGTATATACATGATTAACAAACAACAGAGGTTCCTATTAACCCTTCTATAGTAGCTACATCATAAACAAACAACAGGGGATCTTATAGAACGTCCTATAGTACATATATAATGTTCAGACAACAGGGGATCCTGTAGTACGCCCTATAGTATATACATGAAAAACAAACAACAGGGATCCTATAAAACGTCTTATAGTAAATATATAATGTTGAGAAAACAGGGATCCTGCAGACCGCCCAAGGGATCTTAAAAGCCCTATAGTATATACATGATGAACAAACAAAGGGAATCTAAAGAAGGTCCTATCTCAGATGCATAATTTTTAAACAACAGGGATCCTGTAGACCGTCCAGGGATCCTGTAGAACACCCTTTAGTATATACATGAAAACAAACAACAGTCGATCCTATAAAACGTCCTATAGTAGATATATAATGTTCAGACAACAGGGATCCTATACACCGCCCAGGGATCCTGTAGAACGCCGTGTAGTATATACATGAAAACAAACAACAGGGGATCTTATAGAACGTCCTATAGTACATATATAATGTTCAGACAACAGGGGATCCTGTGAACGCCCAGGGGATCCTGTAGAACGCCCTATAGTATATACATGGTAAACAAACAACAGGGGAACCTATAGAAGTTCCTATCTCAGATGCATAATGTTTTAAACAAATGAGGATCCTATAGAAAGCCCTATAGTATACACATGATAAACAAACAACAGGGGATCCTATAGAACGTCTTATAGTAAATATATAATATTGAGAAAACAGGGGATCCTGCAGACCGCCTAAGGGATCCTAAAAGCCCTATAGTATATACATGATGAACAAACAACAGGGTAAGTTATAGAAGGTCCTATCTCAGATGCATAATTTTTAAACAACAGGGGATCCTGTAGACCGTCCAGGGGATCTTGTAGAACGCCCTTTAGTATATATATGAAAAACAAACAACATTCGATCCTATCAAACATCCTATAGTAGATATATAATGTTCAGACAACAGGGGATCCTTTAGACCGCCCAGGGGATCCTGTAGAACGCCCTGTAGTATATACATGAAAAACAAACAACAGTCGATCCTATAAAACGCCCTATAGTAGATATATAATGTTCAGACAACAGGGGAGACCGCCCAGGGGATCCTGTAGAACGCCCTATAGTATATACATGAAAAACAAACAACAGGGGATCCTATAGAACGTCCTATAGTAGATATATAATTTTGAGAAAACAGGGGATCCTGCAGACCGCCGAAGGGATCCTTAAAGCCCTATAGTTTATACATGATAAACTAACAACAGGGGAACCTATAGAAGTTCATATCTCAGATGTATAATTTATAAACAAACGGGGATCCTGCAGACCGCACAGGGGATCCTATAGAAAGCCCTATAGTATATACATGATAAACAAACAACAGGGGATCCTATAGAACGTCCTATAGTAGATATATAATGTTAAAAAACAGGGATCCTGCAGACCGCCCAAGGGATCCTATAGAACGCCTTATATACGTGATAAACAAACAACAGGGGAACCTATAGAAGGTCCTATCTTAGATGCATAATTTTCAAACAACAGGGGATCCTGTAGAACACCGTAAAGTATATACATGAAAAACAAACAACAGTCGATCCTGTAAAACGTCCTATAGTAAATATATAATGTTCAGACAACAGGGGATCCTATAGACTGCCCTGGGGATCCTGTAGAAAGCTCTATAGTATATACATGATAAACAAACAACAGGGGTTCCTATTAATCCTTCTATAGTAGTAACATCATAAACAAACAACAGGGGATCTTATAGGACGTCCTATAGTACATATATAATGTTCAGACAACAGGGGATCCTGTAGTTCGCCCTATAGTATATACATGGAAAACAAACAACAGGGAATCCTATAGAACGTTTTATAGTAAATATATAATGTTGAGAAAAACAGGGGATCCTGCAGACCGTCCAGGGGATCTTGTAGAACACCTTGTAGTATATGCATGAAAAACAAACAACAGCGGATCCTATACAACGTCCTATAGTAGATATATAATGTTCAGACAACAGGGGATCCTGTAGAACGCTCTATTGTATATACATGAAAAACAAACAACTTGGGATCCTATAGAACGTCTTATAGTAGATATATAATGTTCAGACAACAGGGGATCATGTAAACCGCCCAGGGGATCCTGTAAAACGCCCTAATAGTAGCTTCATTATAAACAATTAACAAGGGTTCCTATAGAACGCCCTATAGTAGAATGTTCAGACAACAGGGGGTCCTGTAGACGGCCCAGGGGATTCTTTGAACGTCCTTTAGTAGATGTTTTATATCGAGACAGATTTATTTTTTATTCAAATGCAAACCTAGCAATTTTTTTTC
This sequence comes from Mytilus coruscus, assembly GCA_017311375.1. Taxonomy (NCBI): domain Eukaryota; kingdom Metazoa; phylum Mollusca; class Bivalvia; order Mytilida; family Mytilidae; genus Mytilus; species Mytilus coruscus. Next base: position 92,079,787 of record CM029598.1, read on the forward strand.
AATCAATCCAAAGCCAGAATTTATTATTCAACATCATACATGCTTATTGAAGATGAATTCAGAATTGTCTTTGAGCAACTGTATATTAGGCCCGATTTTTTTAATTATCAAAATGAAGGCCAGATTAATTCGTTTCTTTGAACGCAGACCAGCCCCACACACACACTCCCGTAAAGAAAATTTCTCGTGCCTTAGTACGTGTAAGCTACATTTTTTTTTCAATTTGCCTACATCAAAGTACTCTTTTAAGCGGATAATAAAAATATTATTAACTCCATAGTATATTCAAAGCCATGGGACCACGTGCATGGGACATTTGCAGGTCTTTACAACATAATTAAGGCACCACTACTGTTTGTCATATATATATATGAAATATCATGTATTTTAAAAAGGAATCTGTATTTGCTTAAAGAGGGCACAATGATATATGTTACTGTAATGCGGTACATTTTCCTATTTTTCATGTGATAAAAAAATAAATAAAGCAAATTCACCTGGACACAGTTGTTCATCTCTCGGTTAAATTTTAACCAAGGGTTAAATATCATAACCTTTGGTCAAATTTTAACCCTTGGTTATTTTCTGTTGTTCATCCTGTGGTTAAATTTAACCCGCTGTTAAATCCTTGGTTAAAACAGATATATTTGACCCACCTTTAGGGGCTGGGTTAAATATTTAACCAAGGGTTAAAAGTTTCAAAATGGCAGCACAACTTATTTTCAATATTCCAAATGTTAAAGTAAGAAAACCGCGAGTATTTCGGGGAGGAATTAATCTCACCAACTTGACAGAAAGAGAAATGAGAGAAAGATACAGATTTGGGAGGGAGACTTCTGATTTTTTGGTGGATCTACTAGGAAATGATCTTCAACGCGGAACCATGAAAAAGACAGCACTCACAGTGGAGGAGCAGTTATCCATTGCCCTGAGATTTTATGCGAGCGGGTCATTTCTCCAGGTGATTGGTGATACTTTGGGGTATGATAAGTCGACAGTAAGCAGAGCCGTGGATAATGTGACCAATGCAATATTGGCCAGAAAAAAAGATTTCATATCGTTTCCAACCAGTAAAGCTGACGTTGATGAGGTCAAGCTAGGTTTCTATGAACAAGCTAATTTCCCACATGTCGTAGGCTGCACTGACTGTATCCATGTACGAATCCAGAGGCCAGTCGAGGATGAAGCTGCATTCGTCGACAGAAAAAACTTTTCCAGTATCAATGTTCAAGCCGTATGTAATCATGAAGGTAAACCTGTCAAAATACTTTAATTTGTTCATGATTTGTAACGCTTGCTTCAAATTCAATGTACGTTATAGTGTTTAAATTGTTTTAATGTCCAGCTCGGCTAGACATTATGATAAAAATAATGGAATGTACAGTTTGTTTCAAAGTTTACCACAATGACCAAGTACTTAAAAAAATATCAATTTTCTTTTAAAATTCAAGTATGGAATTGTCAAAAAGGATAATTATTATCAACCTGTTACCGAAGTGAAAAGTAAAGCATTTTAAAATAGTGGTTTGGACGCAGCGAGGACATTTTAAAAAGTGTTATTCAGAATCAATAGGAACGGTGTTTTTTTTTTCATGAAAAGATAACAGACTGTAATGCAATTTCATCTTTTTCATTATCATTGTTTCAAGTTGATAATTTGCATCTAAATGCATATGATTCCTTAGAGAAAAAAGAGAAAAGGCAGATAATGTGTTAATGTTTTTTTTTTTTTTTTTTTTTTTTTTTTTTTTTTTTTTTTTTTTTTTTTTTTTTTGGCACAAGAGTTATATACTTTAATTGTTCAAGTTCATGTAAGGGTTCTTGTGGCTGAGTGGGTAGCGCGCTAGCCTGGTAATACCCGGATTGGAGGTTCGATTCTTGGAGAGTGCAAGTTATTTTTTTTCTTTTGCTCATATAAAGTTATGTGGTATATTTGACAATGAGACAAATTTCCACCACTTCAAGAGACAAAAGTCACAGAAATTAACAATTATACGTCACTGCACGACTTTCAAACAATGATTATAACCCATACCGAATAGTCAGCTATGAAGTAGAAATATATATATGTACATGAATTCCTAAGAGAGAAGACAGAAAATTAAGGCAGATCTTTCTTTCATGATTGTTTCTTTGAATTCACTTTTTTTTTGCAATTCAGATTCCTTTAAAAATACTAAAAATTCTTCTCTCCGTCATTGGTCATTGCTGAAACTACTATATTAGTATCAGGTCATTGTGAGCTAAAATGCTAGTATCATGTATAAGTTTTTTTTTCAAAAACGGCTGACTCTTCATACGAAGAGAAAGGAGGTAACATTCGATTATTTTTGTTTTAATTTTTTTTAAAGAATAAATACTGCAATTTCGATCATGGTTGACAGTGGTGTTATTGGCCTAGTAGAGATGGTGTGAGACTATCGTATAGCATTCAAGACAAAATGTACATGTTCGGATCTCACATGAGTGCATTTTTTTTAATTTCAATTTTGAACATACGTGATACTAGTGTTAATCATACAAACGAATAATTGCTATATACTATACACACAAAACCTTTTCGTTTTTTATTTCTGTGTCTTCAGGGATGAGGTTGTAAACCCTTACTTTTTGCATTATTTTCGAGTCTCGTCGTGATGTGTCTTAGTTTTCAATGATTGTATTCATGACATTACCCTGGAAAACATTCAATGTTAATGTCTATGTGAAAATAAATATTGTCTATTGCATGTCGCATTGTCCACATGTTCCCTATTCCAACTACCGACTGCATTGAACAAACGTATACTGAAAAAGCCAATAAAATGAAGTGGCTGCAAGTAGTGCGTGTTTTAATGGATGATAATAATAATGATAATCATTTCCGTTTTATAGGAAAGTTTACTCAGATCACTGCAGATTGGCCTGGATCAGTTCATGATTCTCATATTTTTAAGACTTCATCAATCTGCAAACACCTTGAGGAGAACCACAAAGGCCTGGTAGATGGTGTTCTTCTTGGTGACAGTGGTTACATGCATGTGTCGTCCATTCTTATTGACCCCTTACAACAACCCACAGGAACCACACCAAGAAAGATTTAATAGTGGTCATGTCTCAACAAGATCTCTTATCGAGAGAACATTTGGAGTCTGGAAAAGGAGATTTCATGTTCTTCATTCAGAGGTATTGTATTCTGTCTATTTCCTTTTAAACTGCACTGTGCAACTTATGTCCTTTGTTGTCAGTGTATTAATATTGAATGAATGTTATTATAAGTAATATTTCTTGTTCTGTATATAAATTAACAGCTATAGGTCACCATACTGCCTTCAACAATGAGTAAAGCCAATATCCCATGGTCACCTATAAAATACCCCGAAACAGTTCATTTGGGGGCCTTTTTGTAGCTTGGTCATTTGGTGTGAGCCAAGGCTCAATGTTGAAGGCCGTACTTAACCTAAAATTGCTTACTTTAACTACATTGTATCTTGGGTTGAGCGTTGTCTCATCGGCACTCATATGTCATCTTCTTATTCATATTAATAAAAAGAATTTGAATATATTACATGGCCTACCTATTGTAGGAATTGTAAACTTATTTTCGTTGTGAACATGCATGACATATTCTCCATTAGACGTAAAGCAAACAATCTTTTATAAATCATTCTCACATTGTCTTTATACACAATGCGCAATTAATGCATATCATTAATTCGTATTTTGTAACTAATTTTATTCGTTCAGGAATAGTCACATGTTAAACTATACTATATATGATTATAAAAAAGCATTTTCCAATAAAAACTATGTCAGATAATGGATAGAGGTTAAAACTAACTCAAATTAAAAAATCCTGTAACACTAAACAATATTATGTTCTATTATTTCGTAGATCAGAATGAAGCCAGAGAAGGTGTGTCGCATAATAGGTGCATACGCTGTACTGCACAATATAGCTGTCTTGAGGAAAGAGCCACTTGACGAGACACCATGCATCAATCCACCACCTGTTCCGGCGAATGCATACAATGGACCTCAAGGTGGAAACACTGTCAGGGACTACATCGCCAGATCATTCTTTTGACACATATATTTAATAACTTTATTTCGTTGAAAATGAATTCATATCCATATTTTTAGCACTTTGATGTCAACAATAAAGATACAAAATAAACATCACTGTAATGACTATATATTAATACTACACCGGCTTATCCATCTTTAATTATACCCTAAATCATGCATTATGATTAAAAAAAAAGTACAGATTGCCCAGGAAGAAATTACAGAATTTAATTAGCATATCTAATATACATTTAACATTCAACGAACTTTTCCTGGTAAATGAAACATTTTGTGTACTTGAAATATTATCTCTCATTAAAATATTCATGAATGTGTTCTACTGATAGACATTTTCACGATCAACAACCACATGTGTTGACAAATTTTAAGACAACATTTTTTTCAGTTTTGACAAATTGTTATAAAAATGTGTTTTCGCTTCATTTGTTGTACCCAAATCTTTTTCCTAGTATATTTATTATGATGTATTGATAATATAAAGTACAATTTTGAAAGTGTTTATTGTAAATCAGTAATAATTTAACTGTTGGTGATGCATTGCAGGAAATGTTTGTTCTTAAATGTAGACATTTCTCACAAAATTTAAATGTTAATATTTGAAAATAGTTTAAAAATTCATGAACAATCAAATCACTGCCTCTTTTTAACAGTTTACATATTCCGTAAGCTTCCTAGAAGCAACTGGTTAACAGATGGTGAAACCGGAATAGATGGATTCCGTTTCATAGATTTCAATAAATCAATTTGCAAGTCTAATTTTTCAATTTCTTTGTCTTGTTTTAACAATTCCTTTTCATACTTTAATTACTGGTTATCAAAAATATCTCTTTCTCCGTTTTTCGTCTTTTCGTCGGTAATTTGCTGCTTCCTTTCATGGATGTGAAGTGAGCGGCCGGTTCGTTATTCGATATTCGATATTCAATATCCAACCGGCTGCTAGCAGTCAGTTCGGTATTCAAATTTATTTGAAAATCATAAAAAAATATAATATTTGATAACATTAAAAGCATGATTTGATAGTGAAAAGATACGTAGGAAATCGTTTTATGACCCCTTCAAGTTGTCTTAAACTCTCGTTGTCCTCGAATATAAACCCTTATCAATTCTTATGTAAGTTGCATATTTGTCTTTATGTTATAAAGATTTTTATCAATAAAACAACATCAAAACTGTAATTGTATATCTAATATTTCTTAAAACAAAAACAAAAACCGATCACTCTAGAAACATTTAGAAATATTAATAGAAATATATATGGAAAGCCCCCAAAAAAGAAATATACAGTGGAAACCTACCTGAGACCGCTTAAATGACGGCTAGACTCCCCTGTTCTTTCAATGTCCATAATATTCGACAAAATCATAGACTCTTTATATATACAGATTGTATCAAAAGGATTTGCCAGAATGATGTCATCTTCGATATCTACGGAGGGCTTAGATTGTCACTTTTCAGCAAAAAATTGTCAAAATTTCAGGACAAAGGGCACGAGAGTTTAAGACAACTTGAAGGGTCATAAAACGATTTCCTACGTATCTTATCAGTCCTCTTAACTTTGAAAATCATGCTTTTAATGTTATCAAGTATTATATTTTTTTATTTTTAACTAAATTTGAATATCGAACCGACTGCTAGCAGCCGGTTGGATATTGAATATCGAATATCGAATAACGAACCGGCTGCTATAACTTCACGTCATAAAACGATTTCCTACGTATCTTATCAGTCCTCTTAACTTTGAAAATCATGCTTTTAATGTTATTAAGTATTACATTTTTTTATGATTTTCAACTAAATTTTGAATATCGAACCGACTGCCAGCAGCCGGTTGGATATTGAATATCGAATATCAAATAACGAACCGGCGGCTAACTTCACATACATTTATTGTAACAAAAAAAGTTAAAAATAATTTTTACCTCCCTTTCATTCTTTATTGATAATTTTGGTGTTTCATAACTTTCTTATATGTGTGCATTTTTACGTACATGTATACTGTTTTACTCGATGTATGGTTAATACTTAAATATTATGTCATTTATGCTTTTCACTTTAATTTTGAGAATACTATGCTGTCATCATTCTAGATAATGTCTACAAGATCAGTTATCGATGTTTCTGTACATATACTAGTGATGCAAATATAATTTAATGAATTTATACATAATTTTGTCTGTTTTTATTTGATATTAGCCCTTTTGTATGTTCCAGCGGTGTCTTGTTTCTTTTTTCAATAAGCAAATGGAAACATGAAAAAAATATCTATTGAAATATAATAGCACGTTTACTTTGTTCACTACGTATTCATAGCTACCATAAACGGACAGACGGGACACTCTAAGGGGGTACTTGAATTGGACGATTAAAGGTAGTGGCTATAAATCTCATTATTTCATTTATAAATAATTTACAATCATTTACCTTGCAATGCTGATACCAGATGGACCTGGTGTCTGGAATGATGCAGATGTCTGGGATACAGCAGAATGTGGACATGGTGAACGGGATACAGATATCTGGGATGCAGATGTTTTAGATAGTGACTCTAAAAACGTCGTATTTAAACTCAGTGTTCCCTGATCTTGTGGCGATTGTGGAAATGACAGGTCCAGGGTGGACACAAACTCCTCTGATTCAGAATTATATTCTGTTATTTTTTCAACTGGATCTTCATCTATAAAAAAAGTCATTGAATGTAACCTAAATTGTCAATCCGTGTTTTATGTGATAACTAGAAATACTAATATGATATCAATAGCATACGGCATATGGTGCCAAACCATTGTCTTTGATGTCATCATAGTCTTAACATTATTTCTTATTGCTTATTTTTTCTGTTTGGTGCTTGTCTTGGTTTTGTTTATACTTTACGCATAAGGTCAAAAATATTTTTTTTTTTAAAGATGAAGGTATGATTGCCGATGAGATCAAAACCCAACCAGAGCATAGAGCGACGAATGACATCCACTTCATCACAGACTCCTTGGTGCATGGATTGCTTGCATGGAGAAACATCGTAGTTGACCATTTTCAACTGGAATAACCTTATTTTCATGGTTCACTGGTAAATGTTATTGTTTTGTTGTACATTTATATTTGTATTTTAAGTACACGTATCAAACAAGGACATTTATCTATGGAACTCGCCGACATAATTGAGTGTCTTATGTTGAGGTCAAATGAGGTGTTTATACAATATAGACATGTACATCATACTTTTTTTTAAAAGACATACCACCACATTTATAGTAAGTCAAATAGGACCATGCAAGTTCTGTGTAAATTGTAGAAATTAATACTATAGGCTTAATATTATAACGACCCGGCGAATTCAATGACACAATACAAAAAGTACTTCCTCATTTGACAATAAAGCTGAATGTGATTCAGGTGGAAGAAATGATTAACGATTGTTATCAAGTATATCGGTTAATGTCATGAGACTTAACAATTTAATTTTACTAGTTTACAATTCGATTGTTGTACCTTTTTTGTCTGAGTGGTGCACAATAAATGAAATTGTGTCATGCACCATTGTTGGTACATCTATTACTGAAAAATTTATTTCCCTGAATGTACACAGAAAAGAAGTCAATGCATCTCTTTCCTCTTCTGTGATGCCTTTTGTGGTGTCCACATAATTGTTTAAAATGCTGTCTCCTACTTTTGGCAGTGCTATATTTGGACTGTAATCCTGTAGAAATTGGTGAATTTCTACACTTATTACTTTTGCTTTTTCAAGGAGGGATTTAACTTCTTTACCTGAAGCAAATATTTTTGTACATAAGCCGTCATATGCCCGGCAAACGTAAAGCATTATAGTTGAAACGATTTTATAATAAATAGAAATGTTATTGATAAGCCCCACTCCCTCCAAATCGAACTATAAAATGGACCCCCAAGAAATCATATTGACGTCCCCGAACGAAAGGCATTCCTAATAATATTCATAGACGGATCCTCTTTATTAGCTTGCAATTGTTTTAAAAATCACAGACCCCCCCACACACACACATTTCTACAGAGCCAAAATTGAAGCGGGTCCCCTTTTACCATGATCCCCGAGTGAGTGATCATGAAATTTCCGAAGGGGGGCCCTGATATATATATATTACATATACATGTATATATTAATACAGATATGGCGCCTTCGACAATGGAACTGTTCCAGGAGGAGAGTTCCTTTTTATTTTTGGACGATCAATGCATTTAAATTGGGACATATAGTTGGAACCCCCTTCCTTATCCTGGGTTGGGACCCCCCTTTTTTGTTTTTTGGACGATCTATGCACTTGAATGGGGACATATGCATAGGCGGATCCAGGGTGGGAAAAATTTGGTTGATTATATAGAGAATCACTGAATCATGACTGGAGCGGCCCCCTTTAGGTCAGTCAGTGCCCCCCCCCTTCCCCCTTATAAAAAGCTCTGGATCCGCTACTGATATAGTTGGAACTCCCCTACTTATCCTGGGTTAGGACCCCCCTTTTTGGACGATCAATGCACTTGAATGGGGACATATAGTTGGAACCCTCTTTATCCTGGGTTGGGACCCCTCCCCCTTTAAAAATGGCTTTATCCGCCCCTTATCAAACCAACATTTAACAAGCACGTATAGTCGCTTCTTGGGAATACCCCTTTTTTGTGTGTTAATTTTTTTTCTTCCAAAGGCAGACTATTTATCAGGGACCTGGGAACAGTACATCAATATATGTATCAGAGTTTGTAAATTCACTGGAAACTAGGTAAGACACGCGCATTAGTTAAACTCTCACTATGTTTAGAATCATTTTTAGATACTATAAATATAAACGTTTGTGCTATTGCATGGTGTTTGCAGTATAGTGTGCATCGTTAAATATCTTTATATTTGGTGATTGGAAACTTTGAACTTTGATATAATATTATATAATGGATGGAAAAATGAAAGTGTGCTTATATTGTCAGAAAATATACAAATAAAGATACAGAATTAATGATTTTACTACTTTACATACATTATTTAGTCTGTACTTCAGTTTTGCTGGTAATAAAGTTGGTTTTTTTTATATAGAGAAATGACTGTACATGTAGCTCATTTTGCATTGATTGATGAATATAAGTCAAATGGTATAAATAGAAGAATAGAAGTTGATTAATGATGAGCAGTTCCAATGGTTTTGTATATAAAAAAGCAGAAGTACAATTTATCTTTAATCAAAGCATTTTATTTAACAATTATAACAGAAAATAGGAAAAAGTGTAAGTTTTAGTATAGATTCTTGTTTAAAACCAGGCTGTGTTTATAGTGTGTATATATTTCTCTGGTATTAACAACACATTTTTGTATGCTCTCTCTCTCTCTCTCTCTCTCTCTATTGTGACGAAAAAGTTCGGGTATGGTACTTAAACTAAAGTGTGTATCCGTGTGTTTGTGCTGTGTTGTTGGGTGTATAAGTTTCAGGTCGTGCCTTTCACTCGTACACGGACGACAAATGCCAAGTATACTCTTTAACAGGGTTACCCTAGAAATCTACTGGTAGCATGATTAAGGGAATCCTGGTCACATAAATAAATAAATGGATCCTGGTGCAGTCTGAACGAAGTCTTGTAAGTGAACATAAACACGAAGTCGAATAAAAGTTCAATACTGTATTATCAAAATCACATTATACAAGTATAACAAAATGTACATCTAACTTCAGGCTCAACAATACGGTTCTCCTCTCTACTCTACAAACGTAACTGTCCTCTCCTCACTTTAAATTCTCTCTCCTCCTATCTCACGCTTTTCTCTCTTTTATATGACTCCTACAAGCCCGTATACAAATATAGACTACTAGGGCAACCGGGCTCCGTGTAGTCCGTGCTCCGGAAGTCCGGGTGCTCCGGTAATCCGGGTGCTCCGGTGCTCCGGGCTCCTAGTGTTCCGTGCTCCTTACATAAATTTACTAGGGCACCATATGCAAATCATTAGGGCTCACTAGTCAAACAAAGAAATCTAAATATAACTCCTAATTAATATAATCTCTGATGATCTCTAACTGTATTAAATGGCTATGTGTGAAAATACAGATGTATGTAAACCTGATACAATCAGATAACACGCTTGACCTAACATATAAAAATGTTACACAGCCCCCCTCTTAACTATGAACTTCCACTGTTCAGTATACAGCATTATATAAAAAAATCTAATTAAATACTGTTCTTGAGCACCTTATAACAAATACATACGTAGCCAACAAGTAGTACATGTATAAAAAAAAATGTATATATATCAAAAACATATCATGGTTTGCATCAAAAGAACTTCTAAGATAAAAAAAATATATATATATAAACAAAATGTACATGTACCCTTAGATAGATGATAATAAAAAAAACCTTATCATAACTTTTTAAAATATAAAAATAGCACCCCTGACTAGTTTTGAGTATTATGCGATTCTAAATAACAAAACTTAACACAACTTACAGGGATATCATATTTTTATCATGGAATATATAAAAAAAAAAAAAAAAAAAAAAACATCGGAATCCAAGACTTGATTCTTTAAAATGTTTAAACGTACACTAAAAATTGGGCCAGGTAACACCAAGTAAATAACAAGGGTCACAGGGCTCCATATAAACAAAATTACTTTAAACTAATTTTGCGAACAAAATTTAAGTCCATGTAAAATAAGCACCACTTATTAAAAATAAGAAATATAACAAAAATACAAAAACTATATAGTGCTGACAATGATATATTTTAAGTCTACATAATAGTTTTAGATTTAAGACTTTCAAAACAATGGAGTTTACTGGTCTTAAAAAAATGTAGTTAATCATTGTTTAATGGGCATTGAGACACCATGATTGAAGGGTTTCAAGCGACATATTGTAATTTTAAAGGGCTTCGAGACACCATAAAAATGTATTTAGGGTTTCGAGCACCAAATAAAGATAAACTTTTACTTTATAAACAAACACAGAAAAACTTCTGTATAAAACAACATAGTTTACACAATAAATAAACAACTGTTTATAAAGTCACTTGGTTTATTCACTATCTTCTTCCGTCGTTTCATTGTGGTTTTTTTTCTTTTCATTAGACCGTCCATGCCGGATGACCGACACCTGGCCTCTGGTGTCGATCTCCTCTGCGTAAATCTGTCTCTCGAGAATCTCTACGGTCTCCTTCTCGGTTCCGGAAATTCTGGTGGACGATTTTTAAACATCGGGGATCTGTCTCTTCCATGCCATTTATAACGGTTATAGAATCGCCCTTGGGATCCTTTACCGTTATTCCGTGGGTAATTATCAGGAACTTTATTTCTGTCGACATTTTCTCTTCGTGTTCCTTCTGCTTCTGCAGTTACATCTTCATCACTATCCCCGTCTTTAACTTCAAATATAGGCCGCTGAACTGGATTGAAATGCTTGGCGAGGTCCTTTTCTCCTACTCTTAAGCATTCTTCCTGCACTGAATTAATTACCGCCTCTTGCAGGGTATTAGGTCTGGTTCGCTTGACAGCAAGGCGAAAATCCTCTGACTGTCCGCACTTGTCAAGGAACGCTTTAATAGAGTTCTCCTCTACAATCTCAGGATTGCCCGGATACGCTCTACGGTACAAATCCTCTATGGCTTGACCAAAATCTCTCAAAGATTCTTCCGGTTTTCTCTTTCTCAGTTTTGCCTCTGTCACATACCTTTCTTTTATCGCCGTATGTCCAAATCTCTCTTCCATCTTTTGTTTAAGACGATTATTATCTCTCTGTATTATAACTGGCATCCCGTATGCATACGTCTCCGCTTGTCCCCTAAGAGTGCTTAGTAGGACCCTTCGTGACTTTTCGTTGTTCCATACATTTAACTCGGAGATATTCTCGAAGTATTGAATAAACTCATTCCTAACATCATTCCTTGCTCCAGAAAAGGTCCTCCGTACAGGATATTCATTAGATGGAGGAACGTTCCTTCCACGGATACACCAAGTATTCGGGTATTCCGTAGTCGTTACATTCATTTTCTATACTATCAGACTCTGGCAATTGGACATGTCCTAGTGATAAGCCCATGTTTTCCGATGTTTGCCCGGGTGACTCAAGCTCCATTTGCCTTTGCCCGTTTATAACAGGGCGATTAGGCCTAGGACTCGAGTACGAGGGCATTTCATCTGAGTCATAGGGCGTACCAGTTTCAGTCATAACATTATCCGGAGTACGACTAAGCCCATTAAACATATGATTAGGGCTTCGCCTGTTCCTGGACCATGTATATACGGTGTTTTCTGTCTTATAACCAGAAATGACGAAATTCCATACAAATTTCAAAACTATCGTTGAAATTATCAGGCATATTATCGCTAATAATCCAATCATTACATATTTTTGAAACTTCTGTATTACCCTATTGTTAGGGAAATAAATCCATGCTGATGCGACGAGGCCGCTACTGAGAGTAAGCAAACTAACCCATATTTGCCAAAATTTCTTCGAACCATTTCCTCCGTCTTTTTCCGTATTGCTCATCTCCTGGACAGCTCTATCCTGATTGTTCCTCGGTGAACAATGCCCGATTCTCCGGCGATACCTGATATCTGGCATAGTCTCCGTGTGAACATAATGGAGAGTACCAGTGGCAGGCGAACTATCTAACCCAGAATCTGCGGGGGAAAATATCTGGTTTCTTAAGCAATTCTGCCTTACCTGAGAGAGCGTTGGAGCCTGAGTTGATGTCCTTTTTTTTCTTCTTGGTGTTTCCATTATATTATTACAAGTTCGTTGAAGTCTCACACAGTAAATCCCACCACTGCCACCAATGTGACGAAAAAGTTCGGGTATGGTACTTAAACTAAAGTGTGTATCCGTGTGTTTGTGCTGTGTTGTTGGGTGTATAAGTTTCAGGTCGTGCCTTTCACTCGTACACGGACGACAAATGCCAAGTATACTCTTTAACAGGGTTACCCTAGAAATCTACTGGTAGCATGATTAAGGGAATCCTGGTCACATAAATAAATAAATGGATCCTGGTGCAGTCTGAACGAAGTCTTGTAAGTGAACATAAACACGAAGTCGAATAAAAGTTCAATACTGTATTATCAAAATCACATTATACAAGTATAACAAAATGTACATCTAACTCCAGGCTCAACAATACGGTTCTCCTCTCTACTCTAAAAACGTAACTGTCCTCTCCTCACTTTAAATTCTCTCTCCTCCTATCTCACGTTTTCTCTCTTTATATGACTCCTACAAGCCCGTATACAAATATAGACTACTAGGGTAACCGGGCTCCGTGTAGTCCGTGCTCCGGAAGTCCGGGTGCTCCGGTAATCCGGGTGCTCCGGTGCTCCGGACTCCTAGTGTTCCGTGCTCCTTACATAAATTTACTAGGGCACCATATGCAAATCATTAGGGCTCACTAGTCAAACAAAGAAATCTAAATATAACTCCTAATTAATATAATCTCTGATGATCTCTAACTGTATTAAATGGCTATGTGTGAAAATACAAATGTATGTAAACCTGATACAATCAGATAACACGCTTGACCTAACATATAAAATGTTACAATATATATATGAATATATATAATTCAATTGACTAATAAATGCTTTGAATTTTGTATTACCATCCTTAGATAAATACACTGTTTATAAATATTGTAATAAATTTCAGAGAATGATGAAGATTTAACAAAATGTTAGATGTGCTTTAAATAGAAATAAACTTAAAGTAAATATCTATAGAATAGAATAGAACATTTTTATTCACCAAATTAGGGCCTCAGGAGAGCATATAGCAAACAATAACTATAAGTCTATGGTCATGCATTTAAGAAATCCATTTTTAATAAAACAGATTTTCATATTGATGAGAATGTGTCAAAAACTGTCAATGATTTATAAGGACTATAGTAATACCTAATTTGTAGATTGTTAGTGAAAAGCTGTAGCTGTGACTGAATCATCCATTAGACTGTTGATATTTTAAAGAATATAACTCAATGAGGTTTCAGTCACAAAATTGAGTAAGGTGCAGAGTCGGATTTAGAGGGGGGCCCAGGGGCCCGGGCCCCCCCTTTTCTGGGAAAAATTTTGTTGATTATATAGAGAATCACTGAAGCATGACCGGAGCGGGCCCCCTCTTAGGCAGTCAGTGGGCCCCCACTTATGAAAATTTCTGGATCCGCCACTGAGGTGTTCTGTAAAGGATCACACAAAGTATTGGTCCGAGAACACAGTTATCGTCCTTAGATTCTCCTATAGTCCCTAGTGTGGACAGTGTATAACTTGCAAATTTTGTTCATACACTTTCCAAATTTATTTCTTTATATTTTATGCATGAAATATTAAGTAAAGGGATGAAATTACATGTTAAAAAATTTGGGTGCTGAATCTTTATGTTAAGTAGTGATTTGGTCCAGTTCAAAAAGGTCAAAAACTAGTATGTCTGAAGCTGTCAAACTGAATTTTAGACCCCCTTAACATAGAATTGTCAATATTTTGAGTTAGAGCTGGTAGGCTTTTCTATAATTTTGATATTATTTGTCCCAATAGTAGTACACTACACTGTAAAAATCTTTTTGAGATAGAGCAGGTGCGATTTTTTAATTTGAATTTGTTGTCTAAAAGAAATGCACTACGAAATAACTCACAGTGTTCTCGGGCCTAAGAGATGAATTCAGGAAATCAAGATTCTGTACTTTGGCAACTTCAATAAAAGTAAAGGATTTAAATCTTTATTTGAAAGAAATTCTGTTAAAATGTCCCATTTTGGCATTATACGGCTAAAATAAGCATTTTATAGCAGTTTCCATTTTTATGCCTAAGAGGCATGCTGACTTTCTATCTGACAGATTTTATGCTTTGATATTTGTGTTTCTATGATTAACTCAAATTCTTTTAACCATTTGTGAACTCTGAATGTAGAGAAAAGTAGATTATCACAGAAAAAATGTGCAAAATGTGTTGTAATTAGGAACTGGTCGAACGGCCTGTTTGATGTATGTGAAATGTGAAGAGCTTTGTACATAAAATTTGTAGTCCATCATAAATATTTCACTAAATCTGTAAAAAGCACTTGACAATGATCTGTGCACCTTATCCATTTCATATACTACCTTTATTTTCTTCTGTAGGATAGCATGTGGTTCAAATATATGCCAGTTAAGACTAAAACTACATGCAAGTTTTCCATTGAAAAGTGAAAAACTGTGCATCAGACCATACTGTCTGCAAAAAGTTGAATGCAAGAGTCCTTTTGCAATTAGACTTCTTGTATCATGACATCTTAGCATAGAAATGAGCAAAAAGTAACAAATTTCCATTTCTTATAGCTTCTGTATGCATTTTATATGTAAATATGTGCTACGGCCTAAATTGACTCTAAATAATGTTCAGTCTTGCATGACCTAAGACCATTTTATACTCATGTGGTATGCTTTTGTAACTTTTCTTTCAATTTAAAGTACATTTAATATATATGGAAGAATAATTTATGGTAAAAACCTTCAAAAACTTCAAATTGGTTGGAAAAATGCATGTTTATGTAAGGCTCCCTTAATTCGAAAATCTCAATTTTCAGGCACAGGCTCATATAAATTTGACTTTTGAATAATTGTAATAAATCTGATAAATCAAATGAGTGTTCAGTTGCTTTTAATACCTCATATATTATATCTAAGAGCATTTGAAAAGCAAATTTTGCAATATTTAAATTTTAAAGCCCAAATCTTGATAGTTGAAATTATTTGATTTAAACATCAAAATTAAACATCCAAATTTCAATATTAAAATAGCCATAGTTTCTATGATATATATCCTATGGCCATGAAACTTGGCCAACTATCTTATAATTCCCTAAGATTAGGTCATGCAAAGTTTAATTAGAATCGGTCAAGTCTTTCTATACTAAGAGATGAATTCAGGAAATCAAGATTCTGTACTTTGGCAACTTCCCTGAATGGTTTGCTGGTTTCAATTTGCCAAATTCAATAAAAGTAAAGGATTTAAATCTTTATTTGAAAGAAATTCTGTTAAAATGTCCCATTTTGGCATTATACGGCTAAAATAAGCATTTTATAGCAGTTTCCATTTTTATGCCTAAGAGGCATGCTGACTTTCTATCTGACAGATTTTTATGCTTTGATATTTGTGTTTCTATGATTAACTCAAATTCTTTTAACCATTTGTGAACTCTGAATGTAGAGAAAAGTAGATTATCACAGAAAAAATGTGCAAAATGTGTTGTAATTAGGAACTGGTCGAACGGCCTGTTTGATGTATGTGAAATGTGAAGAGCTTTGTACATAAAATTTGTAGTCCATCATAAATATTTCACTAAATCTGTAAAAAGCACTTGACAATGATCTGTGCACCTTATCCATTTCATATACTACCTTTATTTTCTTCTGTAGGATAGCATGTGGTTCAAATATATGCCAGTTAAGACTAAAACTACATGCAAGTTTTCCATTGAAAAGTGAAAAACTGTGCATCAGACCATACTGTCTGCAAAAAGTTGAATGCAAGAGTCCTTTTGCAATTAGACTTCTTGTATCATGACATCTTAGCATAGAAATGAGCAAAAAGTAACAAATTTCCATTTCTTATAGCTTCTGTATGCATTTTATATGTAAATATGTGCTACGGCCTAAATTGACTCTAAATAATGTTCAGTCTTGCATGACCTAAGACCATTTTATACTCATGTGGTATGCTTTTGTAACTTTTCTTTCAATTTAAAGTACATTTAATATATATGGAAGAATAATTTATGGTAAAAACCTTCAAAAACTTCAAATTGGTTGGAAAAATGCATGTTTATGTAAGGCTCCCTTAATTCGAAAATCTCAATTTTCAGGCACAGGCTCATATAAATTTGACTTTTGAATAATTGTAATAAATCTGATAAATCAAATGAGTGTTCAGTTGCTTTTAATACCTCATATATTATATCTAAGAGCATTTAAAAAGCAAATTTTGCAATATTTAAATTTTAAAGCCCAAATCTTGATAGTTGAAATTATTTGATTTAAACATCAAAATTAAACATCCAAATTTCAATATTAAAATAGCCATAGTTTCTATGATATATATCCTATGGCCATGAAACTTGGCCAACTATCTTATAATTCCCTAAGATTAGGTCATGCAAAGTTTAATTAGAATCGGTCAAGTCTTTCTATACTATTAGGTCCGAGAACACAGTTATCGTCCTTAGATTTTCGTTGTCTACAAATATAGTCCCTAGTGTGGACAGTGTATAACTTGCAAATTTTGTTCATACACTTTCCAAATTTATTTCTTTATATTTTATGCATGAAATATTAAGTAAAGGGATGAAATTACATGTTAAAAAATTTGGGTGCTGAATCTTTATGTTAAGTAGTGATTTGGTTCAGTTCAAAAAGGTCAAAAACTAGTATGTCTGAAGCTGTCAAACTGAATTTTAGACCCCCTTAACATAGAATTGTCAATATTTTGAGTTAGAGCTGGTAGGCTTTTCTATAATTTTGATATTATTTGTCCCAATAGTAGTACACTACACTGTAAAAATCTTTTGAGATAGAGCAGGTGCGATTTTTTAATTTGAATTTGTTGTCTAAAAGAAATGCACTACTGAAATAACTGTGTTCTCGGCCTAAGTTTTAAAATGCAGAAATTTTAAACCATTCAAAAGTGTAATACCAGATGAATGATTTTGATTTATACAAATTTTAAAATTATATAATTATGAACAATATTGCGATTTTAAGTCTACTGTACTAAACAAAACAAAACAAATATTAAACACATTTGAAGAAGATATATTTAGTCAATTTAAAACTGGTTGATGTGAATGCTTATGCAAAGGGTATTCATGAAAATTACTGACTAATGAATTGTTTAAAATTTAGCTTGTACTGAATTTTATTTGACAAATATTATTTCAATTAAAAAAAAACAAAAAGGTTAATACAATGCAAATATTTAACCTATTTTGAAATTGGTCTATTGTTCTCTAATTCTGTAAATCCCATTGAGACTCTCAGAAAATTGTATAGTGATACAGTCTGCCATACATGGGTACAATAGGTAAACTTTATTAAATCAAAGATTACAAGTCAATATCAATATATTATAAATAAATAGACAATGAATGAATGTTTTTCGGTGCAATAATCAGGACAATGGTTTTATTTCAAATTATAAACAGTAGTAAATTTTTCCAAACTCCTAAATGAACCCAACCATAAATCTCTAAATTAATTTGATTAAAAATAAGGAGTTTATATTATGATATGAATCCACATTGTTGAAATTCTACATACAGTTTTATATTCCTTAGGCAGATGTTCAACCAGAAAGTTTTTTGTTATTTTTATTAAACATTCAAGAAAATCAGAGATTACATGAAAACGAAACAAGCACCTGTACACGATGCAGTGTGTACATATGGCCTGCTGAAAGCAAGTGCCTTTTTACGATGACAGAGCTGACAGAATTTGTCAAAATGTAAGTCGTGGTTAGTAGAGATAGAGGAAGAACATGAAAAACGATTGATGTTGACTTAACTTGATTACACAATGAATTAAGCGCTGTACCCCAAATGATAAAATTTACCACGCTCGCATATTTGAGAGGTGAAGGTCGTATACCGTTAAAATGTAATCAAACAGACGACGAGTTTTTTTGTCAGAATTTTGTTTATTTGTATGATAAAATAGAAATATTTGATCAGAATAAAAACTGCATATTTTGTTGTCAAACATACTCCTTATTTCTGTCTCCACACCACTTCCAATGCCTTTGAAAGAGGCGCTATCTTTGCAAAGATCTATTATATTGGAAATGGCTGTGCTGACTTCTTTTGGCTTTGGACCGCCCCCTGTCTTAACAGACTCTCTCTTATTGTCTGTGAATATTCTCTTTGCCACCTTTTTACAATTGGACCATTTATCCTTAACCTCTTTGGGAGTTCTGATGGCAACTCCTAAGGCACTTGTCTGCTGAGCAATGGGCTATTCCAGAAATAATCCATCCCCCCCCTATGGAAGACATTGGAATTCCAGATTTTTTTTTCTCGATTTTTTCTAAAATTCCAGACAAATTTCCAACCTGGACAAAAAATTTCCAAACTTCTTGTCTATTGGTGCACAAGAAATTCCATGAATTTTCCAAAGGGTAGAGTAATTTCCACATAAATTTTACTGGTAGTCGTTAAGAATTTCCAGAACAGAATTCTTTGCAACCCATTATTTCCAGGTATAAAACACAAGAGTTGACTGATCAATTCCCTAAGTATGTACATCTCTTAAAAGACTTCAAAGTAATGGGGGAGGGGACAAAACTTTGTTACAGTGATAGTATAGTTTAAATTTAGAGAGAAGGAGCATTAAACATATTGTTTTATTCATTTTATAGGTTGCACTTTGTAAATACAGCTTTTCACAGACTGTCTCTTTTGGGGGATATATTATTCATAGATATTTTATTTTGTGTATGTACAGTCTGGTTCCCACATATGGGTGGGGTAGGGATACTACAGAATTTAGTATAAATTAGTTTAAACTCTAAGAAGTTCTTGCATGTAAATGTTAAAAGCATATGCTGCACAACCCTTTGGTTTGACCTTTGAATTAAATAGTACATGTAGTACATATCAACAACTTTCCATTTTAGTATATAATTAAATTTTACGAAACTTCATAGTAAAAGAGGCACAGTTCGAGCTGTAAAGGTACCCGTAGTTCCTATGCGAAATTGCATTGTTTTAATAATTTACAGAAGTGCAACCAACATGTATATTTTAGCTTGAATTGTTTCAAATACAAATGTATATACAAACTGTTGAATGTTAATCAGGTGCAAATGTCACAATAATTGGATTAATAGCATCTATGACTCCTCAGTAGTGGAAAATTATATCACATGGAAAGATAAAAACAGAGAAAATTTGGTTTGATCATGGAAGTATTATATATTGAATATAATACTTCCATGGTTTGATAAATTTTTGATGCCTTAATGACCTTTGCTAACACATCAAAAATATATCTTGACATGATTAAATGTAGCTTCAGACACTTGTGATGTAATCAAGAAGATGATAATTTCAACCAAGTTATATATATATATTAAAATCTGTATTTTTCACCCTTTTCATATATAAGGATTAATTAACACCAATAAATTGTGCAATTTAATTTGATATCTTAAATTTTATGATGAAATTTAGGGTTTGTCCTATAACATGTATAACATTATTAACTAATGCCAGATTTTAGGTCACTTCAGCTAAATAGCCATAACATTTACCAATTAACAGATAATTGATACATCATTTATTCAAACACACTTGTTTGTCTTCACAGCAGGAAATTGTCTAATTACCACAATATTGTAGAAGACTGACCAGAAATGACCAGCTGTGGACTATGACTCTATAATGGATTGCAAAATACTGATACAAATAAATAGATTGTTATCAGAATCAGTGGAAAACTGTCTCCTGACTTTCGATTTTACATTTAGAAGACCCCCATTTTTTGTACATTAATAAGAATTTTATATTCCAGGAAAAGATTACCAAAGCTGTATTTGGCGAAAACTCTATGGAATTTTGGGCCAATGCTCTTCAACTTCCTACTTTATAAATTATTAGGTCTTTTATTAAACATTTTATGATTCAAGCATTATTGCTGAGTCTTTTGTAGAGAGAACCCCATCTGGTGTACATAATTTTAAGCCTGGTATCAACAATGTGTTTTTTAAACAGTCTGAGGGTTAAGCTTTTTTTTAGACTTCAATAGCATTAACTTTGTCAAGCATTATGGAATAGTTGATATGTTGATTGGTGTTTAATGCCACTTCAGCACTATTGTGCTATTTTGTGGGCCTGGCTGTCAGTTTTTATTGGTGGTTGAAGCAAGAGAAAACCATGACCTTACGTTGGAAAACTAAGTCTGAATCCTAGTCAATTATGATTAAAGTTGAGGGCACTGCCTTGTGTCGTATTAAAGCCCCATACACATGTCATAGTTGATAGGCCAATGTGGTGGCAGATCCAGAACTTTTGTAAAAGGGGGCACTGACTGACCTAACTGACCTAAGGGATTGGGCTGCTCCAGTCATGCTTCAGTGATTCCTTTATAAGCAACCAAATTTTTCCCACAAAGGGGTCCCTTCCCTGGATCCGCCTATGCAATGAGCCAATGATACAGTGTTAGAATACCTAGAACACTTGGGCACTAAAGCCCTTATTTTTGTTCAATAAACATTTAGATACAGCCTAGGGTTGAAGTTAACAAAATATCAATAACCTCCTCAAACCTTTAAGCAATATCAGGAAACTTTTAAAGAAGATTCTTCATACTCTATAAATACCTGACATGTAGAGTAAAAGTTTTTTATGCATTCTTCCATAATCTACTTATCAATAATTATTTTGCAGTCAACCTTTAAATATTAAAATGAAAGATTTTGAATAACTTTGTCAAACCTTCATGAAATTTTACAAAACTTATAAAATTAGACAGAAACTTAAAGAGAAAGAACCCGAGCAAATTTTTATTTTATTTTTATTGTAAAGATATAAACATGTCTTGCAATAATTTAAATTCAAGAGATAAACAGGGTCATATCGCAGATGGGGATTGAAGGGGAGGTCGCTGCCTTATAGAGCTAGCTATTACTAAGCTAATAAGCAACATTTTAATTCAACAGATCCCATTATTAAATAGTTGACATGATTGATGAATAGTGCAAACATCCAAGTATGAGCAATATTTCATCTAAATCATTTGTAATCAGCTGGTGATCCTATAAGTTAACAGCAAACTAGTACATGTATTATTTGCAACTTTTATTCTAAAGATTTATAGTTTCTGCAGCAAATGAAAGAATGAACCTTCTTCTTCTGACCATTTTACAGCACAATGCAGAACGGGTTTTTTTTCATTCAGTAAAACAAGTAAATGTGTCCAAAGCACTCATAAAATTATTTTCTGTGTTTAGGGATAATTTTATAGAAATTGATCCACCTATAATTTTAGTGCAAATCATTTCTATGGCCTTTCATTGATACTATACTGTGTAGCAATGTTTTGGGTTTTCAGGAAATGTGTAAGTTAAAGGAAACTTTCAGCAGAGACCATCCCTTCTGTTTTCATTTTTTTAATACTGTTTTATTTTATTTTTTTTCATAATTTTATAAAATTTGTTAATTTGAATTTGAATTTAAATTTTTATTTTCTGATTTTCTAACTATTTCAACTTATTTCAATAAATGTTAAATTAAGTGTTTAATGGTAAGAATTTTGTCTTAAAAGAATATCTGTTTACATTTGTGGTTTTCATGATGATGGCCATTAATTAGTTCTGCACAGTGAGAAATTTTGTAGGAGCTGTGATGTTCATATAAATTATTTTATAGCTCATTTCACTAATTCACCAATGTTCTATTTCTTTTGAATCCTATGGATAGGTTTTAATAGGATATAGCACCTATTGAAGAATCTGTTTTAATAAGATGCCAGTATTTCCTGCATACCTTTTGAAGTTTTTCTGCTTGAGGATGATAATATGTAATGAATGATACATTACATCTATTTTCAACTTGGTTCTTTTTCTTTATTTAAAATCTTGTCTGTCTTGGAATTTGACTTTTGATAGAATTTGTTTTACCAATTTCAGTTAATAAAAGTCTTTTTTCTGGTTTGTGTTTCTAGGTAATCATGGTAATGAATAACTTCGCCTTTTATATAGGATTTAAAGTTCCAAATGGGGTGGTTTAGTTTTATGAAGATATTGGAATTTTTATTTTTTTTTAATAGCATTTCATATCTAAAACACCATTATTTTCAGGTGTTTGTCTTTGAAGATTTCAAGGTCTAGAATTTTTATGGAATGCTTATTGCATTCATAAGTGAACTTTAGCAGGTAGTATTGGTGAATAACTTGCATTTTCAAACAGGAAATTTAATTTCAATAAGTGGTAGGGATGAGCTGGTCACCATGGTCACTATTTCAAGCTTCATTACATTTATCATGATAAAATCTGGAAATTTAGATGAAGGTCAAGTTTTCAACTTGCCTGTTTATATCACAAGTGTCTGAAACTAATTACATGTCAGAATCTTGTGATGTTTGTAAATGTTTCCAATAGTGTGGTCAAATCAATTATCTCTTAATCAATTTTCCCATTCATTCTTACCAGCTATTTATTAATTTGCTGTTTGTGCTTTTAATCCCATTATTATGACATTTTCAACTAATTAACATTAAAAATATGTAATAATGACACTACATTACTATCCTAAAAATATTCTGATGTGTTTAGAGGAAATTGCAATGTAACTTTTATTTGTTTAATATACTATAGGTCTATTATTTGTTTATAAAAAATTTATATGCTTTTGTGAGGGGTTTCATTGGGGGTTCTGATCCCAGATCCCGCTTACTGTTTTGTCAGATTCCGTATCCCGCTTACACTATGTACGTAAGCAATTCTCATTTTTGTAATTTCCATGTCCCACTAGACTTCATTTCCGTTTCACAGCACAATAATTTGACTTTCACGTGTCACGCTTAAAAAATCGGCAATCCTGGGTCACGCTTAGACCCCAATGAGACCCGCTTAGACAGATATACATTTTAATAAGTAAAAATATGATATGAAAAGGGTGGGGTATGTGCTGGATCCAAATTCTCCTGGAAATAGCCGTGTCGTCATATATATACACGGGTATTAAAATTGAGAATGGAAATGAGGAATGTGTTAAAGAGACAACGCGACCATAGAACATACAAAATGTAATTTTAGTCAGAAATATGCTTGTGATAAACTTTTAAATACGCTTCTCTTGGTTATGACTGCATATACATGTTCATGTATTACTAAATAAATTCCAGGATTTTTTTGCATATTTAGACAGAAACAGATAAATTCCAGACAAAAAATTAAAAACTGATGTCTTCCATAGGTATTGCTTCTGACCTTTATACTCAAATTTCCAGACATATTGACAGTATCATGAAAAAAATTCCAGTATTTTTAAGTACAATTATAATTTCAAATGCTGGAATTCCGGAAAATTTTGGCAATGGTGAAAAATATTTCCATGGATTTTTTTTCACAACTGACATGACTGATGTCTTCCATAGGGGGATGGTTTATTTCTGGAATAGCCCAATGACTTGCCAAATGTCTGCCTTTTTTGTTTGTTTTGAATTCAATATAGGATAATATTTTTCAACCAAATTTTGAACTTTCAGTTCTTCATCTTTGCTGAAATTATGTTTTTTTTTTTGACCTTTTTTTGTCTGAGGTGACTGATTCTGCCATATTGATTTCTTGCTACCCCAGGAAATAATACACAGGAATAATGCATTGTGGGAACACAAATCCTCAGTTTTTAACCGACGGTTACATAACCAAGGGTTAAAATCATGTTGAACAACAGAATTTTAACCCTTGGTTATGTAACCGTCGGTTAAATGATTTAAACCTGGGTTATATTTAACAGAGGGTTAAATTTAACCAAGTGATGAACAACCGGCCTCTGCCCTTTTCAATTAATTTAACATGAAGTAGCATTATCGCCTTGAAATGAGAGAGAAAAACGTTTGAAAGACCCTGCAGTAGTCGGATCGGCTGACGGAAAAACTAAGTGTATTTTTTGTACTCACCGTGAAGCGTTTCATATAATTCTTTAATAAGGACATGTTGGAGCGAATAAACAAATATTCTCTTATTGCTTGCTTAATTAATTGAAGGTTCCAATTCAGAATTGGGTTTTTTTTTTGTCAGAGAATTTTAATTGTGACAGGCTGGATTTTTATAAAATAGAATGTTTACATCTTCTGTCATTAATTTGCATATCCACCTCCCCACCTCTTGTGTATATTACCGCAAATGGCAGAGGCGGATTCAGGTGGGCTCTGACCCCTTGTGTATCAACCAATTTATGGTTAATATATACACTTTTTATATGTCGCACTCCAAACTTCGATAAGTGTTGGTACACGCACCCCCACCTTTTGTCCAAATCCGTAATCCGCATCTGGGGTCTTAGTGCAGTTCTCATTTTGCAAGTGCAAGTTTATTATATAAATTAATAGCATACTAGGTCTCTTCTAGTGCTTTTATATTGGGAAACATTAACATTTTAATGAAAAAAAGTTGCATTTTCACAAAGAACTTAAATATACCAAAATTCATGTCTTTTTTTGTTTGCTCTTTATCATTGATGTTTAAATTATAAATATGAACACCTACATGCGACTGCGTATATAAATATTCAGATGTTACTAGTTGAATATCTCCTGTATCTCGAGTGCGACTGGTATCAATTTGTAAATCATGATTGGGAGGTCTTTTTGAATTTATTCTGGTGGGGGCAGGGTGATTTTTTTTTGTCTCTAAATGAATATGAATTTTCACCAGTTGCCAGGCCAGTATTTTGTTTGTCTTGCTTTTAAAAAAAAAATTATATCCCCAGTGATTTCCTGCATTTTGTTGAACAGAATATTCCTTTCATCCCATCTGGAGCAATATTTCACTTATTCTAACATTCTAACAGTTACTTGGTAAAATTATTCTGCCCTCCTTTTACTTATTTAATATTGTTTGTAATATTCAAAAGCACACACCAGCATTAACATGGGGGATACAATTCCGTTTTCCTAGAATGAGTAAGTTTTGATATTTGCACAAACTACCTTTTTGGGGTAAGGATTAGAAGCTGTGGCATTGAGTACCCCATACTAAAAAAAAGTACCTTCAGCTCTCAGGATTTATGATTATCCTATATCATAAAGCGATAACCAGTTTGACAAATATTGGATGCATATAGTACAACTAATTTTAATCACATCTGTGAAAAAATCCACAGCCGATTAGTTTCAGATACATGTACATGTACCTATGATTTAATCAGCACCTTGTCATGTATATCATCTTAATTTCTCAACCTTATAGTATACAATTGTACCATGAAGTTGGAAATATTTTTTTCTGCCGCTCATTTCATATTAAATTCCTGCCTACCAAAGTGTCCACCAATACAAATGGACAGCCAAGAAATAGCCAAAAGTGCTTACGTGACATTCAGCACAATCAATCGTTTTTTCATTATCAAAGGCCATAATATTTCAAGGTTCATCTTAAAATCAGAAAACTTATTTCCTACACCTGCTGAGATTGGAGGCAACTGAATGGTATTTCTTTTCTGTCAGAATAAAAGAAATTCTATGTACTAGTATATATAAATATACAGAAATCTTAATCACAATTTTTACATATATATATCAGTATATATACACTATCCAAAAGTTTCAGGTGAATGAATCATGACATAGCTATAGGGGACAGGACAAAATAGTCAGTATGGAAATTAAAATGATATGTAAATGCTTAAAAAAAAAAATTGCCCACCAAATATCATTGACAAGGGTATAATCAGTGGTTAATCTTTACCTGACCCAATCACAAAAAGTAAAATGACTTAATTGTTAATCAAAACTTCATTGGAAATTATATCACATCATCTTATTATATCAAATTCAAAATAAGAAGAAAGCAATTTCTGTCTGTGTTGGGGATGCTGTCTCATTGCCGTACATATATACCCAACCTCTTTTGCGACTGTCATACAAGTGAGAGGTTTGGCTAGCTATAAAACCAGGTTCAATCCGCCATTTTCTACATGAGAAAATGCCTGTACCAAGTCAGGAATATGACAGTTGTTATCCATTCGTTTGATGTGTTTGAACTTTTGATTTTGCCATTTGATTGGGGACTTTCCTTTTTGAATTTTCCTCGGAGTTCAGTATTTTTGTGATTTTGCTTTTTGCTAAACCTGCTAGATATAAGAATCTCTTATATTGTGAAAATATTCCATCACAAGTTTCCAAGTTTATATATCCTTCAAAAAGACTCAGAAATTTTCGAGTAAATTTATTCCCAAGATATTAAATTATAATTATTGAACAATGCCAGGACAAAAAAATGTGAGATTACTTGTTGCAGTTTCAGAAAATGCTGGATACAAATAATACCATCATTTAAATAAATTTATATTTTTTTTGCCAAACGTATTCAATGGTATAACCAATTTTAATTTAGACAAGAAATGAAAACATTGCAAAATTTTCTGATTTCCAAGTATAGATAAACTAGATACACATGTACATGTACATGTACATATGTACAAAATGGCAGCTACATGATATAAATGCAAGCAAAGAAAATACCCATTATAATTGTTTTGTTCAAACATTCTGTGGCTGTTACAGAGGTCTTGCTTAGTATTGAAGTCCAACATCAATATGACCAACAACTGCAATTAAAACACTTTTTTATGCTTTTGAACTTTTTGTATACCTGTATTCTGTGTTATGAAATGAAATTGAAATATAAATCATGATAAAATATGATTTTCTTGTTCTCTGGTGGACAATATATGACTATTTGTTCTCTGATGGAGAGTTGTTTCATTGGCAATCATACATGTATGTCATATTCTTAGTTTTAAAATTACATGTAACTCCATTTGTTGTGCATCAGTGAATTGTATGCCTACATATATATCTCATGTATATCTGTAGGTAGGATTAATGTTTAAATCAAATTACTTTATCTTTTCCCTGTACTTGCCATAAAAATAACAAAACACTCATATAAGTCTTATAAATGAATATTTCCTTGTTTACAGTTCAACTGAATATCATATATATGTCTATCTGCAAATGATCTGTAAATCTCTCACTTGCATGGTTAGATATTGCAGATTTTTCAAATATTTCATGAAAGAGACGACAAATTACATCAGTGAAATACATTTTTTTTTAAATGAAATCCTTTTTTGAAACTCCAATTGTAAGAAAATTCAAAATCTCCAAACTGCCTATATTTAGAATTCATTTTAACTGAGGTAAAAGCTCTTTAAGATGGTAAACATCAACTTCAGCGATGATGAAAAAGAAGCTAAATTGTCCAGTTAATATTCCTCTGTCTCTCAGCATCAAAACACTAAATTCCAATTCATTTGGTTATGAAACAGTCAATGCTTCTGCTTAGTACATTATGTAGAATTGCTGTCTTTTTTCTACTTTTCATAGACATATTTGGTGGCTTTCTAAACAAATTTTAATCAGATCTTCCATAATGGCCATGATGAGTTATAAGTAACTTTCTACTGCTGTCTCACTGCAGGTCATCATCCCTGAAATATGAAAATGCAAATATAATATATATTAAATGAAATTTCAGCATGCGAAAAGTAATCAAAAGTTAGTGCAAACATACTTCTTCAAGAATTTACTGTTAAAATGCTAACAAAATAAATGAATAATTCCCCTGTCCTTATTTAATAATGTCTTCATTCAACATTTGAACAAGAATTTAATTTTCCACACACATTTTAAAACATGTAATACGGTTCACTACTTTTATAAAACTTTAAAATTAATTGAAAAACCCAGATGTGCCTATAAGATGTATTATGTAATAAATATTTAAATTTATGTATTATGTTTAACTATATTGTTTTGTATCTCCTTTTCAAAATGTAAACTATGACCATGATGACAGGAATACTTCAATATCAATATCAGTAATCCACAGCTAAGAAATTTTAGCTAGCAAGTTCAGTATATTATTGTATTAATATCTGTCATGTCTGTGTAAATTTTATTGCTGGTACGGATACTTCATTAAATTAGAAAATTATCATGATTATTGGGTACATTTATTAATGCAATTTTTGAAAAATGGACAAAAATGTGAGATTAATAATTGTGATTTCAGAAAAATCTACATACTTGTACAGTTACTTATATGTAAAGATTTCAGAATGCGAGTTCTTATAATTGTGACATTCAAAGTTGCCTTATAAAAATATGGCAATAATTTCTGAATTTATATCATACAATATTCTTACAATGCAAGAAAACAGAAATTTATTTGCACAAATTATAAAACAGGAAGAAAGCCAGGCTCGCTAACATGTTTAACCCCGCCACATTCTGTATGTATGTGCCTGTAATTCAGCGGTTGTCGTTTGTTGCTGTGTTACATATTTGTTTTTTCGTTCATTTTTTTCTACATCAATTAGGCCGTTACTAACGACATAAATTTTGTCGTAAATGTAACCGTGTGATGTACAAAATTGTCTTTTAAAGTGTTTTTTTTTCAACTTTCCATCCGAATGTAATATGTTTATAGTAGTACCCTTGTACTATTAAATTTTCTGTATCTTTCTTCAATCTAACATTATTTTATTTTTAGAACATTCTCTAATTTCATTATTATTCTCTTGTTTAATCTTTATTCAATAAAACAATCACTGTAAAGTGAACCTTTATTTTTTCTTTGTGAACATTCTTTTTTTTTTTATCTTTATCTTTGTGAACATTCTTTTTTTTTTACAAATTAATAGGGCCTGGGCTTATCTCGCCCTTTATTTATATAAATTCAGATACAAATTATTCTGTTCTGCTATCTTTTCTATGTCTTTTACTCGCTGTTCTGAGTAGAGAAAGTTCTTCTTATCTCTGATATCTAACCAGTGGTCGTGACTTCTCTTCACATCTTTATAAAAGGCTTCATTCTCTTGTTTCTCTATGACTTCTCTTCACATCTTTATAAAAGGCTTCATTCTCTTGTTTCTCTATCAGCCATTGTTCTTTTAAGGTGTCACAATTGGTTTTTAGTATCGTTGTTTCTCCTTCTACTTCAAGTAAGTAAGTCTTTTGTGGAAGGTCTGGTGTGATTTTTTGTATTTTTATCTCCCCTCTTTGCATTTGCGGCGTTCCTTCCTTCTTTCTCTACCAGTTGTCGATTTACCATCAGCTTCTTTGTGAACATTCTTTCATGTGTAATTTTCATGAATGAACTGTTTACAATAGTCATACTTATTATATAAATTTTAATTTAAGCCTTGAAAAGAAGTATAGAACCCTCAAATAATTTCCAAATTATCATTTTTTATTTGTCCTAAGACATTTAAAATCATTTAATTATCATCCTTTTATGATTGTTTGTTCAATTTATATTTCATTTATATTCTTTTAACAATTTACATTATTTAAAGGAAAATAATTTTAAAACAGCATAAAACAAGGGAAGTAACCAAAAATTTATTTCAATTATTTATAAATACACAAAGTTATTATTACACAACGGCAGTTAGCCTGAGGTAAAAATCGTTGATTAGCAGTATGTTTGACAAACAAGCTGGCAAGTGAAGCCATTTAATTATGCATGTTCTTTGATTTACAGGTAAAATTTAACTGCAGGTAATGTCAGTTACACCAGATTTTGCGGTTGAAAGTTTTCTTTCGTGAAATATTTCAAACGCGGGATTTTTTTCTCTTCAACGGGAGGACGGGAGAAGACCCCTGAAAACGGGATTATTGTACTCCCGTCGGGAGGTTCACATGTATGACCGTTAGTTTTCTCCTTTGAAATGTTTTACATATGTCACCTCAGGGCCTTTTATAGCGGACTATGGGCTTTGCTCATTGTTGAAGGCCATAAAGTGATCTAAAGTTGTTAATTTCTGCGTCATTTGGACTCTTGAGGAGAGTTGTCTAATTGTACAATAGTTAGCTGATTGCAGGATAAAACAATTTACCTGACTATAATAATAAATTCAAATTCAAACCATTACTTTATATTTATCAAAGCTGGAATGGCATTCTGTATCTTGTAATTGACAGGTGAGCTAAAAAAAAAAAAGAAAGTAATTATTTAATTACAAATAGATACTTTTTTTAAAATAAGGAGCCTAAACATGTGTATAATGATTCATATAATTTTTAAAATAAAGAAATTACGTCTGCCACACAACCCTTATTTGATATCAGGATTTTATTCATACACATGTAGAACTAATGCCTCTTTTTTCTTAAATTTCTGGAATTGCTTCATCCTATGCAAATAAAGAGCTGTGCCATGAACACATGATACGTGTGTTGTCATTTTAGCTCGTCTTTATGTCTTAAATTAATTTTTATGATTAACTAGAAAATAAACTGCTTCGCTGAGCGCAGCTGGATACGCATACAGAGGTCCAACCCTCAACAGTTGGGGCAAAAATGGACACAATATTCAAGCTTGAACAGGTCTGAATTTGGATTGTAATTAAATATTTGACATATCAAAGGTTTCTGAATAAATGTAGTCAAAGAACTTAAAATTGGTTATATGAATTGAATTTATATTCAATTAACGATTTCTTGTTGTTGTTCAATACACTGTGCAATACTTTTCTGTTGTGAGACTATAAACAAATAAAGTTCAATTAATTCTCAATGTCATATTAGAAATTTATGAAACTCAAAGGAGCTTACATCAATAGATATAAACAATTCACCAAAGTTTCAGAAGAACTGCTGACAGCATTTTTGAGTTATTGTCCGAAAACTGGGAAATACTTCCTTTTTTAATGAATAAAACCCCATTACTCAAAATGTAAAATGTAAAATTTATAAAACTCTAAAGGGAGCTTACATCAATAGATATAAACAATTCTCCAAAGTTTCATAAGAACTGTTGAAAGCATTTTTGAGTTTTTGTCCGAAAACTGGAAAATCCCCCATTTTTTTATGAATAAAACCTTGTAAAAGAGGGACAAAAGATACCAGAGGGACAGTCAAACTCATAGATTGAAAATAAACTGACAACGCCATGGCTAAAAATAAAAAGACAAACAAACATATAATAGTACAGAAGACACAACATAGAAAACTAAAGACTAAGCAACACGAACCCCACTAAAAACTGGGGGTGATCTCAGGTGCTCCGGAAGGGTAAGCAGATCCTGCTCCACATGTGGCACCCGTCGTGTAGCTTATGTGATTACAAATCCGGTAAATGGTCTAATTCGGTAGGTCACATTCGTGAAAAGGGAAGGGTATTGTAGTTACGACATAAGGAACATATCCGATATCATCTGTGAAACGGTTATTCCATAACGGTCAACCAACTCGTGATGGCGTCCGTAAAATTTACTCAGAAATATAAAATCTTAAATTTATAATAATCAAAAGGGAGCTCATTTCAATAGATATAAACAATTCACCACAACTTCTTGCAAGTTGGTGAAAGCATTCTTGAGTTATTGTCCGACAAGAGTGCACACACTGAAATGTCTCGCCTTCTTTACTAATCATTGATATTATGTTGATAGTCCTAAATATAAAGCTTTATTACAACTGTCACATAAACTTAACCAAGAAAACTAAACATTGACCGATGAACCATGCAAATGAGGTCAAGGTCGGATGAACCATGCCAGACAGACATGTACAGTTAACAATTCTTCCATACAACAAATATAGTTGACCTATTGCTTATAGTTAAAGATAAACAGACCAAAACACACAAAAATAACACTGAGCAATGAACTGTGAAAATGAGGTCAAGGTTAAATAAAGCCTGCACGACTGACATATAGATCATAAAATATTTCCATACACCAAATATAGTTGACCTATTGCATATAGTATTAGAAAAAAAGACCAAAACTCAAAAACTTAACTTTGATCACTGAACCATGAAAATGAGGTCAAGGTCAGATGACACCTGCCAGCTAGACATGTACACCTTACAATTATTCCATACACCAAATATAGTTGACCTATTGCATACAGTATAAGAAAAACAGACCAAAACACAAAAACTTTACTATTACCACTGAACCATGAAAATGAGGTAAAGGTCAGATGACACCTACATGTACCAGTTGGACATGTACACCTTACAGTCCTTCCATACACCAAATATACTAGACCTATTGCTTATAGTATCTGAGATATGGACTTGACCACCAAAACTTAACCTTGTTCACTGATCCATGAAATGAGGTCGAGGACAAGTGAAAACTGTCTGACGGGCATGAGGACCTTGCAAGGTACGCACATACCAAATATAGTTATCCTATTAATTCTAATAAGAGAGAATGTAACATTACAAAAAATCTTAACTTTTTTTTCAAGTAGTCACTGAACCATGAAAATGAGGTCAAGGACCTTGGACATGTGACTGACGGAAACTTCGTAACATGAGGCATCTGTACAACAAAGTATGAAGCATCCAGGTCTTCTACCTTCTAAAATATAAAGCTTTTAAGAAGTTAGCTAACGCCGCCGTAGCCGCCGCCGCCGGATCACTATCCCTTAGTTGAGCTTTCTGCAACAAAAGTTGCAGGCTCGACAAAAACTGGAAAATCCCTCTATTTTTAATGAATAAAATCCCATAACTCGGAAACGGAAAATCTAAAATTTGCAAAAAACGAAAGAGAGCTCACGTCAATAGATATAAACAATTCACCAAAGTTTTATGCAAATTGGTTAAAGCGTTTTTGAGTTAATGTCTGACATGTTGACGAAGGACGGACAGACGGACGGACAGACTGACGGACAAAGGTATACCATAATACGTCCCGTAAACGGGCGTATAAAAACAAGTGAATCTGTGATTTACTGCTCACTTATTATACCTCATACCCTTAAAGTATAAGGTAAACAAGGAAGTTGTTGAGTGATGAATCTGAAAAAGCATGACGCGGTATAGCTGACTCATATAAACTCTAAAACCTGAAATTTCTGAATTTCTGTAATGTTCCTGAGAAAGATGTCACATAAAATATTCATGAGACGGACGGACAGACTGACTTTAGAATGTACAGACAGAAGTAAAACAGTACATTTGTACCCCCACTTTTTTAAAGACTAAAAGTGGAGGTATAAAGATAAAAAAGATAAAAAAAAAAAAAAAAAAAAAAAAAAAAACTTGCGCACAGTGGCACAATTCATGAATTATTTTTATGAAGAAAATCCCATAACTGGAATAAGTAAAATCTAAAATATATAAAAAAAAATCTTAAGGGAGCTTACGTTACATTTCAGCAAAGTTTCATGATAATTTGTTTAAGTGTTTTTGAGTCATTGTCCGAAAAACGCGATAATTTCGACCCTTTATTATGAATAATGAATTATGAATACTCAAAAACCAGATATCAAAAATGCCTAATAGAAATGGAAATGAAACTTTTGTCAATAAATTTAAACAATTCACCAAAGTTTCATGAAGATTGGTGAAAGCTGTTTAGAGATATTGTCTGAATGATTCACCAGCAATGATTCTTAGGCAGAGCTCCGAATAAAAATATGTTTCTTTCAAGTATGTGTGATAGCTGTTATTTAATTTATGATTATCAATTTTTGTTTAATTTGTGTTCATGGTGTCTGGTTTGTTTTAACTGTTACGCTTGTTGGTCCATAACACTTGTATGTGTTGTAATTTTTTTGTCACAGCGGCTTGTGGTAGACTAACATTCTGAGCAATAAGAAGATGAAACCCCCCTTAATCTATTGGTTCCTAAAGAGCTGTGGCCTTCTCCATTTATAAATTGATAATGTGATTTGCGTACTTTCGTGCCTCCGCACACTGGTCTGTTGTCACAGAATAAGCGACTTTATTACAAGCGGGACTTTTTCTGCCTCTTGGACTAGTGGTCTCCCAAAGAAAATTTTATAAATGGGTCCCTTCTGTTTACCGGGGATATAGCTTTGAGTAATCAGGTAATGGATGTAATTCCTGCCAACAGGGACACAGTTCAAATATTTGATGTAATACTTTATTTTTAGAACGAAAGTGCATGCAGTGTTCTATTTAATTTAAATACTGATAATTATTATATATATAAAAAGAATGTGTCAAAGTGGGAAGTCATGATGAGCAAACTACATATTAATTAGTCTTAATATTATTGCTTTTTTAATTTTTTGCTGCGATTCCTTCCTAATAATGACGGTCATAGCAATATGAGGAAGGCGTCCCAGTTAATCATAAACAAAGCCTTTCAAGAAATTATAATATTATTTAGACTATGTGTTAAAAATTGTTCTATTCAACCAGCAAGTATATAAACTTGCAATTGGTCATATTTCTGACTTGGTCATGATTTAAAAAATACTGGTTCCAAGATAATTTATTCAAGGTGCAGGCATTTTCCAGAGAAAGACGCATGGTCCAGGATATGTCCAAAAAATTACCCAGATTTTAATTTTTGCTTTAATGCTATAAACTTTAAGGAGAATGGTAAAGGAGGGGGAGGATCACGGAAACACTAAAAAAATGTCAAAAACATAGCACGGAAAATAAAAATTAAATTTATGAGGAAAAACAAAACATGAGAAACAAAATCTCAAATATTAAGGAAAAGTACTAGAAGTTGTTACTCGGCATTCTCAGCCGTCTGCAGTCATTTTTAATGGACATAAAGACGTTGCTGTCACCTTTAAACGTCCTAAAATTGCATCTGATTTCAAACATTATTATTTATAGCAATTTGAACGTCTTTATTACATACATCATGTTCATGAACCATAAATATTCAATAGAATTGCAAAACTTTTTTGACAAGCATGAAAACATAAAGAGTACCACAGGAAACATGGAAAATAAATAAGGGGAAACACAAAGCACGCACATCGAACCAAACACGAGACATAGAGAGGTAAAATGTTAAACACGAAAAACAAGTGAAATAAAAAAGAGAACGTTGCATAAAATTGACCCTTTACCACCCTGTAAAATTCAATATTGACAAATACCAACAGCACTAAGCAGAAAATAATATAATATGGACTTCACACTGATTTAATGGTGAGAGTAGAGGTGAAAAGGGGGTTACGCCATATGTGGTCGAGCTCCAGATTACGTGTTTAGGGTTCCTTTAAGCAAGTTTGTGAGCCCTGTGCTCCAAATTAAGAGCTCGATGCTTTGAAGGTAGAGAGCATGGCTCTAGTCCAGCAACGTGGGTTACGGAGAGAAGTGAACGGTGGAGCAAATGTACCCAACCAGGATTCAGGAATGGGAGGATACCTGCGAAACGATAGTTAGAAACGAATTTAAGGGTAAATGTTGTGAATGGGCTCTTGGTATAATGCAGGGAACTTGTTTCATTCGATATTCTGTTCATTTTATGACGGGACTCGATAAATTATTCAAATTTCAGATATTTGTTGCAGTCTAGTTTCGTTTTGACCACGTGTATATCATGCTTCCATTCTGCAAACTACAAACATCTATTTGACGGCGATCGTTCACTGATTGGTTATTCTGCTAAAGGAGGCGGGGTCCAAAAGCCGACAATCTCGTCAAGAAAAACAGCTATTGCAACTGTTTGCCATAATAATTAAAACACAAACATACAATATTCGTGTTTCGATAAACAAATTACATCATATGAATACCCGTTTTTAGTTGACAGGCATGTATGTAATTTGATTTCATACAGTTTCATCGATATACGCAGCTTACGGATTTTTCGCCATCAATATGTATCTCTATCTGTATATCTGTATCTGTTATATAATTTCTGCCAATGTAGGCACACCTCTTCCGAGTAGTATATTTCACAACATGAATAAAAATATCTTCCACCAATATCACTATACATTATTTACATTCTTGACGATAGAATTGGGCTTAATGTCAATTTAGACTGCAACAACACTTTAAAATCTAAAATATATATCTAAAGATATTACTGTTTAAGAGTAGACAACCATTAATCACTTAATAGTTTATATAAAGTTATTATCTGCTTTTTCTTCTTTTTCTTTATATCATCTTAATATTGCAACAGTCTATACCTTTCACAATGGAGATTGTAACATAATCGTCTACATTTTGGATCTATAATTTTCTGTATCACTTTAAAAGCTTTTTCATTTCTTAACATTGTCAAGTAAGCAAATGGATCTATAATCAGTTGTAAAATGTCAAAGTATTCATCTCTCATATTAAAAATAGCCAACTCTTTACTACAGGAGTTAATTAAATCTTCCAAAATCGGTTTTCTTATATCTTCTAGACTTTTACACGTTAATTAAAAAATGTGGTAAAGTTTCTTCTGTTTTCATTACACAATTTACATATAGACAGTTCTGAATTATTTATATACTTGGCTCTAACTGCTTGTAGAATGTAACTTCCAGTAGCTATTTTCAATTTTGTAGGAATTCTAATAATTCCCCTTGAATTCATAGAGTTTGTTTTAGCAATAGGATGACAACGTCCTGATGTATATATCAATGATAAATATTTTAAACTGGTATAAAGTTTTGTTTGGTTCAGTATCTTCTCAGTCCAGAATTTTTGAACTTTGGAAATTATTTCACTTTTCCATTGGTATTTAGAAATTGGATTGACTAAATATTGTACAGGATCATTCAGTTCATATTTCAAAAATTTTTTTCGCAGTAAACTAAACCAACTATTACTATTAATAGATTTTACATTTAATTGCCTTTCCGCTAGTTGCCATTCAATAGAACTTTTCTCTTATCTAGTAATATTTCCATAAAAAGTTAAAATTTAAACATCTATTTGAGCTTCTACAAGTAACGTCCCAGAAATTATATATATAACAGGATCAGCTACTGTTTTTGGTAAAGATAACAATTGTTTCAAAAATTTTTTAAACTGGATATTTAAGGTTTCTTAACATCTTCCTCTTGGAATTACTATTTCCAATCCAT